>OW679198.1:96722811-96771919 GCA_940337035.1 Agriotes lineatus | reverse complement strand
CTCGGGGACTATCAGAAAAAAATGAAAAGAAGTTGATACCAAAAGCTAGCCCATAAATACATACATAAAATACTACCTGTAAACGACAAAGATCTATGATATAGTTGTATTATATCAGTTGCTCTAGAAAAGGAAGAAGATTCGATGGCTTGCAGTGGAATTACCAATAAAGTGATTGTCGCCGCATTAACCTGCTAGAATTTGTTTCCTTTGCTCTAGAGCTTACATCTTTGAAATAAATTAATTTAATGTATGTATGTGATTAGTAGCTATATTAAAATAGTAAACAGGTTACAAATCTAATGAAGCAGTGCTTATGTATATTTAAAGTATTTTTATTTATTCAAATAACAAAAATAAAATTTAGTGTGAGGGTATATTGTTGTCATTTTGTTTAAGTTCATTGTTTTATGTTAGAATCGTTATTATTTAATGTCAATCTGACAGATAAAATGCGTAGAGTTTGAATTTTATCATATAAAACGTTGTTACTCATTTAAATTACTACTAAATTTAAATAGTTTTTGCTGCTGGTTTTGTATGAAAACGAGTCGCAATTTGAACAAGTTTACATACAATTGTTAGATAACGAATTGAGGCATAAGTTTACAACAATGATATAAAAGGGTGTTGATGGCTTTGTAGAAGAGTAAGACGTTTCTGTAGTTTGTAATTCTCCATGAAGTTGTATAACGGTATTAAGCAAAAATTGCACACCAATTGTGTTCAATTTTTATCCAGTTTCTCTTTACTCATTATTCATATTAACATTTAAAGAAAAACTGGACTTTATATACAATATGAAAGCAGACATTTTAAAAATTTTATAACTTTTCAAATTATAATAATGAATCACGTAGATCAAACTTGCATAAAAATAAACACTAATCGTAATTATCTTCGATGAACAATCTCTATTTTATTTTGCTCACAAGTAACTGCGTGCTAGCTCTCGTATTAGGGTAGCGGGTAGACATCTTTCGTGGTCCCGACGGAGACAGGTCTACTTCAGGTATACGACCCTGCCCACGCGAGTCTTGATCCCCGTTCACCTCCCGATACAGAGAGGAATCATGTCCTAATACCTAAATCCTACCCATCCCACATTTACCATATTTATATCCTCACCCTCTACCAACCCGCAACGGCCAGCCTGGTAGAGTATGGCCAAATACCCCCAATGAGTTTTAAAACGAACGGAACAAATCCCCAGGTGGGCCAACCCCACACCCTTAATAGGGTCTGCCTCATGGAATCTGGGGGAGGCAAAAACTCAATCTATCAAAAACGAAACCCCCCCTCAACGAAGTTATCTATTGCAACTTTCAACATAAGAATCATGAAATCCGAAGAGAAACTGGAAGAACTAGAGGAAGAATTATCAAAGATAAAATGGGACGTACTAGGATTAAGTGAAACAAGATTGCCAGGAGAAAAATGTTCAATCCTCCAGTCGGGACACATTTTTTTCCAAAACAACAGAGAAATCGACTCACATATAGGAGGCGTCGGAATCCTGATAAACAAGAAAATAAAACATCTGGTAACAAAAATGGTGGCAATCTCAGAAAGAGTTATTTATATAACTCTGAAGATATCCAAGAGATACAGCGTGCAGATAATCCAAGTATACGCTCCCACCAGTAACGCGGAAGACAAAGAGGTGGAACGAATGTACGAAGACATTACAAGGGCCAAATCAGATAAAGCCCCCTTTAAAGTAATTATAAGAGACTTTAACGCCAAAATAGTCAGTGAAAACATCGACAACATACCCAATAGAGGAAAATTTGGACTAGGCGATCTCAACGTAAGAGGAGACAGATTGATTGATTTCTTGCAAGAGGCTAACCTGTACTGCATGAACATATTCTTTAAAAAATAAAAAAACCTACGATGGACGTGGCTAAGGCCAGACGGTAAAACAAAGAATGAAATTGACTATGTACTAGCTAACAACAAACATATCGTAACTGATGTATCAGTAGTTAACATGATTAGATTGGGAAGTGATCACAGGTTACTTAGGGCAATAATAACAATCAACACAAAAGTAGAAAGGAAAAAACTAATAACACAAAATCAATTTCCGACCATACAAGAACTTAAAAACAATGAGCTCCAATACCAAAAAGAGTTAGAGGAAAAATTAAAACCAATAGAACAACTAAAGAATATGAACACCAATGAATTAGAGGAAAGGACAAGGAAAAACATACAAACGGCAACCAGTAAAATATGCTCAAGAGCACAAACCAAAAACTGCAAAGTAACTAAAGAGACAAGAGACATGATTAAAGAGAGGAGTTGCTTAAACAGAAATTCCCCAGGTTACAAAGAACTCAACAGAACAATCAGAAAAAAGATAAAACAAGATATTAGAAGATACAACACCGAAACAATCGAAGAAGTAATAGAAAGCAACAAGAACTTGAAGGTATTGAAAACTCTAGGAAGCACAGGACGAAAAAAAATACATCAGATGAAAGATAATAACGGAATTGTCAAATATGAGAAAGACCAGATAACAGAGATTATTGAAAAATACTATACAGAATTATACTCATCCATAATACCAGAACCTGTCACCAACAAAAGTGAGAAAATACTGAATGTGAGATCGGAGGAATTACCTGAAATTACCAAGGGGGCAAATTGAAGGGGCTTTAACTCAGATGAAGAACGGCAGAGCTCCTGGAAACGACGGCTTTACCAAAGAAATGATAGCAATGGGAGCATCAACTACTCTAGAAGCAATTCAAATCCTCATGAACAAATGCCTACAGAATGGAACCATCCCAGATTCATGGAAAAATGCGAGGGTTATATTAATACATAAAAAGGGAAACAAATTTAACCTAGATAACTACCGCCCAATAAATCTCCTACCACATCCTTATAAACTTACGACAAAAATAATCACTAACAGAATATCAAACAAATTAGACGACTATCAATCAGTCGAACAGGCGGGGTTCCGCAAAGGTTACAACACTATAGAGCACCTACAATCATTACGTATACTCAGAGAGAAATGTAATGAATACAAAGTATCCCTTCAGCTAGCCTTTGTGGACTACAATAAAGCTTTCGATTCCATAGAACTATGGTCAATCTACCAAGGGCTGAATAACGCCAGGATAGACTCAAGGTATAAGGAACTCCTGAAACAAATATACAACAAAGCAACCATACAAATAAACATAGCAGAAGAAATAACAACACGGAAGATAAAAGTCGAGCGAGAAGTCAGGCAGGGAGATACGATCTCCCCAAAATTATTCACCCTTTCGTTAGAAGATGTGTTCAAGAAATTAAACTGGGAAGAACGAGGAGTGAAGATTGATGGTCGACACTTGAGTCATCTTAGATATGCCGATGACATCGTGATTATAAGCAATAACATGGAAGAACTACAGGAAATGCGGAGAGAACTGAAAACGGAATCAGAGAAAGTCGGCCTGAAGATGAATCTGAATAAAACCAAAGTAATGACAGAAGAAAACACTAGAGTGGAAATAGACGGAAATGAAATCGAGAAAGTAAACGAATACACATATCTAGGACATACAATCACACTTGGCAAGCAAAATCAAACGGCGGAAATTACGAGAAGAATACGTATGACTTGGGCTGCGATGAGTAAACTCAACATGGTTTTAAGAAATACAGAAACCCCCATTAGCCTAAAGAGAAAAGTGTTCAATAGTTGTATTCTCCCTGTCATGACGTATGGCATGGAGACAATGACACTTACAATACAATCAGCCAACCGATTAAGAACGACACAAAGGGCTATCGAAAGAGCAATGTTGGGAGTCTCTCTGAGAGAACATATTCTGAACGAAGGCATAAGAAGAAAAACGAAAGTGGACGACGTAATCGCTAAGATTGCAAAGTTGAAGTGGAGTTGGGCGGGACATGTGGCCCGACAAGAGAGTGAAAGATGGACTAAGAATATCATCCAGTGGAGGCCAAGAGAGCACAAAAGAAATGTGGGAAGACCACCAAAACGTTGGCTAGATGATATTAAACCAATAACAGGACAAAACTGGCACCAACTAGCGCAAAACAGACAAGAGTGGAAGACTCAAGGGGAGACCTACATCCAGCAGTGGATTCAAAGAGGTTGATGAAAAAGAAGAAGACTTGTCCTACAGTGATTCAGGTATGAGATTGTTTAAAGATACAAATTTCAAACCGTCGTCTGGGGTATTCATTTTCTACTAGTGTTTTACTAAATTTAAATATTCATGTTGGGAAAGTCTCCATAGCTACCGCTGTTTCGTCTTTATACTGCAGTCTGGGTACTATACCGGAAAGGGACGTTTAGGCGCGCACCTCTAGGCCCTCATTATTAGGCGTGAGCTTTTAGGCGCGAACCCTTTAGACGCGGGTGCTATTAGGCGCGTGTACGTTTAGGCGCCGCAACTTTAGGCGCGGGGACAGTTAGGCGCCAAGTAAACACGTTTCCGCATGGTTTGAACATATACTGTATTGCTTAACTGTAAATAGTTACATAACTACCTCTTTCATAACAAACGTAGAAAATAGTTATTTATGTTAACTACTCGCAAAATGTGAGCTGTTCTTTTAAGTCTGAACATTTTCGACGACTAAAAGATCCATTTTGCACGTGTTGCAATTGCCGTGTAAAAACTGAAATTTTCTAATATTATATTTTGACATTTCTAAATAATTAATGTTATTATCTTAAATTTTCGTAAAAGCAGCTGTGCCGTTGTATTAGTAGGTTATCATATTGATAGTCAATGGCAAGAAACTGACCACCGAAAAAATACGTAAATCTTTAAAAACTTGTCATTAAATGATTGCTCTGATATTTGCATAAAACACTGCTTAGATATCACATATCAATTATTGACAAAAAAAATCTACAGAGCGTTATTTTGAAAAATGCGTGCCGTTTAAATTTTGGAATGGCACATGGCGAAAAGAGATGTTCACAGAATTTAAAAACATTTGGAGCCAGAAGATGCTTCTTCAATAAATTGTTGTATACAGGGTGTTCAAAACATGCCATACAAAACTCCAAACTTTAAGCAAATAAAATTGCTAAAAATAACATCCTCTAGATTTTTTAGTGTTATGAGCAATTTTCGACTACATACCGAAAGTTTCACTTAAGGTGCTAACATAGGAAATCGTATATATACAGATTCCTGCTTATTACCACTCGAATTGATAGGATTGATAGTGGTATCAATCAAAAAGAAAAAATATGCGCCTAACTGTCCCCGCGCCTAAAGTTGCGCAGCCTAAACGTCCAGGCGCCTAATAGCGTCCGCGGCTAAAGCGCTTGCGCCTGGAAGTGGTCGCCTAAAGATGCGCGCCTAAAGAAACGCGCCTAAACGTTCTAGACCGCAAAATTTTTTGCACATAAAAATATTTACAAATGTACATGGACACAGTAGTGGCGGCTGCTTCTTTGGAGCCCAGGGGCTGAAGCCTACTAGACGTCAAGAGTCTATATATTATTAGCAAAAAAATAAGTATTCTATAATTGAAATATATTTTATCTTTTATTCTACCATTATAATATAATAAGTAATGAAATCCGGAAATCGTCATTCGATCCCGCTTAAATCATATAAGATAATATACAAGAAGCATGTCAGCAGAATATGAGTTTTGTGTCAACATGTTCGCTCGTACCATATGCACTAAGCAGCTGGCAGTTGCTGTGGGCTCTTCGAAATTGAGCTCCGAACCTGTATGGGAATTACAAGTGAAAACCCGAGCACTGTCGAATCGGCGATATAGCAGTTTGTAAGTGATGCGATGGCTCACGATTTTTGAGCCGCCACCGCTGCAAACTCGCAGTCTTATCGGAATATTTACAAATATCGCACTTCCGAAAATGGAATGCAATCCGTCGGTCTAGAGGCGGCCTCGCGATAGCATAAGTTCTTGAAAATATTCTGCAAGGTTTGGCATTGAAAATGAATGAAAAGGTAGAACGGACATTCTTGTATCCTTGTGAGTTGTGTTTCGATGATCTTACATAATATCGGTTGTAGTTGGAGCGTGTTTATTTATCTGGAGTGATTTCGGCTATTTCGTGCAGTTTTATTAAAAAAAGTGAAGAATAGCATAACTAACACTCTAAACATTAATTTTAAAAGCCTAGCGTTACCTGAAAAGGTTAAAATAAAAAAAATGGGAAGGCCTACTCCGGTGTTAACTTTCAACCAGAAAGAGAGTCGGAACTCGTAATTTTCTAAGACATTTTTCTGTTGACATTTACAAGAACAACAAATGGATTTGTAGATTTGATGTATTAAATGCTCTCTTTTGTTTTTTATTATAATAATTACACATAATTTTTTAACTCTTATGTACATTTTGTGTTGTGTTATAATACTTTTTGTTCTGTGCATATGACGTTCCATATTAGATTATTAAAATTGAAAATCATCGCTATATTTAGATTAAAACATCGACGGAATGTAGGTGAGTAACTATTATTTTTTGCTTAGCTATTGGTAAAAGTCAATAGCAAAAATGAAATATAATTACCACCAGAGCCGGATTAAGGATATGTGAGGCCCGGGGCTAAATTTTTTTAGAGGCCCCATTGCCCAAGTCATGGGCATATTCTACAAACATGGTTTATTATTTTATTAAATTAATATTTTATTATAGGTAGGAAAGCTTTTAATTTCCGAAACATTTACGCAACGGGTACAAAGGCATTTAAATGATTAGAAACCGCACTAGATTATAACCTTCAAATCCTTTCGAGGCTCCCGAAATAAAAATTTCCAGAAACGCAACATTAACAGTTTATAAGATTAATTAAATTTCTGTATACAGGGTGTCCCAGAATTAAGTGTTCAAAGAAAGCCCATAAAAGGAGCCAATGAGTTAATATAGTGTCTGAAATAATTATGAAAATCTGCTTATCCATTGCTGAATTAAAAATGATTAAAGTTTACCTAAAAAATTCAGTGCGCCACTGCTTTTTACTCTACTGTTGTTGACCTACTAAGTGGAGAACATCCTGACTCACCCTGAAATTAGAAAATACAGCTGAAAATGGATACGAATAGATAAAAGAACTTGCAATGACATAGCCAAGGATGGGGTACGGGGGGTCTAGAACTCCATCCCCCCAATTTATATATATCATCCAGTATCCTATTTAGTGAAGATTTTAAGATATAGGTCGTTAGTGTCCCTTATCTGGAGGCTAAAAAATTCATGAATTTATTTGTTTTCCAATCTAAAAATTCTCCCCAGCAAGCCAGACCGTCGCATTCATCGGTGAATCAGGAGAGTTGTTTTCTGCTTCATCGTGATTACTCTAAAGCAAAGCTAAAAGTGCATAAGTTCGAAAGCAGAAAGCTTATTTGCAAATACATACAACAGTATATCCGAAATACTTAATATGGTAAAAGTTAGTTGTTACTCTTACTGCTGGCTAGTTTTAAATAATTTCGGTTTTGAACTAGTACTAAATATAGTAATATACAAAACCACGCTATTTAGTTTCAATATTCTTCAACTTTGTCTCATTTTCATCATAAGCTCTAGAGATGTGTGGCGACATCGCCAAAATTAAGTTTCGCGCCAGAAACGCGTTTCCGAACCTGCGCGTCCAGCCAGCACCAACGGATCCAATGGCCCTCTCGGCAATTCACTCGGCATCCGCGGCGCGAATGGTAGCATATAGCATATAGCATACTAGCTGATAGTTGTGATAGCTTTGTATATATTTGTTAAAAATTATATTGCATATTAATGTTGAAATAAAGTTAGTTATTCCACGACATTCTTAATTATAACTACATTGGTGACCCCGATAATTAACATTAAGTGAGTACACCGCGTTGTTCTTTTGTGTGCCCGGACCACGTGCATCTCCATTTCGCCAAGCTGAAACCACGATGTGTGAACAAGAGCATTCTACAGAAGAATCGTCATCGCAAGCAAGAGCGGCAAGTCCTCATGTTGAAGAAGTTCGACAGGTCAAACTTCCACCTTTTTGGCTGGCAAACCCCACGCTATGGTTCGTGCAAGCTGAGGCGAATTTTCACGCGTTCGGAGTGCGGTCCGACCAGAGCAAATATTTTGCAATAATTAGTGCGTTAGACAGTGCGGTTTTGCAACAAATCGCGGACATTTTAACGAAACCCCCTGAAAAAGACAAGTATAACTCGTTAAAAGCAAGTTTAATCGCGCGATTTACAGACTCCGAGGAAAAACAACTACGTCGAGTGTTGACCGAGATCGATTTGGGCGATAAATCTCCATCCCAGTTATTGCGTGAAATGAAAGTGCTCGCGCATAATAAACTAAGCGACGAAGTGTTAAAAACATTATGGCTGGAGAGACTACCGGCATCAGTACAATTAATTTTAAGCGCAAATAGGGCGATGCAGCCCACGGAAATGGCCGCCATCGCGGACAATATCGCGGAAGTGAGTTTGCGTACCGGCCCAAACATCGCCGCCATGAACAGTCCATTTCTGGCCACAGCGACGCCATCGCTACAGGGAGCAGCTCAGGGAACTTCCGCCGCCGACAGCGCCATGTCCGTCGCAGCCGTCATAGCACCGCAGCCAACAGCTATTACTGCTCTCGAACAACAGGTGGCAGCATTAACAAAGATGGTGGAGGAACTTATGTCCAGTAACCGCCGACAGTATACAACGAGCAAGCAACGGTTTCGAGGTCGCTCACGATCCAGATCCAGAAGTTCAAACCAGGACTCGGGAATTTGCTATTACCATCGGCGTTTCCGCAGTAAGGCTTTCAAGTGCACCAAACCCTGCAGCTTCGTTTCCACCGAACAGGAAAACTAGAGCAACCGTCGTTGCTCGAGGCGGTCAACGACGGGCTCCATACACCAACTAACCGTCTTTTCGTTATGGATAAAACATCAGGGACTCGCTTTCTTATAGATACCGGTGCAGACGTATCTGTTATTCCCGCGCCGCGAAATGAAAAACGTGTATCCTCAGATTTCCGTTTATAGGCCGCGAACGGTTCCCCCATAGACACTTACGGAACCCAACTGTTATGTTTAAATTTAGGCTTACGCAGGCCATATAAATGGCATTTTTATGTTGCACAAGTGTCGAAACCAATAATTGGAGCAGATTTTCTTCGCAACCACGGCCTCCTAGTGGATTTGCGAAACCGCCGTTTGCTCGACACTGCGACAAGTTTATTTGTAAAAGCTGAATTACAAAAAACTTCTGTCGATTCTCTCATCTCAACAGTAAGTAAGCTAGTTGATGTCCACCCACTTCTTAAGGAGTTCCAGGATATAACGACGCCGTTTTTCACTCCATCACATAGGCGCCAGGACGTGCAGCACTACATTCAGGTTAGAGGGCAGCCAATCGCGCAGCGACCACGACGCCTCGCTTCAGAAAAATTGAAAGCAGCAAATGCGGAATTCGAATATATGCTGGAGCAAGGAATTTGCAGGCCGTCAAGCAGTCCATGGGCAAGCCCGCTTCACCTAGTGCCGAAGAAGGAACCAGGAAGTTGGCGCCCATGTGGAGACTATCGCCGCCTAAATTCTGTAACAATTCCAGATAAATACCCAGTTCCGCACATACACGACTTTGCTCACTCATTAGATGGGAAAACTGTTTTTACAAAACTGGACCTAGTGCGCGCGTATCACCAGATTAAAATTGCAGACGAAGACATTCCCAAAACCGCAGTTATAACGCCATTTGGATTGTTTGAGTTCACCGTAATGACATTTGGATTGTGCAACGCGGCACAGACTTTTCAGAGGTTTATGCATACAGTTTTGCGCGGGCTTGACTTTTGCCACGTTTTCATCGATGATATTTTGGTGTTTTCGCGAACGATCGAAGAACATGAGAAACATTTACGGAGTGTATTCGAACGTTTTCGTGAGTTTGGCGTAGCGATCAATGTCTCAAAATGTATATTAAATGTACCAGAGATCGAATATCTGGGTTATTTAATTTCAGCCGAGGGCATTAAACCACTTCCAGCACGAGTACAAGCTCTCCAAGAATATAAGAAACCTGAAACTGTGATAGACCTACGCCGTTTCCTAGGCACTATAAATTTCTACAGGAAATTCGTCAGGAATGCGGCCCAAATCCAAGCCCCACTTCACGAATACCTACGGAATACTAGGAAAAACGATAAACGCCCTATTATTTGGAACCCTCAAGCTACAGCAGCATTCGAATCATGCAAAAGGCAGTTAGCCAACGCAACGCTACTTGTTCACCCAGCTGAAGATGCCCACCTAGCCCTTACTGTTGATGCTTCTGATTTTGCTATCGGCGCAGTACTAGAGCAGCAAAGAAATGGCATCTGGGAACCACTTGGATTCTTTTCTAAGAAATTAAACGCAGCTCAAAAGAACTATAGTGCCTACGACAGGGAGCTTCTTGCAATCTATGAGGCTATTAAGTACTTTCGGTTTATGGTCGAGGGTCGACAATTAATGGTTCGGACCGATCACAAACCCCTCATTTACGCCTTTCAACAAAAATCCGAAAAAGCAGCTCCTAGGCAACTTCGGCAATTAGATTTTGTAAGTCAATTCACAACAAATATTGTACATATTTCTGGTTTACAGAACATAGTCGCAGATGCCTTTTCAAGAATCAACTCGATCAACATGACCACTGCAATTACAGCTACCGAATTGGCAGCAGGGCAGGAAGGCGATGAAAAACTCTATCAGCTCCAAAGTTCCCTGAAAATGGCCAAGTTTACACCTCCAGGTGAGACGGTACAAATTTGGTGTGATACTTCCACAAATAAAGTAAGACCATACGTGCCAGCCAGCTTGCGGAAACAAGTTTTCGACATGTGTCACAACCCCTCGCATCCAGGCATTCGAGCAACTGGTAGATTCATCAGAGAGAGGTATGTTTGGCCAGCGATGAATAAACACATCGCTCAATGGACTCGATCATGTATGGCATGCCAAAAAGCTAAAGTCCAGAAACACACAAAGAGCCCACACGTCACATTCCCAGTTCCCAACGAACGATTTCAACACGTCCACCTAGATTTAATCGGTCCATTGCCAGAATCGCAGAGCTTTCGCTACTGCTTGACAATGATCGACAGGTTTACCAGGTGGCCCGAGGCAGTACCCCTCGTCAATATCACCAGCGAAACTGTAGCGGAGGCATTCTACGTGCATTGGGTCTCTCGTTTTGGCGCTCCACAGTCAATTACAACCGATCAGGGAAGGCAGTTCGAATCTGCACTCATGAGCTCGCTAACCAAATTAATTGGCACCGAGCGTGCACGCTGCACTTCATACAGACCTCAAACTAACGGTATTCTGGAGAGATGGCATCGGACATTGAAAACCGCGCTAATGTGCCACCAAACTCAAAGATGGTCGGAAATGTTACCAATAATTTTGTTAGGACTTCGAACCACATACAAAGATGATTTAGGATGTTCGCCTGCTGAGCTGGTGTATGGTACAGCCTTACGGATCCCAGGCGAATTTTTCGTTGATCAGCCAACGGATGAATTGAATCCAGCATCGCTTCCAGAAACAATTCGACAGAACATCCGGAAAATACGTCCGCATCATGGGCAACCAGCGATTTTTGTACCGTCGGAATTACCCACCTGCAGCCATGTTTTCTTAAGAGATGATCGGGTACGAAAATCCTTACAACCACCATACGCAGGACCATTTGAGGTTCTCAACCGAAAAGGGAAGGTATACACCATCAAAATTAATGGAAGAGTTGTCCATGGATAGACTGAAGCCATGTTATCTACTGAACACCCCTGCAGGCGAACATCAACAACCAGCACCTACAGGTACCACTAGGTCTGGCCGCACCATCAAACAACCCATCCGTTTTGATTTATGAATTGGATTGCGTCACTAAAGGGGGGGTGATGTGGCGACATCGCCAAAATTAAGTTTCGCGCCAGAAACGCGTTTCCGAACCTGCGCGTCCAGCCAGCACCAACGGATCCAATGGCCCTCTCGGCAATTCACTCGGCATCCGCGGCGCGAATGGTAGCATATAGCATATAGCATACTAGCTGATAGTTGTGATAGCTTTGTATATATTTGTTAAAAATTATATTGCATATTAATGTTGAAATAAAGTTAGTTATTCCACGACATTCTTAATTATAACTACAGATGCATAGTTCTTTTCTAACATATGAAATGACTCTTAATACCTCTAACGTCTCTTCAACGAAAGAAGATCGGGTATATTCCAAAGTTATTTTATTATTCTAACATTGCCTGTCGTTACTCCTTGGAACTGCTTCCGCATTACTTGTGGGGGTACGGGTGTCACTTGCCTTTGGTAAAATTATGTGGATCGGTGGGGAGTTACTTGTAATTTAATAAAACAACCGATGTAGACAACAATAACATCCACTTTATTTTATTGAGCACACAAAATATTACTAGCACATACGTACATACATGTAAGGAATACGTGAATATGTAGAACAGAAATATGGAGAATTATATACACGAACGCCTGAATCTGACGCAAAAAAATAGGCTTTGGAAGCTGACCAAAAGTCCTCCTCTTGCTTAAAGTAAGTCAAGTCGGAGTATCGAGACCCAATGTTGAGAAGCCAGGTTGTCTGGTTCTTACGCAAAAAGAAGGGGTCCCTGAAAGAATGCCTGCTACAGAGAACTCTCAAGGCATTCTTCGAGGATTGTTAGCTGTGCTGGGTAGTGGGCACAAGAGTTTTGGTGTACAACTGAATTGTATTACCGGTTACCTGTGCCTTGCGTAGATGTTTCTTTGCTCCATTTTTTCCCTCAGGTCGTCCGTCTCGGACATACTTGGACCGGAATCTACTCTGTTTTTGGAAAAAATTTATTGATCCTTAACTGCATCGTACCACTTTAGGTTTACAATGGCCTATTGTTCGTCAAGTAGGATGGCCAGGCCGGGATATCGAGTTTATTGCTTTGGTTGCTTGACTAGTTCTTGCGTTGGACAAAAGTGTTGAACGTACTTCCGCTATGTCGAGGAAATATTTTCACTTTCTCTTAGGCCGTTTAGCTGCATAACTGAATCCTTTCGACTTCGCAGGAAGCGTAATTATTCGATTATATTCCTATTAGATGGGTGCTTCTATGCTGTGGCGATACGGAGTAGTTTTTTAGATATAATTCAGTTAGTTGGAAAGTGTTTATGAAGAGTTTGACAATTTGGCTAAAACGGCGACAGCAATTTGTCATCAATTGCTGCAAGCACAACGAAAAAAAAATCAGTTTTTGACATTAAAAGCGTTTGGTCTATCTTGCGTCGCAATTGATTTCAAATCACACACTGAGTTTAGCTCGTACAGCTGCACACCGAATTTCACTTTTTATTAGTGTCTTTGTAGTTAATCGGCGGCACTTTTACTATCTTGCAGGTGAAGGAAAATTTCTGAAGTTTTTAGAAAGTTTGAGCTAGCTCCGCTACACTGTCTTAGCTAATTCTTAACTAAGTGAAACCGGGCCGTCCTGGCCGGGAGTCGAACTCTCGCCCAAGCGTCTCGTGGTCTCGGCTACAGCGGCAGAATCCACTGACCTACTGAGGCCTCTGGCTCTTGGACCTGGCTGAGTAAATATGAAACTTTCCTATTCAAGGTCAGTTCTTTAAACAAATCTCTAGTGCGGCCATGGGTTCTCCTCTTTCACCTGTCGTTGCCAATATCTTCATGCAAGCTTTCGAAACCGTAGCTCTGGAATCTTCAGAATTAAAACCTAATGTTTGGTTCCGATACGTTGACGATACATTTATTATTTGGCCACATGGTAAAGACACGTTACCCGTCTTCTTAAATCATCTCAATAGTCAACATCCAGATATTAACTTTACCATGGAGATAGAAAGTAACGGTTCTCTTCCTTTCTTAGATGTACAGGTCTCTCGCCAACCCAGTGGCAAACTTGGTGATTCTGTGTATCGCAAACCCACTCATACTGATCGCTATCTACATGCCGATTCCCACCATCATCCTACACAAAAACTTTCTGTTATCAATTCGCTTGTACACCGGGCTGTTTCCATATCCCAACCAGATAATATCCAAGCTGAATTAAATCACATTCGGAAAGCTCTTAGGAATAACGTTTACCGTGCTAGGGATATACAGTCTGCCATCAATCGCCATCTTCATCCACGACCACCCAAACCTCCAAAACCCGATCCTCCTGCAGCAATAGTCTTTCTTCCCTATATCCACCAAGTCACCGACCGCATAGGAAAGTTTCTTCTAAAACAAAACATTAAAACAGTATTCAAACCCTCGAGCAAAATCTCACAGGTTCTTCCTTCATCTAAAGATAAATTAAACACTATGTCATCTAAAGGTGTTTATAGAGTCCCTTGCTCCTGTAACGCTGTATACATTGGTGAAACAGGTCGTTCAGTGAAAACTCGCATTTCTGAGCACCAGCGCTGTCTCAAGTAAGGTCTCGTTTCATCATCGGCCATCGCCGAACACCAACGCGATACTGGTCATAAGATCCTTTTTGATGAAACTTCCATCATCTGCAAATCCCCATTCTTCTTTAGCAGAAAGATTCTCGAAGTCATTGAGATTTGCAAACACCCTAATAATCTCAATCGGGACGAAGGCTTTCCCCTTCCTTCTATGTGGAAAGTGCTAATTCCTAAGCCCCGCCCTCCGCCACTGAATCGCGACGGCATTTGCTGAATCGCTACTGCGCGGCGCTTGCCTATAAATTCTCGTCTTTCTTCTTCCGATAGTCAGTCGAGTTTTGCCTCTGACGTGGTTTACACGTTGAGTTACCGTGCTCTTCTGTCCCTTCCCTGCAAAGAGTTTCGCCTCTGGCGTGGTTAACACGTTGAGTTACCGTGCTCTTTTGCTTTTTTCCTCCTGATGAAGCCCTTTACGAAAGTGGGCAAAACGTTGAGTTCTTCTATCTCAATCATGACACGGTCCAATCCCGGAAGTCGTTTGTTACTTAATGGCAATGGCCGTGAAAGCCTCAAAAATCATTCTCAATAACCTGCCTAAGATTTATGATGTGCTCTCGCGTACCTTAACGAATCCAGCTTGTTCTGGAGATATCTGCCAGGCGAGACAGTGTTCCAGCTGGGTGGGAATAATATATAATAAAACCTTACTCGCGTGAGAAATTAATGCAAGAAGACGATAATTGTCGCATTTGTTTGTAGGACCTTTTATATGAAGAGGTACACAATCAAAGTTTTCCACTCATCTGGCCATATACCAGTTTCCCATTTCTTTAAAAGCTTCGGCAGGAACTGGGTCTATACCTGTAGTTTTATTACGTTTCGTACAGCTGCCTCCTCTTTAACCATAAGAATATCTGGTTCACGTTCATAGCCATGGCAAGAAACATCTTGTTCTTGATTTTGAATGTGTGCATATAGATGTTCACAGTATTTTTGTCACACTTTCATGACTTCATCGAAATCGGCAACCATCCTTCCTTCAGCATCTTTGATTGACCAAGTTTTTTGTTTGAATTTAGGAGTTATCAGTTTTATTTTTTTAAACAAATTTCTGGTATTGTTGGTGTTTGCATTGAACTCTAGCTCTTTAGATATGGCTTGAATATAGGCATTTTTGTCTCTCCGGTAAAGTTTTTGTATTTGTCTGGTTATTTCATTGCATTCTGTCGCTTTATGTTCACTCTGTTGGCTAGACGTTTAAGAGACTTTCCCTTTTGTATTAGATTGAATGTGTCAGTTGTCATCCATGGTTGCTTTTGATTGGTAGTGTTTTGATTTTGAGTTTCTGAGATAGCTTGGACGATGTGTTGTTTCAAAGGCTTTCATAATTCATTTGGATTTTTATAAGTGAGGAGTTTTATGCCATTTGTAACAGTTTTATTGACATAGTTTCGAAAAGATATGGTATCAGTAATCTTTGGCAGAATTTTTTGTTTGGACCTGTGACACGTTTTGAATTTTTGTTGGAAAGTAACTGATGGTCGGAACCACAATCTGAGCCAGGTAGTGTCTTACACTGTTTTATTGATGATCTCCATCGAGTTTTGATATTTTCCATCTAGTGATGTCCATGTGTACAGACGACGAGCATGGTGTGAAAATACTGTTTGTAATTGCCAACGGCATTTTGAATATGGTCATCTGTCCTGGTGGCACCCACTTTAGCATTAAAGTCACCCAAAATCACTATCAGCTCTCTGATAGGCAGAGCTTGTAGGGTAGTTTCCAGATTAGCATAAAGCGATTCTATCTCAGTAGCCTTAGCGGTTGGAGCGTATATTTGAATAAAGTTGATGATTAAATTAAAAATTTGAAATACAGCTGTTTTAGTAATTAAAAGTTGATTGGAGAAAATCAGCTAAACGTGTTTTTTAGATATTAGTTACTAAAAATCGATTTGAAAAAAATTTTTTTTTCAAAAAGAAACTCGTATTGTCGATTTAACACATTAAAAAGTTTATAAAAAAAATGGTTACGTTTTGCTGGCAAACCAGCTTCATCAGACGAGCCGCAGTTTATGATCAAGCGAGCGAGGCACATAAATAAGGCGAGTCTGAAAGTCCGCTTTCGTAGGAGTTACATACATAATTTTTTGTCCTACTGCTTTGGAGGCGCTTTTTCTTATTCTTATTTTTAATCGATGAGGCCGGGAAAAGTCGAAGAGGTCATGATCATACTGGGAAATGACAATGTGTATTTTGATTTCGACCAGTGGAAACACGGCGTTAGATTGTGTTGCTATGGTTATTACTGCTGAAAAGTAAAAGTTACTAGTACAAAAAAAAGTGGGTGTTTTCAACTGTTAAACAGTGCCGCAATATACTCTTTTTCTTTAATGATTACGTGTCAGCCTAATATTTTTTTCTGATTAGGTTGTTTTTAATTGTAAATAACTTAGAAATCTATAGATGATTTCAGAGGCTTTCACGGCTATCGGTTCAGTGGCGGTGGGGCTTAGGAATTAGCACTTTCCACATAGAAGGAAAGGGAAAGCCTTCGTCCCGATTGAGATTGTTAGGGTGTTTATAAATCTCAATGGCTTCGCGAATCTTTCTGCTAAAGAAGAATGGGGATTTTCAGTTGATGGAAGTTTCATCAAAAAGGATCTTCTGACCAGTATCGCGTTGGTGTTCGGCGATGGCTGATGATGAAACGAGACCCGACTTGAGACAGCGCTGGTGCTCAGAGATGCGAGTTTTTTACTGAACGACCTGTTTTACCAATGTATACAGCATTACAAGAGCAAGGGACTCTATAAACACTTTTAGATGACATAGTGTTTAATTTATCTTTAGATGAAGGAAGAACCTGTGAGATTTTGCTGGGAGGTTTGAATACTGTTTTAATGTTTTGTTTTCGAAGAAACTTTCCTACGCGGTCGGTGACTTGGTGGATATAGGGAAGAAAGACTATTGCTGCAGGAGGATCGGGTTTTGGAGGTTTGGGTGGCCGTAGATGAAGATGGCGATTGATGGCAGACTGCATATCCCTAGCACGGTAACCGTTATTCCTAAGAGCTTTCCGAATGTGGTTTAATTTAGCGTGAATATTATCGGGTTGGAATATGGAAACAGTCCGGTGTACAAGCGAATTGATAACAGAAAGTTTTTGTGTAGGATGATGGTGGGAATGGGCCTGTAGATAGCGATCAGTGTGAGTGGGTTTGCGATAAACAGAATGACCAAGTTTGCCACTGGGTTGGCGAGAGACCTGCACATCTAAGAAAGGCGGGGAACCGTTACTTTCTATCTCCATGATAAAGTTATTGTCTGGATTTTGACTATTGAGATGATTTAAGAAGACGGGTAACGTGTCTTTACCATGTGGGCAAATAATAAATGTATCGTCAACGTATCGGAACCAAACCTTAGGTTTCAATTCTGAAGATTCCAGAAGTTTCGGTTTCGAAAGCTTTCATGAAGATATTGGCAACGACAGGTGAAAGAGGAGAACCCATGGCCGCACCAAAGATTTGTTTAAAGAACTGACCTTAAAATAGGAAATAAGTGGAAGAGAGGCATTTTTTCTATCAGGGCAGGTAGACTTGAAGACGTCTCCCCATGCTCTGATAACAACTGTTGGATTATGACTATGGAATCGGGAATAGGAACTTTGGTAAAAAGAGAAGTGACATCGAAACTCACAAGTAAATCCTCAGGTTCAACGCTTATATTGGATATAAGTTCAACGAAATGGGCTAAATTGCGAACATACGAGGGAGACTTACCAGTGAACTTTCTGAGGATAGTGGTTAGGTATTTAGCTAATGAGTAAGTAGGGGAATCTATGGTACTGACAATGGGCCGGAGGGAAATGTAAAAATTAAAGTTCTGCATACATTTTTATTTAAGTAGTGTAATACCTATAATAGAGTACACTAACGTTTATCTAACCAGATTAGATAATTCTAAGACACAATTTAATTTAAATAATTGGCAAATAAAGATAATGTGTTGTAATTTTACTTTTAATTATACAGTTTGATGGTCATTTATCAAATAATAAATGTGTACTATTCTTGACAATGCCCTTTCTTTTTATTAAATTTAAAAGGAGTAGATTAGAATTTTTGAAATATAAGAAACATTGCAACTTACATTAAACATAAATAGAAACTGTCCAAGCGTTCGGTAGGGTAAGTAAAACAAAGAACCGTGGTATATTTAATATGATATGGTAACACAAGTTTCAAGTACGACCACACTGTAATTCTCTGTCTGCGCCAAAGAAATCAGAGATAGCATCACGAACACTCTTAAATATATATAAGTGTTCATTTGACTGCCAGCAAACCAGTAATGCAGAAGAGAATGTCAATAGTTTGACATTGCTTCCCTTAACTAGCAGCGCTAATAACCTGGAGTTGTATATTCGCTAGACGTACTTTACTTTCTTATTTCTTCAATTGTGATTTATCTGAATGTGATGGAAAGAAATCTAAGTCATATTTCAAATCACAGCAATATATTTACGTAGTACGGCCTCTAGACCCTCTAAATCTACAAATGTTACTGCATCGTCTACATAGCCGATGCGATTTAGATATTTTCTAGTGACCCGCATTGCTGCATCTACCTCTCCAAAAGCTTCTCTGAGGATTTATTCGGAGAATATATCAAACAATAAGGTTTATATATTAATTGGTATATTGAAAATTTGGCTTCAATAAAGTTAGAAGACATTTTGCTCAAAATTACTGTGCTTAAAATATTTTTTTATCACATGTGGAAAATTACTTTTCAATTTTTTTCATGTTGGGACTTGATTAAGATATTTTTTGATACTCAAATGAATAAATTAGTTGGTTAGATTAAATTATAAGTATAAGTATATCGTATTCCATGTAATTTGGAATTATATTTATTAATACGGCTATAGTGAGATAGGTGTCAAAGTTAACATTTGATCTATTTAGTACGATCATTATTCTAAACTTAAGTATGGAGCTAAATTGTTTAAAAAATACATTTCTATAGATTAGCTGAAAACATCACCTACTAGTGAATTTTTAAAAGTCATAAGAAATAGATGATCAGAATCAGTTTTTGGTAACATAAAGTGATTAATAAATTATGTAATAATCATACTGTAGCTAAGAAAATATATAAAAATTCCTGTACTTCCTGGTGGAGGTGAGAGTTTTATCAAGTCTAGTACTGTATGGTGTGCTATTGCACATTTTTTACAATGTAAGTTTTCAATTAGTACCTATTGAATTGCTTACTCGGTGAAACAATTTTTCATATTTGCTGTTTAGTGACTCTCGATGGAGAATCGGCTAAGACACTGAAATCGGGAATATAAAACTTTTGTTCAGTTATCCGTAACAAGTGTCTAGTTAGAAATGATATTGCTAATGATCTTTGAGTGCTGATTTAGTGGGCTTTCCAATCTGCCATGATCAAATGTGAATTCGTGACCTTTCTGTTTATCCAGACTTTGTACTAAGAGAGGATTATGAACAGAAACAATTCCTTTGTCTTGCTTGTATGTCAACTTACGTTGTTAATTTGTAGTATTAATGCTTTGTAGTCCGTTGCTTATATTGATATATTTATATTGTTACCTTATTTTCAACTATAATGTTTGTTCTTGCTTATAGCAGCAATGAAATTTAGCGGACTAAAATAATGATACGAGTTTACGCTGTATAGGTAAGAAGTTTGTTAAAATTTTTATTTAGTCGCTGATGCAAGATAATTGCGTTATCTCTAAGTTTATACTGAAAAACATGTAACACATTCCATCAATTTTTGGCACTCGTTTTAGATATAAAATAGCTATTTATGCATCAAGTTGCAAAATAAAAGTATTTTTCACACTAGACGTGAAGTTTGGCCTACGAGCGCTAGCGAGTTGGGCAACACGTGTATGAAAAACACTAATTTTGCAATATGTTGCAAACAGGATTTTCTGTAATTTTGAGGAATATTAATTTGTTATAGTAAATAAATTTGCTTAAATATACAAAGTTGTTCTACATTTTCATATTAGCACTAGTGTCAATATGAAATCTCATATTGCAACTATAAAAAAATAGTGTGAATATATGAATCATTTTGACTTTGAAAACGACAAAAAATTGTCAATATATTAGGTCAAAATTATAGAAAGTATGGTTGTGAATACTAATTAGTTTATGGTGAAGGTATATGAAGGTATATGCAAGTTTTACAGTTTATTTAGTTAGTCAACAACACTTTTATATTTATACACATCTCACTATTATTTGGCACCAGTCAAACGTCATTTCTGTTTCTTTCTATTAAACCTTGAAGAATAATTGTAGACAGTATGAAAACATTAAATTTAAAGGTACTGCTTCTAACTGCACAAATGCCCATTAATACAGACAATAATTGGTAGTCTACCAACAGACGTGCCAATAAGAACAAGCAGCTGAAGTTAACACAGAAAAAGGTTTGTGCTGACCACCTTAGGTGCACTTATTTTGCCGAAAGTAACGAAAGTTAATAGAAAAGCAAGCCATTTTCTCTAATTGTAGAGCAACGTGTTAACAAAAATGTCATTATTGCCATTTTCCAGAAATTACTTTCTTGAACAATGATTTGAATGGGCGTAAGACAAAGTCAAAGCATTTAAACGTCTAAATAATGAACTTATAGATATTTTAGAAAATTTTAATATAATATTGATGGCTAGCTACAAAGGAGCTGTGATTGAATGTGCAGCCTCTATTGATAGCATCTTTTTACAAACAAACTTTTAACAAGGAAAGAAATTGGCATAGCTCTTAATTACATACGTTCCTTTGGTTATATGTCAAGTTAAGTACTTAGGAACAGGTTTTAAAATAAATATTATTTAAAAATTGTGTTGGTCTAGACACGTACTGTTTCCTTAAAGAATTAGCAGACAGACAAATTAAAAATGAAATATTCTGCTTCATCTTGAGAAATTGCAGCGTTGATATCTTGCCTCTTTTACTTAAAATCGTTAGAAAAAGCTTGAGGGAGGTCATATAGCGAGCATGTTACGCATTCATAAAGTTGGGAACCTAGAAAACATTACCTTCTTTTGTAGGTTCTGGATACCTTCAGACAGTGTATGAATGAAACAGTGTCACGCAATCAGACCCAAATCTAATCAACAGACAGCAAAGGAGCGTTAAGATTTGGTGAATTGAATACTGTCTGGTGTCTGGACTTGCAGAACTCCAGGAAATTGATGTGTCTGCTACCCTTTTGTAGCACAGAACGAACGATCACTAAGGTCGAAAAAAATTGAACAAACAAGAATTTCATGACTGGCTGCTTTGCTGCAAGAAAAATTCGAAACCAGTGACATCTTAAACGTAACATTTCTTACACAACCATTACCAATAAACTTTTTATTATTTTCATATTACAATGTAGTTTCACCAAAGTCGACTATAAAGCTAAATATCTAACTTACAACTCCAATGACTAGAAAATGTTGACTTAGATTAGTTACAGTGTAACATTATAATAGCTACAAAATATGGCACGTTTGTTTTCATTTCACTTAAGAATAAATAAATTAAAGAATGTCCACTTTAATTTATTATTTCTTCTACAACTAACCCACTTTATTTTATCTTACCTCTTATCTAACCTATGACATCTAAAATACAACAACTTTCTCTGTACTAATCTACTATAGTTATTGCTACTAGTAATTGTATTCATTACCTAAAATTGAGACGTTATTGCTGATTTAATTACCAATTCATGGACAGCTCATTAGGACTAGGATTTTATGTTTATCACTACATGGATCATTTCTTAAGCTTAAGTACCTATCAGAACAGCAAGGAATTGCCGCTGATCAATTGAAATGCTGGTGCAACCGACTCGCAAAAACGCTAAAATCCATTCCAATTTATGGACCAATTTCAATTGAATTCAATTCATGAAAGCTCTTTGACCAGTGAATGCGACATTGTTATGGCCGTGGCTACGCTTCTATAAGTTAACTTAAGGTTAGAGAATCAATTTTCGGAAAATGGCAAAGAAGTTTCGACGATAAGTTATTTAAGCATAGTTTAGGTGCGTTTTACTTGCTAGTATCAAATATTAAAACTAGCCAGAGAGATGCTGACATAGTTTTGTTAATTCCGCGTTCAAAGGAAAGTGTTAGTGGGAGTTTATTAAGCCTGATTGGAACAAATTCAAACTTTTCGCGAATTGCTACAAGTATAAGTATTTAACTTTTTACTCGCATGGAAAATTATACATTATGTAATATCTTAGTTATTTTAAATGCATTTAGCTGTAAAAAGAGCTTTATAAATTTAAATCAAAGGCAGCAAAAATTGAAAAACAGTATTAATAATGGCAAACGTTTTGTGAGGCATTTGCACACATAGCTATATTACAAAATTATTAACATAATTTCAAAATATAAAATTTTTATAATTATTATATTAAATTGAAATGTGGGAACTTCTGCCAGTAAAATGAGAACGTTGCAAACGTAATTTGTCTTTGATAGGCTAGTAATAATAAATAATTATATATTTAATAACACATTTGGTCAATTATATAGAAAAAAATGTATATTCTAAATGTGAAATATGATTATCACCAACCTGATCATTGTTATGTAAATTAAACCGAATATAGAAATGACTGTATGCGAAACTGTATTCGTTAGAGTGAAAGATTAATACCTACATGAGGATAAACAAACATATTTAAAAAAAATGCAGCAAAAGCTACATCAGTTACCAATATTTAGTGAAGTGCCAACTTTATCTATTTCACAATACTTTCACATTATTTAGTAACAATTCAAATAGTTGAGAACAGAGTATAGTACATTAAGCAATTACATCTATTATCCATTCACTTATTTTTTGCATGAAGGTTATCATTGGATTTTTGTTGTTAAGTTGCACATTAACAGAACCGTAATTCTTATTTTGTTGTACAGTTCCTTGAGAAATGATCGAACGTTTTTGAATGGTCATTATTTTAGCGCTAGTTACTTTAACTAGGTATTTAATGTTGGCTACACGTGCAGCGTTATATTTTGACGTTGAAATTTATCATTGGCGTTCGTTCGTTGAGCTTATAGGCGGTGTGCAAAGTTTACAGCCAGTTTCAGTTATTGTTCTGTGGTTTCAGCGTACTATTCTTTTGCAAAAATTACTTCACTAAATAACGTATTTGAGTTTGGTGTAAGTAGCATATACATACTAGTTAACAAATTTGAAGTTTTGAGGTTATTTTCTTATTTTAGATGACAAATTATAAACATGCTGTTCACACCTGAACAAGATGCTTTTATTCTAATAGCTCACTTTCACAGTGGAATTAGAAATTAGGATGGTTCAAACAATTTACTGAGGCATTTCCAGATGTGCAAATCAATTACGAAGCTTTTGCTCAACATAAGCAGATTACTATTCACCGTTTCGAAGACAAACTGCATCTGCAAAAGCAAGTCAACAAGCAGACCTATTGTTTTAACCGAAAAAAGGTAGCTGACATTAATAATCGAACGCAACTAAGCCCACACAAATCAGTTTCCACATTGGCTGCCCAAATTGGTATGTAAACATTAAATTTCTCATTTAAAGCATAATTTACACATATATTTCTATATACTTAGGTAATTCTGTTGAATCATGTCATAAGGCTTTAAGAAAAAATCTCGGCATGTATTCGCACAAGATAACAGTGGTATAAGAATGATTTGAAAATGATTGGAGATCATGAATGCAATATTGCCAGTGGTTTAATGAAAATATAGATGACGATAATGTGTTGGATGTATCATTTATGTCTGACGAAACGTGGTTCCATTTGTCAAGTTATGTGAACAGAAGGTGCAGTCCTTTCAACAGCATTTAGAGATAAATTACTTATCTTAAGTGAAATGTAGATACTATTTTTTTCTAAAACTAACTTTGAAAATTGAATTGATGTGATTGAAATTGGAGCTTCCACTTTACATGAAGACACGTGAATAAATTTTGCATCAATAAAATGTTTATAATAAAAAATGTATTGTATAAGATTATTCCGATTTACTTTAGTTGTTTCCTTGCGAAGTAAAATTTTATGATTTTGAAAAATTAAGACTGTTTTCATAAGAGCTAGGTTGATTTGAGTGTTATTTTCACTTAATGGAAAATTAATAAATAATAAATAAAGTGTTTACACCCAGTACCCCCTCGGACGCCACGGCTACGAAAACTGAAGGAGAATGGTTTTCATGTTATACATTAGTGCTATTTCCTATTAAATGGGTTGCCTACATACGTCCTTAATCAGCGTTCGGTTATTTCTGAAGGCACTGTATACCCTATATAATATTCAACAAAATTACTGTCATTTGACAGAATACAATATTTTTTCCAGATAAACTGCTTATTTTGATACATGTGGAGAAATATTAAAAATGTTAGGTATTGTAAGACCTTCCAAGTACTTAATTAAAATGTCTTCAATTACACAATTACTGAAACTGGCTACATACATAAAAATTACTATAGTTCTATTTCCTGTTCTGCATAAATATGGCAACTTTGCATTTGAAGATATTTTGTCACATTTTCTAACCTAAATGCATTTGGTAACCATAACCTCAATTGCAAACCTCGATTAAGCACAACAAAATAATTTTACACAGCTAAATTGGGAAAACTGTCATGGTCAACCTTCATGTAAAAAATATGTGAACAGAGTATAGTATAACAGCTAATGTAGGCCACTGTGTTTGCACTTCCAACGAGAATTACAAACTATTATGAGATATTAACATTTGATTTCAGAATTGCAGTGACTGGTTTTAAAAATTAGCGGTTTATAGATTGTGTTTAAAATAAAACTGACCAAACTGAATGAGTGACATACATATGTTCAAAAATATATCTTCATTAAATCTTGCACATTCATATATAGCACTGTTTTCTACATCCTTATTCAATTGTGCACATGAATAGTAAAATTTGTGCAACCATTCCAATAAGGCCCACTCTCCTCTGATCTTCGTAAGGTTGTAAACAGGGATTACTTGCAAATAGCAGGTCCAGCTGATAATTGACGGCTATATATATTCATGTAAAATAGCAGGCGGTTAAAATTTCTATTGTTCAATGTATCTTGTACAAGTAATTTGCAAATAATGCGGTTTAACACCTTAAGGTCAGAGGAGATTAGGCTCTATTGGAATGGTTGCACTGGTAATAAAGTTTTGACTACAAATAATTTGAATCACATTGGCACGTACAAAATAGTTTACATTTATTACTTATGATTAAAGAGCAGGTATGTTCTAGCAATATAAAGTCGACATTTGAGTTTCCTTTCTTGAATGGTCGCCGTTCAAGATATTGCTGACACATTTATAAAATCGCATACTTGTACACAGTATTGCACGAATGAATGTAGACACATCCATTATTTTAGATTTTTAGACGTGGTAATATAGTTGTGTTAACTTGTGTGAAAAACATAACCTCTAATTCAATATTTCTTTATGAGCAAGTGTTGCTAGTATTCAGTAAACTTTTAGTATAAAAAGTAGGTTAAAAAGTGTGTTGGAGACACAGAGGAATATTGGTAAAAAATGTGACGGTAAATTTAAAAACGAAAACAAGAAACTGAATCAGTTTGGGGAAGATTAGACTATTATAATGAGAAATGATACAGAAAACTTTAGAACATCTAGTTTTGACTTGCAAGAAGATTTCAATAGTGTATCGAAAACTCTTAGAATATGGACAAAGAGCTGTTTGGTCATAGAAGAAACAACTTTTAAGTGATTAAAGACAGAGGTTGCTAGGGACCCAAAAATATGCCAGGTAGACTATACGACGGGCAGAAATTGTTGTTTTCTGAAAAAATGTACTTTTTAATGCAGTCAAAGGCCAAAATTTGTATGGAAACGTAAAACTGATTGCTGCTCATATTAACCAGATGGTTAAGAACATGTTTTGGGGCTGTTTTTCGAGTGGTGATTGAAGGTATTGACCAACCAAAAGCAGAAAGACTTTAAATAAAATTTGAATAAAAAATTAAAAGAGAAGCAATTTTATTGCAGGACTCAATTCCATGCAACACGTTACAATTGATGCAGGACAATTTTCAAGTGAAGAAGATCTTACATCAAATGGTCTAATGATTTAAGCTTCATCGAAAATCCGTGGACCATTTAAGTCTAGAGTACTGAAAACGGAATGTACACTCAAGAAAGAAATTATTGAAATGCAATTCAAGTGTGATTTCAGGGCGAATAGATATTGTCAAAGACCAATTAATACAATATAGTATGTAATTGGGATTCATTCTTCAGGGCAGTAATTAAAAGGAAAACTCATTTTATCCAAGCTTTATTTTTTTTATCAAGGCAACTGCAATCAAGTTTACAGTTGTAGAAAATTGCATCCATACAGATAAAGTGAGGTGAGTACTTCATAATTGGCAATACAGAACTAGTGACTAAAGTACGTTTTTTGGCAAAACTGTTTTTTTAAATTATTAGAAAATTTATTTTTCATCCTACATGATTAGAAAATCGAATTTTACCATCTCCATAGAGACGAGAAAGTGTGCGTTTCTAAGGCTAGCCCTGCAAAACAAACCCCAATGGCTAGGCAAGAAAAAAATTTCGACGTTTTCCAGTAGGGGACGCTGCAATAATCTGTCAAACCAAATTTAAAAGAAAATCACGTTTATAATTAACATTTTTGCTTTAAATAATAGCTATTCCCCTTTTACAAAAATATTTGCTCAATAAAACTTAATTATAGCAATGTATTCGCTATATTTTTAATATACAATAAACATCAGATAGATTTCTGTAGAAGCTTATGTCTAACTACGGGTAGATGGCGCTGCAGTTACAAACGCTATTCGATATGCCAAAATTTGCAAATTGTTTTATTATTGTTGACTGCTCTGGCAATTTCAAAATAATAACCTGGATGAGAGCTATGTTGAAAAAATTATTGCAGGATGGTGTTGACGGATGAAAAATAATGTGTAAACCATGGGCGGTAAAGTGATTTTCCAGGCTTCAATAAGTGTCCAGGCTCGCTAAAGCTCGCCTGTCCATTTCTTCTTTCAGCCTGGAAAATAATCACTTTACCGCCTAGGTTTACAATATACTATTATCCGCAAACGTCACAAAAGTGACAACTGATTTGTCTTTATTGACAAGGTAAAAGTGTCACTTTATCTGCCTAAGCAGATAAAATAGCAACTTTTGCGTACTTTATCTGCCTATGCACACAAAATCGTTGCTCTCTTTCTTTCTTTCTATGTTTGTTCGCTATCTCCTCCGAAGATACTGGACCGACTAAATTGTATGATGGCTTAAAATTTTGCAAATTTTTAGACTTAGATCGTAGGCCGGTTTTTATTTTCAACAAGAGTACGAAAAAGTTTTAATTTAAATAAATCTTTAAGCAGCGGATCGGAGCATCTGTCGCCGTGGGTTATGGTGTGATAGCTGCTGTGGCCGTGTGCTATTAGCTCGGGTGATTCAGTATGTTCATATATCATTACAGTAGCGCGTTATTTGAACAACAGAGGTTGGCGCAGGGGTACAGTGCTCGCCTGTCACGCGGGTGGCCTGGGTTTGATTCCCGGCCCATGCATCCTTTTTTTTAAATTTATATTAATGAAATTTACCTGAATACGTTTGCGGATAAAATAGTATATGTTATTCGGAGTAAAAGTGACTTTATGTGGCTTAGCTGAATTATTTGCCTCACTAACGTTAGGCTAAATAAACTTCAGTTTCGCCACATAAAGTATCACTTTTACTCCTAATAACATAATCTACTATTCGTCAGGTTTTTCTGTAAACGACTTGTGTCATTTTGACGTTTAAAATTAAATGGTCAGCTTTTATTTTTTGAAAATGAATGCGCGTAAAAAACGGAATCTTTTAAAACTGAATGTAAAAAAGCAATTCTGAAGTGTGCAGAGGAACTGTTGGATCTGCAGCCTAACATGCCAGAAGAAGAAGTTTACGAAAGATTACCTAAAAAACAAAACTCCTTTAATGCCAGATTTTAAATTTCCCACCAATTTTTAGTTCTAAAAAGTTACTAAAACAAATTCTATCAACATATTATTTTAAAGGAATCCAAGTAATGCCAACATAAACTGTAAATTCTTTGACCTTCAAATTTTTTCTAGGAAAAAAACGTACTATAGTAATTAGTTTAAAACAAAAATCTCAAAAAATACCAGATAGGGACAAGCGGGCATTTTGTATACTGACTATTCAAAATTCCCGCTTGTCACTGTCTGGTGATTTTTTAGCTGTTTAGTTACAAACTAGATATTAGTCATTATACATGAATATGCTGTCATTTAATCGAACTACTTTAAGTATTGTTTTTTAACCTTTATCTTGATGTACCAAATTAGATATGCGTGTTTTGTTCTGTATTATGTTGATTATGAAGTACCCATCTAACTTTTTGTGTAAGTAAGCACATTTTTTATAGAATTCCCTACAACTGCAAACTTGATTGTAGTTGCCTTGAAGAAGGCTTTCCGAAATATTGGCTTGGATGAACAGGGTTTTTTTTAATTGCAGCCCCGAATCCCAATTACATACTATAAGTATATATTGTTTTATAAACCAGTCATTCGTTATTGACCTGCAGCTAATTAATAACATTACAAAAGGGGTGCAGAAGATGGCAAATTTTATCTGCATTTAAAACTAATTTCATGTAGTATAAAGTGTTTGTTTTTTAATAAACTAATCTGTTTTACGTTACTTTGCCCAATACCGTATCTTAAAATCGGGAGTAAGACTGTTACTGTTTAAATTAGGAACAAATAACAAGTTTCAAATACATCTGTAGAAATTACGCAATTAGGAGAAACTCAAAACTACAATTACCTAACCAATACTTTCCTTTTGGTGTTTTAAGACTGGTATGGCCAGTTCACTAGCCGCAATCCTACCCAATTTTTACGCGGGGTGATTTCAACTCTTTAAAAATGCACCCCTTACAATTTTCATAACGCCGTCCCGGAATTCCCGCTGGTATTCCCGTCATTATTTCCCGTGCTTTCCGATGGCATGCCGTGGTGCTGCTGCAGAAATTTGGCGGCGGCGGGGAAGCCCTCCAGGTCGAATCCGGGAGGCGGCACGATTCCGGCCCCGGTGGCGGTTCCTTGAAGGTAAGCAACCAGTCGCCGCAATTCTTCCAAGGCGTTGGCTTGCATGAGAATATAGTTCTTCGCCAGCAGAAGAGTGGCTATTTTGGACAACTTTCTAACAGAAGGCGAGTGTGCGTATGGAATGACTGCTCTCAATTCGTCTAAGGCATCGTTCAAATCGTGCATTCGCCGTCTTTCCCTGGCGTTTATGTTAAGGCGCACCGCTTTTCCTTGGCGATTCTTTCCCTTGCCGGGAGCCGTGTTTTGGGAATTCGGCAATGAGCGTGAAGGTTGAGACCTAAGGCAACAGTCATTTAGTTTTGGCCAAGATATTAACGGAATTTTCCAATTCATTGAAAATGAACAACTAAAGCCTCGGTTACACCATAAGGTCATCGCCATCAGTGGAAATCTGACATCTGCGTATGAGGTTTCCATTGATGTCTATATTTAAAGTATGAGAATAGTGTCATAAAGTATATTTTAATAGACGTCGTAACTATACCTGTTGCTACCACCAGGTTCAGGGCTGTTTTCGTCTGAAGGCGGCACATGTCCTCCTAAGTTAGGGGCGCAGGCGCCTTGAAAATAGAACCCTCCTAAACCTACGGTGCTTAGAGGAGTACGTCTACCGGGAACAGGGCTCTCCTCATTTGAATTGTGTGAGAAAGGGGCAAATGACTGATCTACAGCTGCAGTGGTTGATGAACTTGGACCTGCAGTTGAAGGGGCGCACTAAAAAATGTAAATTATTATAAAATGTACATAATATTTATACAGTGAAGTCCATTTATAATGCAATATGGCCAACATATTGCAACCTAAATGGTCCGCCCACTTTATCATTGGAGTATAGGCAACCCATTATACATTGGGCGCATTCAAACGACACAACCGCAGTTTAATTATTTTTTTGCACTACTATACTTGGCGCAGCGAACAAATAGAGTGGCTTATGCAACCCAAATAACATATTTCAAAGCTGACTGGATCAGTATTTGAATAATAATTACTAAAGAATCAGAGATGGCGGTTCTCATAATTAGACTTCATTTCTTCTGACATTAAATAATTTTTTGAGGTTATGATACAAATAGAAACTTAAAAAGCATGACATTTGTGCACTTGTAATATGTAGACAATAATAAGATTGAACAAGCCCCAGGCCCCATGCCTACATATTACACGTGCACAAATGTTATGCTTTTTAAATTGGTCGAAGTTTCTATTTGCATCATAACCTCAAACAATTATTTAATGTCAGATGAAATTAAGTCTAATTATGAGAACCGCCACCTCTGATTCGTTAGTAATTATTATTCAAATACTGATTCAGTCAGCTTTGAAATATGTTATTTGGGTTGCATAAGTCACTCTATTTGTTCGCTGCGCCAAGTATAGTCTCAGAACGCACCGTTATTGGCCTATTTTTAGGTCGTGAAGTTGATTTTCTCCACCAAGGGAGAGAAAGTAAACTAAACAATTTTCACCGTGGTAACTAATAAATTGCTAAGTTACCAAATATGACTATTTTAATTTTGACGTTTTAAAGAGCTGTATTGTCAGGTTGACAGTTAACATATTTTCGAAATTTGTTGGGAATTTAGGTATTAAGCCGTTTGATAGTGCAAAAAATAGTATATACACCACGGTAGCGAATCGTCTTATAACCTTTGCGCTTTAGATACTTCGCGCTGCGCGCTCAGTATCTAATATGCGCTCAGGTTATAATACTGCGCTTCGCTACCTTGATGTATAATATACTATTATTATTTTGATCAAATGAATGAATAAAAACTATTTGAGCCGGGGTCGGTAGCTCAGTGGTAAGCATCCTGACTACTGATCTAAGGGTCGCGAGTTCGATTCCCGGTCCCGGTGAGGTTTTCCAAAATAAAAAAAATGCATATGAACGCCTCTACAGAATGCCATCATTCGGAAGTGATGTAAAGCCGTGGGTCCCATGTTACTATGATGTGTAGCATGTAAAAGATCCCTTGTTAGGGTTGGAATTCCTTAGTCTCGGCAAAATTCTAATTAGGACTTTGACCGTATGACCAAAGCAGTCGGTTGTCTGCATGCATAGACCTTGTCCATTAACAAACAAACAAACAAACATTATTTGATGAGGTTGGTAATAGTATATTACATACCGAGGTGGAAAGTGTTTCTCGAGAGATTGCGTAGTTAACTGAGACGCGCAGCGTCGAGGTTAACTTTATCTCGAGACAGAAATGAAACTTTTCACCGTGGTATGTATACTATTTTACTCACAATCGGTTTTTGTCATTATTTATTTAATTAGGTAAGTTTCAAATAACACGAATTGTCATCGCAGTTTAATAAGTCACTTTAACAAAGGAAACTGCGACGCTGTTGCTCGGTAACATGGCAAGTTCATTAAAAGTGATGTTTAGCTAGCCGGTAAAATCTTTCCCAGATAGCCGGAAAGTAGAGTAAATGACTCGCTTTCCTACTGTTTTGAAGGTTAGAAACTTACCTATTATTAACCGATTGTAAGTAAAATAAAGTAAAGAGTAATTAGTGTAGTAGGAAAGTAGGTAATTATTTTGGTAATATCTAACAATAATTACAGTTGTACAACTGTTGTGTCTTCTGAATGCGCCCATTCATTACCAGCTAATTAGTTAAAAAAGGTTAACCTCAAAATAAAACGTGTTCATAGTTAAAAAGAATTATTTAATAACGAAAATGAATTATATAAAGATGAAGAAATAGGAACAGCAGCAAGCAATTACAAGTATTATAATAACTGCTCGAAGTGCCCACTTTGCATTTCCAAACAGAAGGCTAAACGATTATTAAATTCTGTGATGGAATTATTAACGAAATAAACAGGTATGTTTTGCCATTCATTAATTAATCTCTCTTTTAGTGTATCGATATTTTCAGCTTGCTCTACTGTATAAATTTTATTCTTCAAATAACCCTAATAGAAAAGTCATTTGGAGAGAAATCGAGAGACCTCGGAGGCCAATTCATAATGTCCCATCTTCCAATCCACAAAGGAAATGAGGCACTAAGATAATTAGTTAGTAGGTAGTTAACTACCTCCCTGGTACAATGAGGGCGGGCTCCATTAATTAATATTAGCTGCACTTATGCAAGTATTTGGCACTATTTAGAGTATCATCTATAAATATTGGCCCTATAACCTTGCCGTTCATAATAACACACTATGCATTTACAGATTGTCGATACTGTGTATGTGATTCTTGAAATGCATGCAAATTCTCCGTTGACCAAGACCTAGGATCCGGAAAACAGTGGATAATATTTAAGAAAAACTGGATTAAGAAGACACCTACCTAACGTTTCACGAAGTATACGAATCACCAATGCCTTAGAAAGTCGTGTCTAAATAATTTATTCTTTAATTTAAAAAATAAAATAATGTATTTTTTAATAAATGGAAGTTCAGAAGCAATAGTGCAAAATTCAATAAATCTGCATGATGTAATTTCGAGTAATTTGGAAAAATGTTCCATAGGATTAAAAAACTGATTGCAGAACAATACAAGAAGTTTATTTAATTTATTACGTTTTGTATGATTTTGTTATAATAATCGATATTAGTAATAAAACTAATAATTGCTTTATTGGCAATCCCTTTAGTAGATATGTTTTTATTTTCCGCAACGGCTTGCACCACGTTTAATTGGTCAAGTTCATGTGTTACTGTTCTACGTCGATGTTTTTTTTATGTAGTGCCACACAGCCTGTACTTGTAAATTTTCTAACTGTTCTTGATATTGTAGACACATTAGGGACTGATGTGTTAGGATATTTTACACTAAAATGATCCCTAACATTACGTAATGATAATCCGGAGTGATACATTATACATATGTCTATTTTTTTCTTCGTCTGTATAAATCCTCTTTAATAAATCGTTAGTTTTAAATCTTAATTCTTTATTAAAAGGACACACCTTGCATAATTTGACAGGTAACAAAACAATAAACCACACAGTGCCGCTGACCGTGCAATTAACAATACATACATGACATTTATCGCATTTCATTTGGAAATGTACTACATTTCTTCCTTCAAAATCGATAATAAATGTGGTACTTTTATCATTAGCAACACTTTTATGCCTAGCAACGCCGATTCGTTTTACGTTTGGCAATACTGAAGTGTGTTGTTGGTGATACTGTAAATATATGTCAAATTCCAGATTAGTAGGTTAGGTTTTGCGTCAGTTTTGACACAGATTGACGCAAAACCTAACCTGCTAACCTCGAATTTGACATAGACTTACAGAGTCACCAACAACACGCTTCAGTACTGCCAAACGATAACATGAACTGGATCTGCTTATTGTGCTTTAGTACATAGGAATGAGTTAAGCTCATCTTGGTTATGTTTCGACAGTTAGTGTCACTTGTATGTAAAAATGTAATATTTTACATTTCTTATGAAATGCGATAAAATAGTATACTCAACACGTTAGAAAAGTGGTTTTTGTGAACTCGTATGGCCGTTTAAGTATTCGCTAATGCTCGTACTCAAACACGCCATACTTGTTCAGAAAAACATCACTTTTCTCAACTTGTAGAGTAATATACTATTTTAAATTGGTGTATAATGGTTGCCTATATTCCAATGATATAGTGGGCGGACCATTTAACTTGCAATATGGTCATTTTGCATTATAAATGGACTTCACTGTATATACGTATTTTATATTACTTGATTATCAATCGATATTCGCTATTACATTACATAGTGTGCAAGCCAAAATCTGTCTGTAAGCAGATTATAACTAACTATGCAAAATAGTAGCAAGAAGAAACTGTGGAAACTAAAATTTCAATATATTGATAATGAGCCTGTAATTAACCATGAAAAATGAACATTAATATACATCGTTTTTGCACTAACAATTTCGTTTAGTTACATTCAACGCATGCATATTAAAAGTTGTTTGAATGAAAACTTGCTTCGACAAATTTCTTTTTTTTTGCAGAGCAAAGTATTTGAACGATTGGCGGGGTATGAATGGCAAGCCTGACAAAATAATATTAAAAAATGTAATTACAAACTTGTAAAGGGCTTTAGTCAAGACGTTCTTCGCAAGTGCAAGCTATGACACTAAGCAATTAGAAAAATTAAAGCAAAGTAAAGGTAGACATATTTTAATGTTTCTAATAATACTGAAACAATAAAAGGAAACACTTAGTAATGCAAATTACATCAATTTATACATTAAAAAAACATTATAGGTTGTGAGATTGAAACTTAGTGCCATTTCACAACCTGGCAGAGCTATTTCAAAGCTTGGCAGTAGCCCGTGCGCAACTCGCCCCCTAGTCCCGTTCGGTTACAAAGGAACGCCTCGAATTTGTGGTCGAGAGTAGATTATATACGACACGCTGATCGTTGCCTATTTTTGTCACTTTTAAAACGTGTACCCTGTATCTGTGGAGTCCCATTTTTGTCAATGGTAAAGCTTGAGTTATGCGCAGTTTATTAGTTTTATCTATTACTCAGTTAATGCAAAAATAGACAAAAATTTATTTTTAATGTGCTCACCCTGTATATATTTAATCGAAAGTATATCCGATTTTGACCCAGATAGTCATATAATCCGCATGCAAAATATCGTGTTCCTCCAACAAATAATTTTTGAGGTGTACCGTCAACAGACGGACAGATAGATGGTCAAACAGACGCTCAGACACATAGACGGACAAACAGACTCATGAGCACACTGACATACAGAATTCCGAAAACCTGAAAACATGAAGATCTACAGAAATCTCGAAAGGTGATTCTTTCACGATTACAATTCTTCGTCTTTTTGACGAGGGAAGTACAAATGGCAAGGATTCAATTGATTTACCAGAATCGAGTCTAGAAAGTGAACGACGCCGTATTAAAGTTCAAGACGAAGAAAATAGTATGCCGAAAATTCATTTCAGTTACAGTATTTCTGTATAATTGCTGATATTGTGGAAATAAATGACAAAATTATTATTATGTTATGGTTTTACTCCAGGCAGGTAGCCAACCTTACCCATGAACCCTCCTCCCTTATTTTGGCTACTCAATTCACCCAACAGGCTTTCCAGGCGGATATATAAGAAGGTAAATTGCCGGGAAATAACCTTATATTTCCACCTTACATTGTTTACTTAAATACAAAGTTACACAGAGCAATACACATTGCGAAGAACAACAAGGGTTTCAAAAAAATAGGAGCACAATAGAGACAACATTTATATTACGCCAATTAGTGGAAAAAGCCATCGAATTTAACAAACCTCTAAAGCTGTGTTATGTTGACCTAAAAGAAGCGTTTGATCGGATAAGAAACAGTGATATATTCAACATACTACATAAGGAAAATAAAGTTCGGGCACTTCATTCCATGTAGGAACATGGCCTGAGACAAGGCGAATCAGGGTCGCCGAAATATCTCTTTCCGAAACCCAGTCAGTCATCTGGCACAGCGTTTACGGCGTACTGGGTGATGTGGTTACCATCACTCCTTCGACGACTGCCTTACTTTCCCTACTTCCACAACTGTGGTTTCAGAACTCAATTTTTAAAGCGACTGAGTGCCCTCCCCCCTCCCCATTTCCAGATGTGGGGATTCAACCCCGTACCGTGGCACCGCAGCCTGAGCTCCCTAACCGCTCGGCCACGCTTGCGAAAACACTAGTCAAGGTTTCAGATGATTTAAGCACCGACACCAATATAGTGAAATAGTGACTTCTATCGTGTGTTCCCAAAAAAAACTCATTCGAAGCATACCATGATCAAATTGAAGTTTGTCGTAACTTGAGATATACCCATTGATGCAAATGAACTACCAAGTCAGGGAGACCTTGAATTATTATCCTAACATATACAAAACACTTAACAAAAACCATTTTTATTGACCGTTATGATTATTACACTCGTTGTTGTTGTGTACATGCCATCTTATTTTCCTTTTTGCTTGATACAATTAAACTTAATGCAGTGTAAACTTTTGCCTGTCACAGTGACAGATGTTTTCGTAAACAAATTGCAATCTGACATTAGCCTACAGACTTAAGTTAAGACATGACTAGATTTTCTAACTTTCTTTCCAAGATCTACCCTAAATGGGTTTTTTTTTGGAACACACGATACAAGTTATTGGGAAACAGTGATAGTAAACAACGAAATAAACCAGGAAAGTTCTTGGAGTCCTCTCATTTTTACTATTTTTACTTCCTTTTACAATAAAGGAAGTATTGGATTCACCCCAAAAATTCGAAATTGAGTTTTCAACAGATCTTCACGTTTTAGACTCCCCTGAACCCAAAAAACATATTTTTTTTCCATTGGTCCGTCTGTCTGTCTGTGTGTCTGTGTGTCTGTCTGTGTGTCTGTCTGTGAACAGAATATCTCAAAAACGAAAAGAGGTATGGCGTTGAAACTTTATATATAAGTTTTGTGTACTATCTAAATGCGTCAGCAAGCTTTTGAAGAAAATCGCATAACCGGAAGTAGGTGTTTACTCTTGTGATTTTCCAGTTTTTTTCGATTTTTTCAAAAACGGCTCTAACGATTTTTTTCAAACTTCTCATTTTTATTACGTTTTTAATGTGTATTGATGTGAGATAGGTGATTTTCCAGTTGAATACTTATAAAATGGGTTTCTTTTGTTTTTTTTTATTAACTCTTATTATAAATAAATCACCCGGTATATTATTACATTTTTGAATTCAGCTTAAAATTATAGAGAAAATTTGTATCTTCACCTAACGCTCTATTTTGTACCGTTTTTGTAGAATTTGTAATTTTAAAAAAAAATTGACAAATGCTTAAAAATTTAAAATCAAATTTTTGCCCAATTATAAGATTACTGTAAAAGGCAGTTGAGTGCGTGTATGACACCAGATTTTTAGTCTTATAATGAACGAGATTATAGCACAGATTAAAAACTTGTTTGGGTACAGTATTGGAGTGGCGTTGTTGATGACAAGTGAAGAAGATGCTCTACGAATCTATTACATAGATTTAACATCACAACAAAGCGATATTATATGGACATTTAAATATCAAAAGAAAACGCGATGGTTATAGCACCAGAATCTACAAGATGCAAACTCGAAATGGATGGGAAAGGGCAAGTAATGAAGTATACCTTTCCAATCCTTTGTTAGTCATGTCTACCATAAATTTGGACACGTGGATTTTTTATTATTTATTTATCAGAATATTTTATTCCTGGTAAAAGTCCCTACATTTTCTTAAACTAAAAATGTGCTTCTATAAATTAAAATATCTCCTTGAGTATACGCGGGAGGTATGAAGATATGACAATGGCTCAAGAATAAAGTACCCTAATTTTTCAAAACACATTCTGTTTGAGAAATATGTTTAAAATTCAAAGTAGGTGACAAATGCGCAGTTACAGCCACCGACTTTGAAAATACGGAAAATAAGATATTTTTATAAAGGTAACGTATTATCGGATACGATAAGGATGTACTGTCGAACTTGAGTTTCGCTCACTTAGCAATCAGAAAATTACGTTAACCGAAAGGAGTTGTAAAAATCCCATTTTTATTGTCCAAATTTAAAAAAACACAGGTATCTTAACAAATGTAATAGCAAACGATTAGAACATCAATAAGAATTCAAAAAAATTATACCTAATTTTTAAATAAAATACTACAACAAATATTTAGAAGAGGGGTGGTCACAGAATTAAATTTTTGAAGGTTCTTTCTTTATTATTATTTTGTGTAATTTAAATTCAAATTAATATTTTAATTGTTTCAGAAACAAAGTGATAATTATTTGTATTAACACGTATCTGTACCTTTTTTACTTTTCTTTTTTTTATTATACATATTGTGGCAGAGTTGCTTATATTCAAATGTTTTGTTAATTCCCTTAAAACAAATGTTACTATTTTGAAATGAGAGGTCATCTCTCGTTGTGATTATCTATTTTTTTTTGTAAAGTTTTTACTCTAATAAAATTATTATTAGTATTATTATTATCGATAATCTCAGACAGCAAAATACACACTAACACGAATGTCATCTTTTTTTTACAGCGATTTCCGAGAAAATATAAGAGGTCTGTCGTTATTTGCACATATACAGAGTTTTCGAAAAAAGGTGAGCAAAAAGCAATAGGTGCATTTTACATCCCAAAAAATTTAAGGTTTAAGCCTTTTTTTCGGAAACGCTTATCTATTGCTGCAGATTGAATAATTTTTATATTCAAATAGAGATTGAAGGGGTGAACAAATACCTAAATAGTAATCTCTGTCTCTAAAATGGGAGTCTATAGCAAGTGGTTCAAATCCGGACCCCGGATCCAGCTCCTGGAGACCCCCTATTATAGGTTAGGTTAAGGTTAGCTTAAGGCAGTAGTAGTACTAGTACGCACAATGGGCCTTGAAAAGTGGCCTAACTGATGTACAACGTACAATTGAAACAACATACAATCCCAACTGTAAAAGCAAGAAACGATGAGTGATTATTAAATAATAGTATTTAACATTACTAGCTTGGTAAAATGGTTTTTACTGGTGAATAGAATGATATGACTTTCTTGAGCCAGTAAAACCTGTTACCTTGCGTGTATTGTTGAATATTTTATTTGTTCCTCACTTGTAAATAACTAGAAATTTACCATTTATTCAAAATGTCAAACTGACAAGCAACTAAATTCATCAATATTTTATTTGTTCCTCACTTGTAAACATCAATTTATCAAGTCACTATATTAATCAAGAAAGTTTATTTCGACAAGTTACTAACTTTTAAAATCTTTACAAGTTAACTGTCAGTTTTACAAGCGTGCTCATAGATAAATGATAGCGTGCAAAGCCAGAGTTGTCTTCCTTAGTATGTGTCATATTGATGAATCTAGATGCTTGTCAGTTTGACATTTTGAATAAATGGTAAATTTCTAGTTATTTACAAGTGAGAAACAAATAAAATATTCAACAATACACGCCAGGTAACCATTTTTACTGGCTCAAGGAAATGACAGGCTCGCCAGTCATCCCAATCCTATCGCCAGTAAAAACTGTTTTACCTGGCTTGTAATGATAAATACTATTACAATAAGTTATTATAAAGAGATATCCATGAGAAATGAGATGAGATATCCTTAAACGCGTCTTGTGCCTGCCTGCGTGTTTTATTGTTTTTTTTACTTTCTGTACAAATTCGAATCTTACCGAGTGCGCTGGTTTTCTGCGAATTAATGTAATTCGAATTATTAAATACTTCCGATTACTGTTTTAGTGTTATTAGAAACCTTAAGATATTTTTACCTATTTTGTACGTAATTTGAACACTCTTCAACCGACTTTCGATATTCTTTATCAAAGACGTTATAGATATTTATGCATTAAGGGAGATATGAATATGTTTTTTCCTTGAGGTTGGCATGCGTTACAGACCGAGGGCTCTGGCCCAAGGTCTGTATGTCAACCGAAGGTAAATAACATGAATATCTCCCGTGGTGCCTACAAAATTTTATTTACTAGCGTATTAGTAAAAATAGTATTTCAAAATGTCAGAATGACATTTAAAATTTGAATATGTAAGTAATATCAAGGATTTCCTCAATGTATGGTTGCTAAGACGTTGCCTATAGTTGCATGATTACCATGAATTTGAGAGAGAACTAATTTGACAAGTCCCTTGGGAGTTATGAGTAGCTTTTCATATTTTGTATCTATGACGAAAATGTACAATATCATGTTGCTCGTAAATAAAAACATTTTCTTCTATTATTTTAATTCAATGCTAAAAATGAAAAAAAAAATTGGAATAAGACCACTTATGTGGTGGGAGAAAAACCTAATCCTTATATATAAGCGAGTGTTGTGCCTGCTGCGTATTTGTCTTCCTGTGTCACATTTCCATCGTCGCCAATAGGAAACCCTTCGTCCGCAAATGGTCTTGTGGGTAGCGTGTCCTTTATAATGCAGCGATAAGGAGGTACGTTAGTTGGCGTTCTTAGTCGAGCGGGGGAAGCATCTTTCTAGTAATCTGATTCCCCCTGGCAGTGCAGGTTTAAATTCTACGAACTGTGGTGTACTCGTATTGATGTAATTCACATGAGTAGATATTTTCCTGTCCCGATTTAGTATTACTAAAGAGATTGAGATAGTTTTATCGATTTTGAACGTAATTTTGAACACTCTTCAACCGATATTATTGATCTAACAAAAGTTGTTTTCATGCGGCGTGCTTTCTCAATTAAAGCAATTAAAACATTTTCTTCTGTTATTTATAATTCAATACTAAAAATTAAATAATTATTTTAACTGGAATAACGCCACTTATGTGGTGGGAGAAAAGGCGAAGTCCTTATATATAAACGAGTGTTGTGCCTGCCTGCATGTTCGTCTTCCTGTGTCACATTTTCATCGTCCCCGATCGGATGCACTTCGTCCGCGATCGGTTCTGTGGTGACCGTGTTTTTATAATGCAACGATAAAGAAGTACGTTAGGTAGCGGTCTTGCCGAGTGAGGAAACTCCCCTGGGAGTTTAAAATCTAGCAACTGCGGTGCGTTAATGTAATTTGCATAAAATAAGTATTTTTCTTCCCCGATTTAGTATTACTAAAGAAATGAAGATAGTTTTACTTATTTTGAATGCTCTTCAACCGTTATTCGATCTAGCAAAAGTTGTTTTCCTTGTGGTGAATAAGGAATAAGGCCACTAGGCGGTGGGGTAAAAAGCTAGTGTTCAATAATAAAAAATAATAAAAATAATGCGTTTAGTTGTTGGAAAAGATCTTTCAACCAGAGAAGTAGCATCGGAATTTTTTGATAAACATGTGTGCCTCGACTTAAAAATATTTGAGATAACTAGGCCTACTATGATAGTTTAATTTTTCGCATCTAGTTTCGATCGCACTAGCCTACTACTTTGAAGTAATAGCTATTTAGGTAACAAGGAATGTAAGAGCCTTTTAACATTTGAGGTAGGCAAGTACAAGCCAAGGCGAAGGCGAGGCTTGTTGCCTGGCGAAAATGTTAATAGGCCATACATTCCGAGTTATCTTATTATATTTTTCCCGCTGCTTATCGAAATGTTCCTAGATTTTTGAAAAAATCATTTGGTTTGTCACCTGTCACCAGGATTAATTTTAGTGAGTCGTGTTACCTGTGAGTGTCACATGCCACATAAACACTTGCAATTATAAACAAAACGTCTACATCTTGCGTTTGCGTTGCTAATTTTATTATTCTAGGAACTTAATAATAATATTAAGTTCCGTTGACAAGGGAAAGCAGCAAACAAATATAATCACCGACTTACACTTTTGTTACTAAGGCTGTATCACTGACTTACATGATCAGCGGCGGGAAAAATTATGTAAGAATTGTAAACACAACCCTCTTTCAGATGAGGGAAGTATTGTAATCCTAAAAAAATCACTTTCTGAGATTTCTTCAGATCTTTAGGTTTCAGGGTCCCTAGATGACGAAAAACTTGTTCTTTCAAATCCGTCTGTCTGTCCGTCTGTTGGCGGTGTAGCTCAAAAACTTGCATGCAGATTAGATTTCTACCCGGATATACTTTCTGTCAAATATATACAGGGTGAGCACCTTAATAAATAAAATTCTGACAATTTTTTTACACGAGAATTATAAGTTAAATAAAGTAATATTTTGCACATAGTTCAGGTTTTTATTCTTGATGAGAATAGGTGTATTTTGAAATCAACAGATACAGGGTGAACACTTAAAAAAGTAATTTTTTTCTTTTGATAATTTCAAAATCGTCAGTTTCAAAACTTTTGCTTGCGAGGGAAGTTTAGAGTAAAATCCTTTACAGATTTTTTGGATAATCTGATTGACCAAAATTCAAAATCGGCCAAAGAATAAACTAAAAATGTTGTTTGCATAGTGATCATGAAAGTCGTCTTTGTTTAACTAAAAATCGTATTGAAAGTACCACTTTTTTTAATGCAAAGTCGCGAAAAAGGTACACTTTTTTAACTATTTTATTGAAATATTAATTTGGCACTTGTAAATTCCGAAGTCCTTTTCGCTTAATTTCGAGTTACAAGAGATCACTATGCAAAAAACCTTGTGTACTACACGTTTTGAAAGTCCCTTTTCTCATTCATTTGCTTGATTAACTCGGACTTCGCCCTCGTTAATCAAACTGCAAATTCATGAAAAAAAAGTATAACTTTCAAAACTAGTTGTACAAATTACTATTCTTTTCCCAGTTTTTATTACTTCCGTCGTCTATTGTAATCTTGAAAAAATCATGTTCCGAGATTTCTTCAAATATTTACGTTCCTAAATGACAAAAAACATGTTTTCTCAATTCCGTTTGTTTGTATCTCTGTCCGTCTGTTGGCCGTAAGCTCAAAAATTTTTTTGGGACCAAACGATATTTTGTATACGGATTATATGTCTCTCTGGTTCGAAACTGAATATTCTATTATATACAGGGTAAGCACTTTAGAAAATTAAAATGTGTATTTTTGCTTTAACTCTGGAATAGATAGGAGTAATATTTTGCACATTGGTCAGGTTTTTACCGTAAATAAAGTGGGAGCTAGCAGATACAAGGTAAATTTCGTAAAAGAGACTAGCGATCAGGATCCGTAATTCGCAATGCCAACTGTTTCAATATTATTTAAAACGTTAAAATATTTTTACCCCTATGTGGTGCGCTCTTGCGAGGGAAGGTCTATGTAAACCCCTTTACAGATTTTATATATTCCTATTACAGAATAAATCCCTATAATATGTTATCTTGTTACGCATTTAATCCTTACGATAAGTATTTCATGTGATACAGCTAAATTCATATATACATAGAAGCAAAGAGTAAGAAGTCTATTTTTCGTGGTAAGACAAAGTGTACCCAAGTTATAAAAACACGTATAAAAAGTATTTGTATCTCGAATAATTAATGAAAATGAAGACTTTAACCCACTAGCGAGTCCAAAAGAGAAAAATTAAAGAGAATTGTCATTGTATTTCTTAACTGCTAATACCAAAAATCACAACCTAAACTGTATTTTTACTTACAGCAGAATGCCAACCCCAAGAAGTTGTTGCACTGCCACGCAGCCACTGCGGTGCCTCCGCTATTCCACGTGAGATGGGGTGAACAGTTGGTTCATCCCCTTCTGAGGACGATTCGCATTCAAACGATTTCATTTTTTATAATATAATAACCATTTACTGAAATGAAAAATTCACCTATTTATTACCGTTTTAACTATAATATGTAATTTATGATAAAATATAAAACTACAACTTAAAGCTTGTAATAAATTTTTCTTACGTAATCTTGTAGATTTAAAGTTGGTTTTGTCACAATAAATAATTTTACAGGATTTATGCAATCACATATTTTTAAAAAATGGTTTAACCACTGTAGTACACCAGCCGAGTCCATTTATTTCTTTTAATTTTATAAATCCTAGGTTAAAGGCAACTCGCTCACTTCCTTCTAAATTTTCCTTAAATTGCTTTTGTATAAAAGTTGTATTGTAAACAACCGGCAGTGGTTCAGGATCTCACCAACACAACTTATAAATGTAAAATCTCAGCTCTAAAAATTGACAGATGCGACCCCATGAAATAAGTACTTGCTAGGGTGGAAAAGCAGTGGCGTAGCCCAATTGCGTATGCTTTGTAAAATCTACAACATTCATTTAACTCTGTTCGGGGTTTTAGATCATTAAATATGCTTCTAAATGAATATTACTTGCAATTTCAGAAGATTAGTAAACCAAGAAAGTCAGCACTATAAAAAAGAGATTCAGCTAAATCTGAGGCACCATGTTTATTATAACTAATTTTAATTTGAGTTGACAATAACTCAAAGAGGGAAATGCTTTTATGCAAATTCCCATGTAAAAAACGAACATACTTGTTTATCGTGACATATGAAAGTGACTAGTTAATCACACCTTTAATCGTGAGATGAGAATCGACACAATGTAGGTAATAAATAAATAAACCAGTTATTTTCCCAGATTACAAATACAAATCTATATGTGTGGGAATAGACAGAAGTTAATCATAAAAACACATACAGAAACATTTAGAGGCAAGATAATTATTTATGTTATAAAAAATGTGCAAAATCAAAACCATTCATTTACATTGTATAGGCATTTTTCTACTGAAAGATGTTTAAGATTTTTTTTAATGTAGTTAACTTAATAGAACCTTTTAAATTATTAGGTCAACTAGCCGCTGTGCTAGAAAGTTGTAAGTAGTTTTATACGTACTGAATGGGATCACATTGTGTACCTTACAAAGTTCTGTTTATTCAAAAATGTATATACAAGCATTTCATAGATGAAAAGGGGAGGCACCATCATAATATGAAATTTTTTAAATAATACCATACAACTCTCACGATAAAAGACACATTCAATACATCTAATAATTATTTTCTTGTGCTCTAATAACATTAAGCGCTGAAGGTGAGCTACCTCAAAATAAGATTTCGTACTGAAAAGTGGATTCTAAGTATATCATAAGAATATATTTTTTGATAAAACCTTACGTATGTTTGTAAAAATAAGTATGATATAGAATTTGTTGTTAACTGGTCACAGTCGCCAAGCAAGATACTCATCAATATATAGTCTCAGAAACTTATATTTTGCGGCAGCTATAAACGTATTCTGTAATTCTAAATTAAAGGCTTTTGCATTCAAATACAAGCAACTATTAAAGAACCACTGAGTGAGACTTTCAAGAAGAGTGATACGGTTATTTTCCAATGCAGCATCATTGTTAGCTGAAATTACGACAGAAGTGTTATCAGCATATATATGGTAAAACCAGAAGACAAAGTAGATAAATTGTTAATGTATGGCAAAAAGGGTGGGGCCCAAAACCGAGCCTTGGGGTACCCCTAAACTAATATCAAGGTAATTACAATTAACGAAACAATTTATACCATTGCTATTGTGTTGTAGAGTTATACCGATGAGGCCACAATTATATATAACAGCAATGAGATAACATGAACAAGAAAATAACACGTATTGCTTGAATAACAAAGGGATCAACATAGTAGCAAAGATTCGAGTAGGCTTCACACTCATTTTAATTATGACCGGTGTCAACCAAACATGCCTACTAAAATATTTTTTCGTATGGTCATCTCTTTCTTACTCAAGCATTCCATTTTGTTGTTCATGTTATCAAAATGCTGTTATACGGGGGAAGGAATTCTGTAGATCAAATAATATAAAGACTTCAGTTTGCAGCAAGTATGTGGGTTATTACATGCCCTGTTGTTCTTTCTGATGCTTCTTTTTCAATAAAATTACGGTTCATATATTGCATTTTAAAATAAACGCATTTACACATGGCGCGGCGTACCCTTAGAAACCACTAGTAACAATCAAGTCCTTATGGAAACGGGCATGCCACATTGCGCGTTATAATAAATTCACTGTATATAATTCTAGCCCCATCCGTATATTGCTGAAGATTACGTGAAAAAGTATCTAACCAGTTTAATCCGGCAAGAGATATACCAGAAATGGATATTTTCAATAATTTATCAATATTGACACAGCCAATGCCCTGCTGAGATCGCAAAAGAGCCCATCAGGACATTCCCCCGCCTCAAATGATTTAATAATTTGATCATAGAAAGAACGAATCGCAGAATTCGTAGACCGATTTGGTCGAAAACCATGTTGGTATCCTGACAAAATATCATTTCCATCTGGAAATTTAAAAAGTCTCAACAACTCAAAAAGACTGACAGTAACTGCTCTGTAATTCTCAATTTGACAAAGAATATTCTTAAAAAAAAATGGGCACGACTTTTCCAGTTTTAAGATGATGAGGAAAAATACTGAGGTGAAATTTGTAAATAACACTTTGAAATTGCATGTAGCTGATCTTAAACTTGCATTAAATAAGAATTAAATTTCCACTTTCTTTTATCGTATCACTCCCCTTCTGAAACGCCCCTGTCTACCGGGTGAGGCTACCGAGTAACCCTAAATGGAAAGGAACAAAAGAGGAAGCTGTTTCCATGGCAACCAGAGAGGGATGAATTCTCTGCATGGTGCTGCCTCGCGCAAAGGGAAATTTGAACTATTTCGGGATAGTTATGTACAAGTTGAGTCGAATTGCGTTTACCTATACAGAGATAGGCAACATCAAGGTTGGATCAGCAAAACTGTGAATAATATTAGATCCACCTTTCCATTATATTCTTAAATACATACTTTTCCAGGCCTTTAACAATATTTTTAGGCACCCGTCCTGAAAATGACTGTACAATTTTTATATTGGAAAGTACTTCTCCACATGCCTAGTCTGGAAAATTGACGATTTTAGTGGTTTGAAGTATTTTTTGACTGTTATTACTGAGCAAATCAAACGACACTTATTGTAATTTTTCAATATCGTCTCTAAGAAAATACACAGGTGCCTAAAAAGTTTATGGAAACGTCCTTTGCAGGACTTGTAGGCTTGTAACAACGCGTCCTGTAAAAGTACTCTTTCCGGACCTGTTACGTAAACTACTATTATTTCACACTGTACTCTAAGGTTTTTCTTACCGGACTGAATTTCAGCACTGTATACTGGAATGTGTACTATACTCATTACTAAGGAAATGGTGACCAATAGTAATTTGTACAACTAGTTTTGAAAGTCATACTTTTTTTCATGAATTTGCAGTTTGATTAACAAGGGTGAAGCAATATTATCTACTCAGCGCAAAAGAAGGAAGATAGAGTACACCAACAAGGAGTAGGAATTATTCTAACCAGGAAGGCAAGAAATACAGTAATAGACTGGTTCCTATTAAGTGACAGACTTATTACTACAAAACTAGATATCGGTGAGTAAAAGATAACAGTTATGCAATGTTATGCACCAACGGAGTTGGCAGGTTAGAGACCAAAGAGGACTTAAGTAACAAACGACTTCCGGGATCGGACCGTGTCATGATTGAGATCGAAGAACTCAACGTTTTGCCCACTTTCGTAAAGGGCTTCATCAGGAGGAAAATGCAAAAGAGCACGGTAACTCAACGTGTTAACCACGCTCTTCTATCCCTTTCCTTGCAAAGAGTTTCACCTCTGGCGTGGTTAACACGTTGAGTTACCGTGCTCTTTTGCCTTTTCCGCCTGATGAAGCCTCTTACCAAAGTGGGCGAAACGTTGAGTTCATCGCTCTCAATTATGACACGGTCCAATCCCGGAAGTCGTTTGTTACTTAATAACAATGGCCGTTAAAGCCTCAGAAATCAACCAAAGAGGACTTTTATAACACTCGGCAATGCGAATTAAATCAATTTAAATTAAAAAAACATTACCGGCGATGGGGTTCGAACTACAGCGCCTGCGAACACGAATTTAAATTTGCCAGTCTGATCCACAATCTTCAGGCTTTACAACACGAGGCTGTACTTAACAGAATGGACTTAATGTAAAAACGTTTCGACTTTTTTACGACATTGCCCTATATCTGTTGGGTCCCATTTACGTCAAGTTTAAAGCCTAACCTATATACTAATTAGTACTTTTCTCTATATCCCAGTTAACGCAAAAATAAACATAATTTAATTTTTCTGACGTGTTCACCCTATATATCGATATGAACACATTTTAGCAGCCTTATATTTCAAATAGAAATTCTTCTTCTTCTTACTCTTATTATAGCCCAGTAGCCTGTTTTAACCACAAAGTGATTCTATGAGCCCTCTTTGCCTGTAGGCCGGGTAGGTGGCTAGCCTTGCCCGCCGAAAGTGAGGAAGAGTAATTATTAGTAATTAATAACTTAACCAACAAAACAGATATTTATTTTAAGAATGTCCAGTAAATGCAATAATTTTAATTTCAGAATCGTTAGAAAATAGCATAGGCCATGAAAATAATTAATAGAATGACGTTTCCATAATAGCTTTATCTTTGCTTAAAAACAAATTAAAATCAGGGCAGGCTTGGCATTTTATGCAACAAAAACAAACTATAAATAAAACAATTGGGGCGGCTTCTTCAAGACGTTTGGTTGTGTGGAAGTTTTCCTTTGCATTGGACTTCCGCATAGGTAAATACGAGGCGTTGATTTGGTCCAGTGGAAGCCATGGTATTTGGATGTTATTCTACGGAGGTTCAACCAGTTTTATAAGTTCGTGTACAAGTTTATAAGCAAGCAGCGTACGTGTGGTAGAGTGGAGCCCTACATTAGGGCCCCCAGCTTCAATGAAAGCGATTCGGAAGGTCTTCGAGAGTGGCAGCCGATTATCAGGCGCAGATTTTTGTCTTGCTAACTGCAGACCGACAACAAAGGCTTGTCCAGAGCATCGTGAGAGGTCCAGCTTGAGGCAGGTAGCCCTAAATTCATCCCAGGAACTATAAAAGGTCAGATTTGCCACCTAAAAGTGTTAGCGTTCCTTTTAGCGTCATTTCCGGTTTGTGGCGTCAGTAGAAGTATTTTGATTTATGACGTGGAGTACTTACATTCGATTATTATTGTATAGCTACAGCGGTAATTACGTGGAAATCAA
>OW679198.1:96624302-96722711 GCA_940337035.1 Agriotes lineatus | reverse complement strand
ACTATTATTGCATAGCAACAGTGTTAATTACGTGGACGTCAAGAATTTGATTAAATTCGGAGCTTGTTTATATACTTTCGAGACTAGGAAACCATCTTGATTTTAATGTCGATCCATTCAGTTAGAAATACCACACTTGTTAATTCCCATTAGTTAAATTGCGGCATACAGAGTGCTTACAATTAAATGTTTAATAGGACTTTAAATATTAAGAATAGCAAATTAGTAGTTGTAATTTGGATGTAGCGACCTAACCCTGAGAGATAGTCCTTTAATTATAAACAAGAAGTTTAGTCAAATATTAGCCGGGCAAATTACAATAGTGGAAATAATTAGATCCGATTTCTAATTTAAATTCATTATACCTATAAGAGGTATATATTTGTACAAAAATTTCTCGGTGTCATTCCAGATAGACATAATCTGTGTGTTTGTATTGTCATCCATAGCCTGCTACCAACACCTAACGGAACAGCCTTCATAGGTAGAAGAACCAGCGCTGTTGCAGTGTTTTGCAAAATGTGTATACTAAAACCACTGGTATTTGTACTTCTATGGTTCAAATACCAAGACTTTCAAATAAAAGTTTTTGGGATATCTAACCGTAAAGCTTTAAATTGCAGCATATTTTAGGAAATGTTAATATTAGTGCTTTATTACTTTAAACTATTGCAGAAGTTTATATAATGTTGTATATTAGAACTGCTTATTGCTACTGCTACTGATGCATTGTTAACAAGAAATTCTACAATGCATTTTAATAATTGGAATCTGAAAACTATAGAAATTCCTTACAGTTAATCCTTTAGTCATTGAAATATATATACAATTTTCGATTTTCGCTGTTCGAAGCCCTAGTAAAACTGTAGAATCTCCTATGAGAAATCTTGTATTTATTCTTATATTTTCGGTATTATACTTATTATCGTTAATCCTTTATAATTATTGCAATCCTTATTATCACTAAGGTGCCCTTATGTCAATTTCTCGTATTTGTCCTATCGTTGTGATCGTCAAATCGTTGTCCCCTCTTACTCTAAAGTAATTTAGAGTGGGGGAAGTCAACGGTCTGTCCGTACCCTGGTAAATAACAAATACGTCAAATTGACATCAAGGCAACCTAATCATCACCTTTTTAAATACTGGTACTAATAGGTCCATTCTTCAGCCTCTCAACACTTTTTCCTCTAATTCCATTTCCAGCTATGTATGTAATAATTTCAGCAGTTACTTTGTCATCTGCTGGTGCTTTACCGTTGTTCAGTCTTTTTATCGCTTCTTTTAATTCGTCATTTGTTATCTCCTCTTCTTGACGATCTCGTCTTTCATTTAAAGCTTCTTCTTTTTCTCAATTTTTGATTCTTTTTTCCTAATAATTTTTGAAAGTACTCTTTACAACGTTATAACGTTCCATAGTCCTTTTTTCTGTAAGTACCTACTTCTTCTTTGGCATTTTAATTGCTGATGTATCCACATTTTTACTATTTCTAAGAACAACTTTGGCCATGTAAAATACGTTTAAATATATTGTGAATTTAGATAGACGTGGAAACACTGATTAAATAGGAATACTATTTTAATCAATTATATGTAGAGTTTTTATTTCTTCGAAAATTTTACCTTTATCTTTATTTTTAAAAGTTAGTGTAATATTTTACTTTCGAAAACATAGATATTGTTATAATTCACTATGTTGCAATAGTATTTATGTATTTAAATGGTTTTATGTTATAACAATATTTATCATGATTTAGCAATTGCGTTGACTTTTCGTATACTATAGTTTATTTTTTATCAATTCTCTTTTAAAATTAATTTAAGTAACTCATTTATCCTTTTATAAATTACGGATTATCAATGTTATTAAATATCTCTAGCTCTGGCAGAAAACATTTACTCTTAATAAACACAGGTCGGGTTCAAGACTGGTTTTATTTCTAAAAATTCATTTTTTGTTTAATGAAAACCAAGTTCAAAATTATGTGAAAATTTGTATGTCTGTCACTGTCACTTCAAATTATGCAAGTGTAAAATCAATCACAAATAACTTTTCGTTACACTACTTGTCATTCAAGAAACATTAAATCGTAAGTAATCCCTTTTATAATTACTTCATTTCACTCTTTCCATGTTTTGCTTTCAGTTTATTCAATAAGTACCTGCAGCCGTCACCTGTTCATGGACCCTGATCCGCTCCTTTACCAATCCAAACGCATCCAGCACACTCCCAGAAGTCTCCCAATGTCCACACAAATCCTAGTAGAAATGTAATCAATCACCAGGAACCGCAAACACCTCTCAGCCAAACACAACAAGACACCTGCAATTTCCTCCAACAGAATTGTCAAGATTGACCAGAACCAAACGGCTTCCTTCCAAAACTCACAAGCCGTTAACAACCTAGTACCACGAACCTCGACTAGTTGCAGGTCCCAAAACATAACAAGCTTGGCGAAGTACAATTCCAGTAGATGAAAACTCTTTTATGGATACCACAAGACTCTGCTATCAAACTCGATGTAAGCTACTTCCAGTAGGGTTAGCCTACGCTATCCAATTTATATGATGTAATCAATTGACAATAAACTCAATCCTGCATCCAATTCCAGAAATTGCTTTTGTAGATTATAACTGTTTAACATATGGCACTCTCATCATATCAATTCTCCTCCATGATATCTCCATATCAAATTGTTTTTAAAATTCCATTTTTTCTCTTCTCGATAATTTTACTATGATATATAACCCTTCACATACCAAAGTAGATTTTACATAATTTAATAAAGGTTTATTTTAAAATTTTCAGGCGCTTACAAACTTATTAAATCTTTTCAACTCAAAATTATTTGTACATCAAATAATTAAACATATCTCCCTAGTGATATTGTTTTAGCATATTTTTAAAACTCAACACTCTATATAATCTGTATCATATTTATTTAACACCCACTATTTTGAATGATATTTCTCGAATAGGTATTTGATAATAATTCTCCACTTTATTTCAGATAATAATTAAATTATGTTAGAACCTTTCTGTTTCTTATATTGCTTCGTGCAATTGCATTTTAATTCTATTTCATTATTTTGCCAAATAAATATTAATAATTTTGATATCCTTTTAATACTTAAATTCATCTTTGTAATTTAATACTGTATTATGTTAACCTTTTTTTTAATCTGATATCAAACCCTTACACTAAAATCATTACAATAGATCAGTGGTCGCCAACCTCTTCAATGTGTTGAGCTACTTGTTAATTTTGGAATAAACAGCGAGCTACCCACACGGAAGCCACGTAACGCAACGTAAATGAAATAATCCACAGTTAATTTATCATTATATGTATTTATTTTACTATTTATTTAACTGGTAATACATAATACATAGGTACTAATAATAACTACATTCCTACCTACCAAACGAAGTTGTTTGAAAAATAAACACAAACTTTTATCCAGCCACAACGGCATGTCACGTAAGATTTAAAAATAGTTAATAATAACAACAAAAAAGTAACGCACTATCATGAACATAAACATTGAAAAATAAAAAAGCACGTTCAATGAGAAGGCTGACACTCAGACTCATCGATAATTTTTTTAATGTTTGCAGTATAATTTGATACAGCCATTCGAATACAATTATCCAAATGTTCATCTGTAAGTCGATTGCGATATTTGTTCTTAATAAACTTCATATTGGAAAAAGAAGATTCACACAAATAGGTTGAACTGAATAATGCTTTCACTTTCAAGGCAACACGGCATAGAACTGAATATTTGTCTTTACTTACAATAGGCCAGATACATTTGGTACTTGAGACTAACGATTTTAAGGCTAAATCATTTTGAAAATCAATTACTTCCATTTCTGTTGCAGCGATGTCTTCGCCAAAGTTCTGCATAACACAAGTTGCAAACTGTTGGATATCAATTTCCATAAAGGGTGAAACAACAAACTGCGCTACTAAAGCCATTTCGTTGAAATCCTTAAAACGATTTTTGAAGTTATTCTTCAGGGTAGAAACTATTTCTACATGATATTTGCTGTCATAGGGTTCTAATGGATTTTGAGATATTTTTTCTGAAAGAATAGGAAAATGCTTGGCATCGCTGTTAATTAGGTTTTGTTCCCAAAACTCCAGCTTTTTGATAAATGCTTTTATATCAGAAATCATTTCTGCTAGTTCTTTGTCTCTCCCCTGAAGCTACAAATTAAGTTCGTTTAATTTCTCGGTAATGTCCACGAGAAAACCAAAATCTCTAAGCCAGATTGAATTTTCTAGTTCCGGAGTCGGTTCATCGCGTTTTTTGAAAAATTGAACTATGCCAGATAGGACATCATTAAAACGTTTCAGCACCCGTCCTCTACTTAACCATCGGACTTCAGAGTGAAGGAGTAGGTCCCCGTATTGACAGTCAACTTCATCGGCCAAGGTTTTGAATAATCTTCTTTGTAACGCTTGAGCTCTAATCTTGTTCACAATTTTTACCACCAGTTTCATAACGTTGTTTAGTTTCAGGAAATTTCCACATAATGCTTCCTGATGGATAATGCAGTGGTAAGAGAGAAATTGCGGAAAAGTTTCATCTTTACGACATAACGCCACCAGACCCTTATCAAAACCCACCATAGCTGGAGCGCCATCGGTTGTCAAGCCTACCATTTTCGATATTGGAATTTTCTCGGAAGAAATAATATTTTTTAAATGAGAAAACAACTCCTGTCCAGTAGTGTGTCCTTTCAGTGGAATAAACTTCAAAAGATCTTCTTTAATCGTAAAATCACTAAAAACCATCCTGACGAACACGGCCATCTGGACAGTGTCAACGACATCTGTTGATTCATCCAGTTGAAGTGAAAAATAAACACAGTTATCTAAGTCAGTTCTTAACTGTAAAAAAATATCATTGCTCATTACTTCTACACGTCTCATCACTGTATTAGCAGAAAGTTGCATAGATTTTATAGCTGAAACTATCTCGTCTTTGTTTCTAAAGTTGGCAAATAACGAGTCAGCAGCTTCTAAAAACGCCTGTTTTATCATTTCCCCGTCTTCATAAGGTTTCTTTTTTTGTGCAATTATCTGGGACACACGGTACGATGCTTCAGTTGCAGCCTTATTTTTGTCGATTGTTCTTAAAAATATTGATTGTTGTCCAATTAACTGCTTTTTTAACTGTTTCAGTTTCTCCTTTCTGACGGCAGAATGTAGTAGGAATGATTTTTCAAAATTAGAATGTACAGTTTTATGATGTCTCTCAATATTTCCTTTTTTAGCAACGGAGACCGAAGTATTACATAACAAACACACATTTTTATCTTTAACTTCTGTAAAAAAGTATTGTTCTTCCCATTCCGAATGAAAGTGGTATGTCTTTACCTTCTTACAACTGCTTGCCATAATATTATTTTTTGTTGTTCACTACTAACCCAACCGCTGGACGTTGGTTACGCGTTCAGTTTTAAACTAAGCGCAATGTCGCCGCGCCGTGCGTATTTATCCCGTTCAAAGCAATCCAGATCGTTCTCGAACACTAACGCACTGGTCCGGCTGGTCGGTTCTAGCCGATTCTAGCCGATTCTAGCTTGATGGCGTCAGCGGCAGATCGCTCGCCGCAACGTTGCCGCTGTTTATGTTTAATATTATGACAATTAGATTTTTTTGTGGAATTTTAGGAAGCTTCTCTGATTTTGTATTTTTTAAATTAAAATCGTTGTGAGAGCTACCAGAATTGCCCCCGCGAGCTACCGGTAGCTCGCGATCGACAGGTTGGCGACCACTGCAATAGATAATGATCTACCTTGCGATGTGGAGGTTATGGGTATAACTCCTGTTTTCCAGGGTGTGTCCATATTTTTTCCAAGCTTTTATGCATTTAGTCAACGTGTCACTCTTTTCCCAGGACGCTCCTTTATCTTGAATGATTTCTTTTATTGTCTGGACCCATGTTATATGACTATATGTAGTCCACCGCAACTCTTTGTGCGTATTGGTTTCATCTCAAGCACTTGCTTTAGTGCTCTTCTTTTCTCAATTTTTGCTATAGAAACGAACCAGAGTATTTGTGACACCTGAATCGTCGTAGATTTCAGTTACAGATCCTCATGCTTTTTTTCCTATTCTGTCCTATTTTATTTTTATCTTTATTATTTGTAATCTGTTTTATTTTTATTGGTAGGTGTCCACGTTCTGAAAGAATCATTTTTATACTAATTTTTTACCATGATTTTCATTTTAAAGCATTTGTGCCTGATCGAAGCGGCTCTCAGCTTTTCGACAACTTATACACTGCAGCGGTGGTAGATCGGCAAGAAGTAGGGCCAAAGATATGGATATTTAAATTTTTAATGGGATCCAAATCAGCTAAGGCACTCGAACGATCTGACCGCTACCGGTCTCTAGCGTTTTGAGTTACTGATATCAATGCTCACACATCTTTGGCACGTACAGGACTGATGAAGAAACGCCGATCGCTCGTATGTCTGAGTATTTATTCAAAAATCAGTGGCAAGATTAAACAAAACGCTATTCAGCAATCGTGAGAAATTAAATCACTCACTTGTTTGTCTTTCTACACTAGGCTTTGCCTCGTGTTAGGATATAATATCTCAATTTTTTTAAATTATAAATTTTTACGGTTGGCGATAAAATTTTGTATGCACCACGTAAGTAAAGTGTCGAATTCGTCTGTTACTCGTCTCGCTCGACTCATAAATCTCAGACTCGTTCGATAAAGAATCACTTTACTGACTTGGTACATAAATCACTATTAGAGAGCTACTTTTTAAGTCCCATATGACTAACATAATATATACATATTAATAAGTCGGTAACTTTACAAACTAAGTATATATTTTCTGCTCAACATATACATTAATAGACAATTCAACATCAATTCGTGTTTTAATTCATTTATAAGTATCTTCGTAATTTTCGTACTGCCTTAAAATCACACTATGAGATGCAGGATAAAATGTCATGAGGTGTTCCCAAGCGCTCAAGTTAAGAGAGAGAATAACAGTTACATTTAAAGCACGGAAAGAATATGCATGTGCGTTTCCAGGAAACAGCCCCTGGGTGATGCCAAATGACATCCCATCAGTTAAATATCCTACAACCGTTTCGTTCAGAGAATTGTCTTCCTCTAATACGGTTACTGCGCCGGTATGAACAAAGTACAAACAACCATTGATGGTTCCCTTATTTACAATATAATCGCCTCTAAAGTAGGTAGTATTTCTCATGCACGCAACAACCTGCCTATTGAAATCTACATGACACTTTGCAAAAATAAAGTGATCATTAATATGAAACGCAAACGCGTTGTTAAGGATCGCTTCCCTCAAGTAATAAGGTGCTTCCGCTAAAAGTGTCGGAAAAGCGGTTCCTTTCTGGTATCGCCAAAGCAGTTTAAAGTAATTTTGGATTTTTTCTTGCAGCACTCGAGAGATTTGTTGTTGACGCATGAAAGTGTTGATTTTTTCCAAATATCGGGTAAACCTCTCCTGTCTGTGAAAAGCCATTTGCAATGCAGCGTAAATTTCAGCCAAAAACAAAGTGGCAACCAATTCGAAACATATCATTAGATAAATTGTGTACATGATAAGTATTTCGGATTGCGGAAACGAGAAGCATTGGGAAGAATGTATGAAAATACTAAAAGTAACAAAATAATACCTTACATACAATTGTAAACTTTCGGTCCATGACATACTCCCGCATACGATTTCGGGATGCATATTAGGAGTATGCGTGCAGCTAATAGCAATAAAAAAGCATGTATGCAAGTGCAATACAAAGGAAGACCAAAGCATAGTAAACAAGAATTGCATACAAAACAAATTTATATCTAGCTTTTCCCACTGTCTTCTAATATAACGAACAAGATAAGCAAATCGAAGGAGCCTATTAAGTCTTAATATGGGATATAGAACACGAAACGTATTATAAGAGAAACCCCAAGCCACCAGATCAAATGGAATCAAGCTCAAAATATTACACCAGTAGAACACTTTATTTTGTTTGGTACGTTTATTTATTAAATTCAAATCTGTAACTATTACACCACTGTCGTTTTCAAATGCCGTGTGGGTTTGTATGTAATAGTTTATTATGTATAATGAGTCACAAACATATTGAAATATAATAGATCCTATTCCGAATGTGGCCATGGCCATTTGAAATAGATCAAAGCAGACCTCAAGATAGCAAACGAAAATCAGTATAATCAGTTGCCAAATTTTCATGAACAGACACTGAGGATCAAAAACATGATTAGTGATAGCAGCAAAAGGATTATTAAGACCTTGTTTGGTTTTGATATTTGAAGTAATATCGTCGCTACCACCCAGGCCTTCTAAATAATCTGTGTGAAAGGTGGTTAGAAGCCTATACTTTCTTTGCAGTCCAGGATAATTGCTAAGGATTGCATGGAATCGAGTACCCTCGATGGTGAGTATTTCTACATGACCAACAGCAATAAACGTTAAAGTTTGCCGAGCCATCTCGCAGTCATCCAAATTTCCGAACATACTTCCTGGTAAAAGAGTACACAATTTTGTACCATCTGGAGCAATTGCGTTAGCTTTCCCCTTGTACAAAATATGTAAATGCCTGTTCACATCATTTACGGCACTAATGTAACCGTTTTTCAATACTACATCGTGAGTCACTTCCAACATCATACTGCGAAGAAATGCTGTGCCGTCAGTGGTAAATATCCAAGACTCTTCTAATGATTTACCATATACATCATACAAGATATCTTGTTGTAAAGACTGGTGAAACCTACATATAGAACTGTGAATGTCTTTTCCGCGAGTTCTATGCCATTTGTATTCATGATGAGCTATTAACTGGCGTTGCAAATCGGCATTCACTTTATGAGTATTCATATAATTCCGAACGGACATCATAGAACCTTGATAGGCTAAAAGAGTATTATCCTGCGAAGTATAGCATGATATTACAGAACTCATAATGTGAAGGGTCAAAATATATCCAACCATAGCTAAAATCGTTCCAACACAGGCTGTGATATCAGCAGTTATTGTTGAACCCAGCATACCAGATTGTGTTATTATGGTGGTTACAAAATAAATACCATATAAAATTACTCTAAACTGGTTTAAAGGTTTTTTAAAAGATGAATTGACAAGCCACATATCTGGCCTACACCTTACACCGTCAGTAAATGGACTGTCAGGTGGGTTCTTTATATTATCTCCAAAAACGCATCCTAGATTTATCAATAAATTACCAATGGTAGCGCAGATAATAAGACGAAGTGGATAATATTTGAATATTCCTAATAGTTTTGAAGGAAGTAGGTTCTTTTTGTTATAATAGTCCATAAAACCGATATATCTGTATACCTGAAGAACACGATTTAATTGTAATATCGACAGCAGCTTTTTTTGTTGTATACCGAGCGTTGGTAGAAAGAATTGCATGGGAAATACTGCTAGAAGGTCAGTGACGAATGCATGTGTTAAATAATACGTTGCGGTTTTAAGAGGGTGTGTTACCAAAATACCTTCTTCAGTGTAATAACAAACGTGGAAACGAACAAATATATCAAGCCATGCCATCACATGTAGAAAAGTGAGGAAGAAAAACGAGTAACAATCGATACAAGTTCCTAGAGCATTGTTTGGAAATAGTAGTGCAGATGCAATTGCACAAATGCATCTAATAATTTCCCACTTATACAAAAAGTTGCCCTCTGGTAGTATAGTGTACCGCAATAAAAAGAATCGAACAAAGGACAACAAATCAAGGCGATCAAAAGGAATATAGTAATCGTACTCTTCGTATGAATCCAGTTTCAAATTGTAACTAAATTTATGAAAAGAAACATTTTTTTCTTTGTGTTGTGAAAAGGCGAAGTCCGTATACAAACAATTCCATTGAACAAACAATAACAATTTGGGTTTGATTTCTGCAATATTTGACTTTAATTCCGTCAAATATATCTGATGCTTGGACATTGCTCTCATTAAATCTGAGTAACTGATGACAACCAACCTACAATGCGTAACTGTTACAACTGTATTTACCACAGGTATACCAACGCAAGTTTCAATTACCGATATACTGTCATTGGGTCCGACAATAGTTTCGTTTGCATTTGAATAGCTTCCTGAATATATCTTACAAAATCCCATTTGAATAATGTAGAAGCTATGAGAAATTTCTCCAGCATAACAAATTACTTCGTTTGGTGGTAAAATTATGTTGTTTGCTCTTATGGATAACTCACTAATTAATTCTTCCGGAAGATCTTGTAAAAGAGGTACAGTGGTAATTACTTTAGCATTGATTTCTTCAAATATAGGAGCATATATATTTTCAGGTACATTTCCAAAAGCAGATAGACTACTAAGCAGCTTTGAACCATGGTTGTCCACCCATTGGGTTTCAACGTAATTACAAATTCGATCGGCGTAGAGATGTTCGCTACCATCGGCGTTAATTATTCGCAGTATATCGGTAACCATTCCTTGAACTTGCACTTTTGTTAAACCCTTTAGAGCTTGTACCGCTGACAAACTGCCATATACAATGATATACAATAAACTTGATATAAATGTGAGACCTATATACATAGGATAATAAATCAATTTGTTACTATGATAGATAGCCATACTAACTCCCGTTAAAATTTGGGTTACTGATAGAGCATACCAAACCAGTTGCATAGCAGGACCCTTGCTAGAAATATCTTCTACACAAACAAAATCAAAGCAATTTAGAGCATACAGTCCACAAGAACATACAAATACTAAGTATATGGCAAGACAGGTGTATTTAAAATAACGAAGAAATGTGGCCTTTATATTTAGCTTATTTTCCCACCTTTGAAAAGCGATGTATATCGTCCATAATTTAATAACACGATTTAACTGCAGAAGTGCACGAGTTTGTCCACTGATTTTTGGCAGAAGTATGCAGGATAGTATTTCTAGAGGTAGAGCAGCAATCAGCTGAACTAAAAAAGAAAGAGTGCCAATTCGATATATAAAAATACCTCTTAAAGTGGCTATAATTTCATCCGCTGTTTTAACTGCGACAGATACTTGAACATATATATCCAGCCACCAAAATATTGTGGTTATATAAACACATACGTTGTACCACACAGGTATATTCGGTTGAACAAAAGCAAAAAAAGGCGCCATAAACGCAATGTTAACTGTTAGGATCATGATCAATGTATCCCAAGTACTGAGAATAATTGAATCCGGCTGTAGAATGCACGGGCAGGATGTTTTCAAAAATACAGTGTCAGTTACTAACTCTAGACGTTCACAAATTACTAACAAATCCAAATTCGTTGCAGTAAAATTCTCGTTCATAAATTTTTGTTCGTTAAACTCTCTTCGAAGAAAAATGTTTTGGCATTCGTGCTTTGATGATGTATCGCCACCTTTAACCATGAGTCTATGAAGAGTGCTCTTCAACCACATAATTGTCATTCTATTAGATGTATCGTTAAGGTCACGATTGCTATTGACAAATTCTGTAATGTTTTGGAATTCTTGTGCTTCCGACAACCTGTTTTTAAATTCGTGTAGTAATTTAGCAAATTGTTCAGGGTACGCCTTGATAGCCTTAAGAAAATCTTTTCGATGAAGTACATGAAGATTGCAATACGTTTTACAACGCACTGTAGCTTTTGATTCATAGCCCAACATTAAACTCATCTCTCCCAGACATGTACCTCCAGAAAAAGATAGAATTGGTGTTTCATCATCTTCTTCTGACAACACCTGCACTACTCCTGATATGACGTACACCATTTTGTCTTTTAAAGATTCTTTGTCGTATATTACTTCATCAGGTTGCAAAAACTTTGGTAGTATGCACTTGGAAACATAACGCAGGAAAGACAAGTCCATGTCTCGAAACAGTTTAGAATGTTTTAGAGTGAACCAGCATCCGTCAAGAGATATTTCTTCACGAAGTACTAGTGGCAACACAGATAGGCATGTAGGATTACTATCATAACCGCCACGCTTTCTCCAAAAGTTTTCAAAAAATTTCAAACATTTATCTGATGTATGTTTCGAGACATTAAAATCCTTTAGGATTTTTTTAACCAGGTATAAATTTTGGACAAACCTGTATCTGTGGTAATATTGTGCACACATTGCTATAATTACATGCGACAAAATCATACGAAGTATTGACACATAATAAACATACCCAATAAGGATAAAGCATGCCATCCATAGCAAATTATCAGGATATTCCGCGAAGCCTCTAGTTGTCACTCTGCACACAGAAATGTAAAGAAATTCTATATAATCGTCCATGGTTAACGGGTCATTACATTTGGAATACCAGCATACGGTATTATACGTCACAGCAAGACCGAACATGGTAGCTAACATTGTATGTAGACAGTATTCTAGTACACGTAAATATAACTTGTAACTTCCTACCGCGTTGTGGTAATGATAAAATGTGTGTAGGATTCTACCCAGTTTTAGACAGTCATTAAGTTGTATGACGTAAAATATTCTTCCACTCAGTGCGAAGAGATACTTCTTTGGTATAAACTTTTCTGCTGGGATAAGAGACAGTAAGTCCATTGCAATAACCCACCTTGGATGACGGATGCGTGACGGAGAAATGAAGAGTCCACGCGCGTTCTCGCTGAGGATTATTAAAGTGATATCTATGAAGTACATGACGTCAGTAAAGTATGTCAAACCTGAAAAAGAATAAAGAATTATTTTAAGCAGGTAAACTTGTCTCTTTATATAAGCAGTGGTTATGAACATTCTATGATTAATAATATACACAATTATTTGTTAGCAACGCTGTTTCACAATATAATAGCTATTTATGTATCAAGTTGCAAAATGAAAGTGATTTCACACTAGCTGTGAAGTTTGAAGTTTTTCCAAACTGTTTATTGCTGAGTTGGGTAAACAATGCAATAATATATCATTATTGGAATTGTGTCAGCTAACCGTATGTCGAGTTGTTCATTACTCTTTAGTACATCATCAAGTTGAAACAAAAATCAGGAGGCTCTGATAAATCCAAACGTCAAACCTTACTATTAATAAAAACAATAATAAAAATAACGCCTATTAATGGTCAAGATGGGTATAAAAAATCTACAATCCTTCAAACTGTCGGGTAGGAGAATCCATTAATTTCTTTTTGACAGAAAAAGTATTCCTTATGTAAAGTCTTTTCTTATTGGTTATCACCATATAGCACCATGTTTTATAAATTTTTCTAAAATTTTGTTTGATCGATGATAATCGCGACAGATTAAGTAGGTACCTAAATGAAATATTTTTTCATTTAATCAAGTCATTCACTATAAGCTGGGTCTCGAAAAATCAAAACATTGTATCTTGTAGCGTATACGCGTATACACGACCCAGCCGATAGTTTATCTATCATAATATTTAGTTTAACAAGGTAGGATCGTGCTTAGTTTTTTTACCCACAAGAATAAAAATTTAAGCAATATAATAACTACTATTTCTCCAAAGCTGTGCTGTTTGGGTTACATATGTCACTGTATCAATTTAACTCCTCGTTCAAATAGTTACCTGGAAATTCATCGGGTATTAATGACGTCTTCTCTTCCCCATATCTTTTAAATCCTGCATTATATATCGACAGAAAAATTTGAACATACGCAACACATAGCAATGCGTTAGCCCATACAGGTTCAAACGGTAAATGAAGTATTCTTTTCCAAGCAGGAAGAACGTCTTCCTCTTTTAATTTTGTTCCACGCTCTTCTTGATACTCATCTGACCCATCTTCCAGAGATATGTCGCTGTCAGAATCAGTAACACCCAGTGAAGCCATAATATTTCCGCAGTATTTGGTTGTAGAAATTGTAGCACTGACGTTTAGGTATAATTCGGATAAACAACTTTTTGTTTTATTGTAGTCTTACTCTATGTTTACTATTTTCAATGGTTTACACCTTGAGCATAACATGTAAAGCAAAACAAATAAATAATAAATATTGTCTGTGTATTATATGTTGTCGTAGTTTGATTTCAAAAGACTATAGGTCAAAATATTATTTTGGCGGAAAAAGGCCACACACTGCAAATGCATTTACAGAATTTCATTGTAAAATAAGTACAAAAAATCTGGTGTGACACACTCACACAACTTCCTTTTACAGTGTTCTTATAATTAGTCAAAATTTTCATTTTTAATTTCTAACCATTTGTCAAAAATTTTCAAAAATGACAAATTCTACAAAAACGGTACAAAATAGAGCGTTAGTTGACAAATTTTCTCTAGAATTTTAAGGTGAATTCAAAAATGTAATAATATACCGGGTGTTTTATTTAAAATAGGAGTTAATAAAAAAAATAGAAAACAAAACAAAAGAAACCCACTTTAGAAGTATTTAACTGGAAAATCACCTATTTCACATCAATACACATTAAAAATGTAGTAAAAATGTAAAGTTTAAAAAAATCGCTAGAGCCGTTTTTGAAAAAATCGAAAAAAACTGAAAAATCACAAGAGTAAACACCTACTTCCGGTTATGCGATTTTCTTCAAAAGCTTGCTGTTTTATCTACATAGTACACAAAACTTATATATGAAGTTTCAACGCCATACCTCTTTTCGTTTTTGAGATATTCTGTTCACAGACAGACAGACACACACACAGACAGACACACACACAGACAGACACACACACAGACAGACCAATGAAAAAAAAATGTTTTTTGGGTTCAGGGGACTCTAAAACGTTAAGATCTGTTGAAAACTCAATTTCGAATTTTTGGGGTGAATCCAATACTTCCTTTATTGTAAAAGGAAGTAAAAATTAGAAAAACACTGTAGTATATGTCCACCAATGATTTTTTTAACAACCAGTACTCTTGATACTCTATTAAGCCCAATATTTATTTCCGACCTACCCCAAAAAAGGAGCGAAATGAAATGAATTGCCTATTGCTTTGTGCAGTGTCATTCTTCATTAGTTTCACTTTAAAGTTTCATAGGATTGTGTCAAGTAGTTTGCATTTAACTTACAGTTAGTAGAAAGGAAAGCATATTGTATTTACGAAGTTTCTAGATAATATTAGAGCATTAGAGAGACAGTTTCGTTGGCGTAAACAACACTTTTTCTGTTATAAATCAGCCTTTTTAGTAAAGTCACATTGAAATGATTTCAAGGTTATGGTAGATGACAAAACTAAAGTTACCAGTTGTTCGCAAAAGCTTAGTTGTAATTGTTATTTTGGCAGGGGGTAAACTAAAACTAAAGTGTGTAGCGACACCACGAACCATAGAGTAGAGAAATAAACCTCGATAAAAAATTACTGCTGCCTTGTAGAGAGACGTGGGGACGTCAAAGGCTAAGGGATGGAAGCCCCGAATGAAAATAACCCTGGTCCTCTAGGTTGCCTCGGAACAAGGACAGTCAAATTAAGAAAAGGAACTTGCGAGATAAATGGACAATGATTATAGGAGTATGAAATATTCAGGGCATAATAAGTAAAGAACAGGAGATTCTTACAGAATTACAAGAATAAAAATAGATATAGCAATACTATCGGAAACTAAAAAGAAGGGAAATGGCTATGAGAATCTAAAAGACTTAATTTTTACAGTGGAATTAATAAAAGTGAACGGGCTAAAGCAGGCATATCTATTATCTATGGTCATAAACAAAAATTATAAACGGTACATCAAGTCATGGGAAGCTATAAACGAAGCATACACAGCACAAGCACAAACAAAAAATTAAGAAAATCACCTGGGCCTGGGGGAATTTACCCAGAACTAATAAAATATGCCCCCAACAAATTGAAAATTATGCTCAATTTTGAAGGTGTATAAATGGTGAACCGATCCCTAGAGAATGAAAAGTTTCTTATATAACACCAGTCTACAAGAAAGGTGCCAAAAATGATGCTAACAATGATAAGAGAATCGCAGTAAACTGTACAGTAGGTGGATGATATTCCAAATTACTGAAAAACATGATTGAAATGGAAATAGTAGACAAACAGCCGGAGGAACAAACAGGTCTTCTAGCCGAAAGTTCTACCATAGATAATATTTTCACGCTGAAAATATTATTCCAAAAACGGGTACAAAGAGAAACAGAGACATATATTGCTCTAATAGATTTAGAAAAGGCATATGACAGCGTTCCGATCAATAAACTATGGAAAGAAATGGAAAAGACAGGAATAAGCCCAACGCTAATTATTGCTATATGTAATCTCTAGAAAGAAAATACAGCGAAAATAAAAATCGGCACGGAATTATCAACTGGCATCACAATAACTAAAGGCCTTAGACAAGGGTGTTGTATCTCCTCCACTTTATTTAAAATATATTTGGACAGTATCCTAAAAGGATGGCAAAATTCAAAGTGGAAGACAATATACTGTACACCCTATACTACGCCGACGACCATATAGTAATAGCAGAAGATTGCGATGACCTAAGCTACATGGTAAGAAAACTCAAGGAAGCTTATGAAGTAGCTGCTTTAAAACTAAACGAGAAAAAGTGTGAATATTTGGTCGTTGGAAATAAGGAAACTGAAAATCTCGTTTTGGAAACCGAATATGTCAAAGGCGTAGAAAAGTGTAAATATCTACGTCCTATATTTAATAAATGTGGAAATGGTGGTGAAGAAATAAGGAATCGGGTACAGAAAAGAAGAAATATATAAGATCTTTAAATCATATATTGTGGGATAGGAACATACGTAAAACGACTACAAAGAATATTTACACTATGATTGTTCAAAGCGTGATCACATATGATGCAGAAGTATGGAATGTAAATGAAATAGAAGTAAATTGCTAGCAACCGAAATGGACTTTTTGAGACGGAGTTGCCGTAAAACAAGATTAGACAGGTTACGCAACGAAAGAATAAGGGATGATATGCAGGTTGACGACAGCTGGTATGGTTTGGCCATGTTAATAGAATGCCAGAATCAAGATGGTCAAAAAGAATACTGACATGGATACCACCTGAGAAAAGAAAAGGAAGTCGGCCTTGAAGAAGTTCGAGGGACGACCTGCTATGACAGAAATGTGTGGAAAGTGGGTGTGGATAAACGGCGACAGCTGTAGTCTTGCGCTATATACAGGGTGAGTTATTTTAATCTTTGGACGCGTTTATCCAGTGAGGGAAGCAAGATGGTGAAAAATACCCCTGGACAAAATAGTTCGGGGTGAAGGGGGACAACTTTTGGCACCAAAATCTACTCCCCCCTCGTACTCCCCCCGCGGGGGTAGGGGGTAAACTTTAAAAGTTCAAATGAAACCCCCCATTTTTTGCCATGGGTTCGGGTTCCTGATAAAAAAATATGAAATTTTTGTCCGAACAATTTTTCATGAAAATGCTTTCTAGCTCTCCAAGTCTTTAGGGCTTTATTTAAATAAATTTTAAATAGGGTGGGTGCTATACAGCACCCCTGCGAAGTCCTTTCGATACGCCAAATTTTTGAGAGAGCTCTGATCCGATCTTAACTTGTGATGTTGTGCCCGTGCAAAGGGTCTGAATTGCCTTTATCCAACACCTCCATATAATAACACTATTATTATGTTGATTTTGCATAAGTAATGTGATATATTACTCACTAGTGAGAGAATATTCAAAAAGTCAGTCACTAGTGAGAGAATGTAGAAAGATACCATGAATAACAAAATTAGATTTAACACTATTTATTATTCAAATTGATATTTGGAACCCCGAGAGCCTCCTTGGAGAGGGGCGGAGCCCCGAGGGCCCCGTTGGAGTGGGGCGGAGCACCGAGGGCTCTATTGGAGTGGGGCGGAGCCCTGAGGGCCCTCTTGGAGTGGGGCGGAGCCCCGAGGGCCTCTTGGAAAAGGACGGAACCCCGAAGGCCCCATTGGAGTGGGATGGAGCCCCGAGGGCTTCCTTGGAGTGGAGCGGAGCCCCGAGGGCCCCCTTGGAGAGGGCGGAGCTTCAAGGGCTCCCTTTGAGTGGGGCGGAGTCCCGAGAGCCTCCTTGCAGAGAAGCGGAGCCCCGAGAACCCCATTGGAGTGGGGCGGAGCCCCGAGGGCCCCCTTGAAGTGAGGCGGAGCCCCAAGACCTCCTTGAAGAGGGGCGAAGCTCCGCGAGCCCCCTTGGAGAGGGGCGGAGCTCTAAGGGCCCCCTTGGAGAGGGGCGGAGCCCCGAGGGCCCCCTTCGTTGGTCAGGTGGATGGCAGGGGGTGGCAGGGGCGGGGTGTGTAACAGAACGGAATGGCCCAACGTAATAGGCCTAAAAATGGTTGTAAATTGAATAGGGCAGACCGCGGAATAACGCACGCGGCCCCGTTTATTTTTCAAATAATTTTTCAAAATGATTACCTACATGAACAATATATGGAGGTGTTGGATAAAATTTTGTATTAGACGAGTGTGGAATGACCTAACGGTCTCGTGGCTAATATTTCTTGCGTGACTAATGTGTAACATTCCACACTCGTCTAATAAATAACTATTATCCTTTATCTAATAGACTTGTCCGTCCGTCCGTCCGTCCGGGACGCTGTTTCAGCAGTCAAACCGTAAGAGATAGAGAAAAAAGTTATGGAAGTTATATGTTTGGAATGGTCATGTCAGCTCAGGAACCGAATTTCAGTCACGTGACACTTCCGGTTTTCGAGAAATCACAAAAAAGACCGTTTTTCAAATAGAACGCGTATTAAATAAAAATGTTTCAGCAGGCAAACGGAGCTGCGACCCTCTGCGCCTTAAAACGTCGATAGGTTAGGCAACCACTTTGACACCTTCCAGGTCTGGGTACAGTTTTTATTTAATACGCGTTCTATTTGAAAAACGGTCTTTTTTGTTTTTTTAAATGAGACATTTGACTCACTGGATTGCTTGTATATTTCTATTTATGCCATTTTCAGTCATGGCTGTCCATAATTTCGTCAAGGGTACGCTGTCATATGCTTTCTGTATATCGGTATACAAATATTATGTGTCTGTGGAGGTTTCGTGCTAGCCGTTTTTCTAGGAGCTGTTGAAGACAGAATATACTATCAATGCACGATCGGCCTGCTCTGAAGCCGTTCTGCTCTTCTATTTCTGTTATCTCTGCTTCTATACGCGCTTTAATAATTTTCCCGTATAACCTTCCAATCGCACTTAATACGGAGATGCCTCTGTAATTGGAGCAATCTCTTTTATCCCCTTTTTTATGTATAACCGTAATAAATCCGTTTCTCCATTCTTCTGGTACTTGGTCTTCGTTTAAGCAGTTGTTAAAAAGTTGTGCTTGTACTTGTGTTTTTCATGTAACACGTTTGGGCCACTTTTTATAAGTTCCATAGGTATCCCTCCAGGCCCTGAAGCTTTTCCATTTTTAAAGGTTTTGCAGTTTTCTTTACTTCCTCGGTTGTAATCTCTTCTACTGTTGTTTCTGCCTGTTCTTCGTTAAAATGTACGTCTGTTCTTGTGTTAAATTCTCTTCTGTTTTCCGTTAATAGTGTCTGTCTTATCAACTGTATATTACTCTTATTTCTCTCATTTGTTCGAAGGCTTTTAATTACTTTACATGATTTGCTTGAACGGGTACCACCTAGGTGCGAAGAAACTCGCATTTCTTTTCCCAGGAACAGTTTTGTGCTTTTATTACAGCTTGCTTCACTTCTCTCCTTGCCCTTACATACTCTTTTCTAGAGTCTCGTCTCTTGTTGTAAGCCAGTTTTCGTAGGTCTTCTTTTTTTTCCTGTATTAGCATTTCGACATCCTTATTCCACCACATGGTTTATGTTTTTCTTTTTCTCCTAAACTTTCTTTTGCAGCTTCATGTATAGCTTCCGCAATATTTTTGTACATTTCGGCGAGGCACGAGTTGTCAGGATTTTGTAATTTTGTACTTAATCTTAATTTGTACAGAAATGCTATTGAGTCGTCTTGTAATCCTTCTAATTTGTAGGTGGGATACGTATTTTTCTGGGGTTTGGGTTTGTTTATTTCCTATTTTGATGGGGGTCTATATGGGAATCTTGCTTTAGCTCGAAATGGGAAATGGTCTGAACCGCATTCTGCGCCTTGCTGAACTCTTACGTCTTCAAAGATTATCTGAATATTCTGTTTAGTAATTACATAATCTATTATCGATCTTAAATTTCGTGTACTCTGTGTCCAGGTAAACCTATGTATTAGCTTATGTTCATAGAAATCGTTTAGAATTTTTAGATCATACTGGTCACACATCGCAATCAATCTCTCTCCACTGTCGTTAACGGTTTCTTCTCCATATTGACCTACTATATTTCTGCCTTTTTTAATGCCGACTCTTCCATTTAGGTCCCCCATGAGTATATATTATGTTCGTCTATTACCATTCTGTAATAAATTTGTGAGTTTATCGTAAAACCTTGTCTTTTCTTCATCACTTTCATTGTCCGTTGGTGCGTATACCCCAATAATTGCAGTTTAATATCCTTTTATCTCCATTTTCACCTGTATAATGCGTTCATTTACTTGATCCCAGCTCTTTATGCATCTCTTTAGTCTTTTATTTATAACTACTGATATTTCGCATTTTGCTCGTATACTTTTATCAACGCCGCTTTAGTTTTTGGAAGACTTCTGTTTGTTTTGTTTTAAGACCGTGTATATTCCAATTTCCAAAATGTATACACCTTTTTCGATTACGTGGTCGTATTCCAGTTTTTCCGTCCAATGCCCGAGTATTAAGATTGTCATTTTTAGCATTTTTAAAGATTTTACGAGTCTTGAGTCGCTGGCCCATTGCCTCAACCCCCAACCTGGAGGACCGGGTAATTTGATATCAGGGTTTTCTTCCCTTAGACCGATTGTTTTGCAGACTGTAGAGGTTTGGTCTCCCATTTTGGCCATCCTCTCATGGAGGACCAGCGCTGTTTGCTGCCCTTTACTCTGGATCAGACGCTGCTGCTAGTTTTGGTCCACCCCGGGTATTTTATTTCTCCGGTACCCACCGGTCTGGTGAGCTTTCCCCTATCCGCCACCTGGGGAGGCGCCCGATGAGGGACTAGCAACCCCACACGGGATTAAATAATAAATTAAGGATTATTTTTAACCGGAAGGTTGCCCATGTTTTTACTCTAATCATTCAAAATTAGTTTTTCGCAATGGTTAGAAAAAATTTGCCACATTTTCGCCATACATTTTGAAAGATCCTCACGTCATAAATTAGCAACTCTAGCCTTGGACAAGGGTTGATAAAATTTTTATAGTAATAGCTTTTACAATACCCCCCAAACCATTTCTATTGCAATGCTGCGGGCAGCTCATGTCCATGTCCTTTCAAAATGCTATCAATTACATAATCTTTATCGCTATTTAATCTAATGGGTTTTATTAAGTCCTAAAGCTGATTTTTCCTATTTCTGCTCTGAATTTTGACATTATGATTAATCAACTATTCTTGCGTTTGAATTTACTTGCAAGAAAATCTAGCAGGCTTATTCTATTGCACCGAATAATATGGGGCATTGTCCACAACTATCACAGCTGCCAACGTAGAAACAAGTTAATGTATCACCATCTTTAACAAAAAATGCGTTAATTGTTTTGCGATTATATTTGTTCTTGTTATGGGATGCAAGTAATATTGCATACCTTTCCAAAAAGCCAAAACAAATTCCGGTATGTATTGTTTTTTTAAAGATGATTAGAATCCATCTTGATAGATCCATGTTCGTGTAAATATACGAATATAAGATTTTCATCAGAATTTTTTAATTGTGAAAATGTTCACTTATAATACTAAGAGCGTGGTATCACAAATGTCCATTGCGCTTCGATACGATTAGGACAAGTGCGCTAAAACGAGTCATTCGAGGGATTATTCAATGAACCAAACTATTTTATCAAATTAGTTTTTGGTAAATCTACCAATAAACTACGCAGTTTCTATAGTAACAGAAAACTAAAATAATGTTATTCTAATAAAAAACTACATTTGTTTAAAATAGTAACCTGAATGCCTACTAATAGGAAGATATATCCGCTTATATATTTTTTGATTGGTCAAGAAACGTCAAATTCTGGATTTTTATTGGTCGTTTTTGACAGGTGAATTAAATAGTCTCAAAAATTTAATTTTGGTACCAATAACCTGATTCTTTTCACATACAATTTTGCGCTCATTTACGTGGTGGTATTTCTACCTCATCGATCTAATCATTTTAGACAGCGTCATTCTACTATTTTCATACACAATACTAATCTATTCAGAGAAAAGTATTTATTTTTCAAATTGTGTATATTGCAAACAAGTCGTTATAAACGTATGATCTATATATAAATTTGTTCTTAGTCGTATGGCGGAACAAGAATTTTAGTAACTGCTTTTCAGAGTAGAGTACAGTAATGCTCGTGATACCTGCAATGACAAATAAACACCAACTTGGAACGTGTATACGTAGAAGAGAAATTGGTAGGTCTCATCAGGACATATATATATAACCGCAAATATTTAAGTCACACGAACAATGATTTCATTTTGTGGTAGGTGACATTCTTCAGGTTTCAAACTTTTTTCATTTGCATTTTAGTTTTAGAAGAAATTTGCTTCGGCATTTTAGTAACTAAAGGTTTGTTGATATTTTCCTAATTTGAAGTTGATTAATAAATTAATATTGCTCAGACAACTAGATACTGTTATTTTACTTAATGGGCAACAGTCAAAACTGTGAACAGCGAGCGGAGGACCAGCTGTGAAAAAGGTGGAAACAGTCCCATTGACCCGAAAGGTTATGGAGACAGTATTTTGGGATGCTAAAGATATTCTTTTGATCGATTATCTTGAAAAACATAAAACTATACCACTTGACAAATCCAGATTGACCCTCAATGTAGGCCATGAAAGGCGCTGTCATCATATTCGATTTCACTGAATTGACAATATGTGTAAAAACGGAACTGTCAAACATACAAAGTTTGGTTATATTTTAAATGTCAAGTAATCACTAGCGGCAGCTGGAGGGATTTCGTGAAATTTTCCTTTTAATTAAATCAATTACATTTCGCTCGACAGTTTAAGATGAAAGGCCAAAACCAAGAAATTATTAATGTTTTGAACTTCTGAAAGAAGGATGTAACATTGGAAGACCTCTTCTAGACTTAACTCCAGATGGAAAAGCAACGGGTACGCCGCTGATTTATTGTGTCATTTAGCTAATATAAGGTTAACACTTTAATGTCAATATGATAGTTATGTCAAAAATGTTACCAGTACTAAACTTGGAAATTTTTACAATCCGATTTTCACCGGGGGTCAAGCTGAATTTGTCAAGCTGTACCTAAATGTAGAATACTACTACAACTTACTTGACCAGTTCCACCAGAAAATTTGTGGGAACCGACCAAGATTAGCAAACATTAGTATATTACGCAACAAGTTTAGAAAATTGATGTTTTACTGAACAAGTATGGCTGGTTTGAGTACGAGCGCTAGACTTAGCCCCGCCGGACTTTGTTTCCGAAACTGAAAAAGTATCAAGCTGGTAAAAAGTATGCTTCGGATTTTGAAGTGATTGTGCTCACAAATTCCCACAAAGCAATAATTCAGTTGGTTTCCTTCGTAGTCCCAAGATCGTTCATCCCATGTGATGGGTGCCATGAATACGGATAAAATATAATAAAATATAGTAAAAAATCCGGGAAAGTCGCAACTATTCTGATGAAAAGCTATCTTAATGCAAAATCAGCATCCAATTGCTAGGAGGGGCATATAGATATTTCCTTTGCAATTCTGGTACTCGTAAAATACACCCGAAGTGCAAGTAAAGCTTTATATTTCCATGTGGCCATTCGCAAGCCCATAATCTAAAAAATACACACACTACGAACATCTCAGAGCGTTATTTCGACAGCCAGCTGTAGTTAATCGTTCATATTGTGTCTGATGGGTGCCATGAATGAACATCTCAGAGCGTTATTTCGACAGTAAGCTGTAGTTAATCGTTCATATTGTGTCTGATGGGTGCCATGAATACGGATAAAATATAATAAAAAATCGGCGGAATTTGCAACTGCTTTTATTAAAAGCTATATTAACGCCAATTCAGCATCCAATTGCTAGGAGGGACACAGAGATGTTTCGAACATACATCGAACTGCTAACGAGGTTAGTTCTATAAACTCGCTGATTTTTCCAGAAAACATTTGTAAGTGGAAACGAAAGGTAATATATGTAACTGTCTGAAAGCCAGCACTTGTAGATGATATTATTGCATAGTTTATTGGTGGTACTAATTCTATTTAGAAACTTCCAGACTTGTCGAGTTAATTTAAATCTCATATAGCAGTTCATTTATTCTTCTGTGACATGGTCAGATTGTTCAGTCCAGGAGTTTGCCCAGGTAGCTTTGTGGTTGGTGAAGCTTCAGCATCGAGTGGAAGAAACGAATTGGTACTGTCGTTGCAATAATTTGAATCGCCATCTATCTGGAGGTTCTATGCGGCACAACACTAGTAGCCAATACGTGAGTGTAGATTTTATGGTTTCTAGTATATGAGACGCATTGCTTTATGTGTGTGTTTACAAGTTTCGTCTACTTGCTGTTAAACCATGAAGAATATGTTGTTACAGGATAAACTAGAACTAGTTCTGGTGTTCTTAGTGTCGTGGCCGTATATATTTAGTTTGAGTCTTCAGTTTTAACATACTCGAAGAGTTCTGCAAGGTCGTTGCAAGTTGTTAGAGAGTATTCAGCAAAATGTAAATATGTGTGTTCTAAGTAATTGCTAAGTCATCGAATTGCTCAAGTTAAACCAAAGTGGTGCCAACGTGGAACCTTGTGGGAGCCCGAATTTTCTCTTCTTAAAGTACAATATTTGTTGGTTATGATCACTTGAAATATTTGTGAAGACAGCACGTTGTTGATCAGACCTCTAGATTTTTTTCACTGTGTAGTTCTTAGAAGTTTCCATATCATACCATGTCTCCTTACAGTGTCGTATGCTGAGGTACTTTATACGCATTTGGAATTGGTTTTTGAAGTGTGTGATTAATATAAGGACTTGGTCTGTGCAACTAGGTTTGAAACGTGCTTGGTATGTGAGAATGGCATTCAGGATACAGGAAATTATTATAAAGCAGCCTTTCAAACAGTCGGTAGACTATAGGTCGATAACTACTTGGATAATCATTTGGAAAATTAGTATTGAATCGCCAAATGAGGGGAAATAACCTTCTCTTCTTCTTTTGCGTGATGTAGGACTTCGCCCTGTTGAATCTACATTTGCCTTATGGGTCTTTTTCGGCTGTAGTTGAAACTCAGCTCTCACACCGTTTATAAGGAGGACGTCCTGCCGTCCCATTGACCACTTTGTATCTCGGTTTTCGTCATCCACAATCTTTACCAGTCCTGTGTCATTCTATTTATATGGCTAACAATGTTATAGATATTAGTAAAAAAACATAATTAACATAAAAACTAATGAACGTGAAATTATTATTAAAACAGAACACTTCACTTATGTTTCTTGGGGTATTTTGTCATAAAAAATTAAAAATATTAATAAACAAAAGTTCGGTAACAAAGTAGTAAGAAAGAAATTACAATTCTGAAGTTCAAAAAGAAAACCGGAAATCATATAACCCTACATAATCACGTGCTAGAAAAATCAAACCTTGTGAGAAAAAAATAGTCTCTAATCTACTAAACTGGGATTCATGTCCAAAGAGGACCGACAATAGGTGTATTAAAAGCTAATATTTATAGAAAACGAAAATAAATCTTTGAGATACTAGCGATTTTTTGTGTGAACGCTGTAACAAAATGAACGAAAGTGGTGATCAGACGTTCGTTGACAATAACGGCTGTATGCCTGTTCTTAAATGTTGCATTAAAGCACTTTGTTTTGCTGTCAGACTTGAAATATACCCTGAAAATTACAAAAATCCGTAAAAGACAGAAATATGATGAAACAACAGCTTATTTATAATACCGAAAACAGCCGCATGTCTGTAGCAGAGAAATATGAGAAGAATAAGCAGAACACTAGCCACATAACAGCTGTTATACGTATAACATACTAAGGCGAACTTACAAAACTGCTTAACGTTAAATCATATTTGTACGGAATATTTCTAAGTTATACTTACTGCATTCCTAGATGAAAGCGTTTTACTTTTCTACATGGAAAAATTAAGTTTCGATAGTAAATACAACCGAAATACTAAGTTTTCCAATTACAACTCGAGGATAAATATAATCTGTAAACATAATTTATTTCAACGATTTTTTTTTTAAATATTGTCAGAAGTGGGATTCGTACCCACGCCCACGCCCACAAAGTGGACCACAACGCTCAGAAGGAAACCTTGAATCTGGCGCATTATTAGACCGGTCTGGCATCCTGACGTTAGAGCAACGTGCATCGATTCCATGATGTTGACTACAAACAAAAATAATTTGAAATAAGAGAACACATTTTTGAAAATATGCTACAAGGCTGAATTACAATTGAATGACTAAATTAAAAATGCATTATTTTCGTTGAATGACTTTAAAAAATATTGTCAGAAGTGGGATTCGAACCCACGCCCACAAAGTGGACCAGAACGCTCAGCACTCGCTATAAGCGAGTAAGGAAACCTTGAGTCTGGCGCCTTAGACCGCTCGGCCATCCTGACGTTATAGCAACGTGCATCGATTCCATGATGTTGACTACAAACCAAAATAATTTGAAATAAAAGAACACATTTTTGGAAAATATGCTACAAAGCTGAATTACCAATGAATGATTAAATTAAAAAAGGCATTACTTTGTTTGAATTACTTTAAAATGTTGTCAGAAGTGGGATTCGAACCCACGCCCTCAAAGAGGACCAGAACTCTCATTCCCGTATAGCGGCAAGGTAACCTTGAGTCTGGCGCCTTAGACCGCTCGGCCATCCTGACTTTGTAACAACATGCACGGATTACATGATGCTGATAGAAGAAAAAAATATTTGAAATATAAAACTAATTTTTTGAAAATATGCTACAATGCTGAATTAATAATGAACCCATAAATTTAAAAAAGCATCACTTTGTTTTAAAAATAATAAAGAATATTGTCAGAAGTGGGATTCGAACCCACGTCCACAAAGTGGACCACAACGCTCAGCACTCGTTATAAGCGAGCAAGGAAACCTTGAGTTCGGCGCCTTAGACCGCTCGGCCATCCTGACGTTATAGCAACATGCATCGATTCCATGATGTTGACTACAAACAAAAATAATTTGAAATAAGAGAACACATTTTTGAAAATATGCTACAAGGCTGAATTACCAATGACTGACTAAATTAAAAATGCATTATTTTCTTTGACTGACTTTAAAAAATGTTGTCAGAAGTGGGATTCGAACCCACGCCCACAAAGTGGACCAGAACGCTCAGCACTCGCTATAAGCGAGCAAGGAAACCTTGAGTCTGGCGCCTTAGACCGCTCGGCCATCCTGACGTTATAGCAACGTGCATCGATTCCATGATGTTGACTACAAACAAAAATAATTTGAAATAAGAGAACACATTTTTGAAAATATGCTACAAGGCTGAATTACAAATAAATGACTAAATTAAAAATGCATTACTTTGTTTGAATTACTTTAAAAATGTTGTCAGAAGTGGGATTCGAACCCACGCCCTCAAAGAGGACCAGAACGCTCTTTCCCGTATAGCGGGCAAGGTAACCTTGAGTCTGGCGCCTTAGACCGCTCGGCCATCCTGACTTTGTAGCAACATGCACGGAATACATGATGTTGATGGAAGAAAAAAATATTTGAAATATAAAATTATTTTTTTGAAAATTTGCTACAATGCTGAATTAATAATGAACCAATAAATTTAAAAAAGCATTACTTTGCTTTAATAATAATAAAGAATATTGTCAAAAGTGGGATTCAAACCAACGCCCACAAAGTGGACCAGAACACTCAGCACTCGTTATAAGCAAGCAAGAAAACCTAGAGTCTGGCGCCTTAGACCGCTCGGCCATCCTGACGATATAACGACAGGCATCCATTGCATGATGTTGACTACAGACAATAATTTGAAATAAGAAACAAATTTTTGGAAAATTTGCTACAAGATTGAATTACAAAAACGAATGATTAAATTTAAAAAACAGTACTTTGATTGAATAATTTAAAAAATATATTGTCAGAAGTGGGATTCGAACCCACGCCCACAAAGTGGACCAGAACGCTCAGCACTCGTTATAAACGAGCAAGGAAACCTTGAGTCTGGCGCCTTAGACCGCTCGGCCATCCTGACGTTAGATCAACGTGCATCGATTCCATGATGTTGACTACAAACAAAAATAATTTGAAATAAAAGAACACATTTTTGAAAAATGCTACAAGGCTGAATTACAAATGAATGACTAAATTAAAAATGCATTATTTTCGTTGAATGACTTTAAAAAATATTGTCAGAAGTGGGATTCTAACCCACGCCCACAAAGTGGACCAGAACTCTCAGCACTCGCTATAAGCGAGCAAGGAAACCTTGAGTTCCGCGCCTTAGACCGCTCGGCCATCCTGACGTTATAGCAACATGCATCGATTCCATGATGTTGACTACAAACAAAAATAATTTGAAATAAAAGAACACATTTTTGGAAAATATGCTTCAAGGCTGAATTACCAATGAATGACTAAATTAAAAATGCATTATTTTCTTTGAGTGACTTTAAAAAATGTTGTCAGAAGTGGGATTCGAACCCACGCCCACAAAGTGGACCAGAACGCTCAGCACTCGCTATAAGCGAGCAAGGTAACCTTGAGTCTGGCGCCTTAGACCGCTCGGCCATCCTGACGTTATAGCAACGTGCATCGATTCCATGATGTTGACTACAAACAAAAATAATTTGAAATAAGAGAACACATTTTTGAAAATATGCTACAAAGCTGAATTGCCAATGAATGATTAAATTAAAAAAGGCATTACTTTGTTTGAATTACATACTTTAAAAATGTTGTCAGAAGTGGGATTCGAACCCACGCCCTCAAAGAGGACCAGAACGCTCTTTCCCGTATAGCGGGCAAGGTAACCTTGAGTCTGGCGCCTTAGACCGCTCGGCCATCCTGACTTTGTAGCAACATGCACGGAATACATGATGCTGATAGAAGACAAAAATATTTGAAATATAAAACTAATTTTTTGAAAATTTGCTACAATGCTGAATTAATAATGAACCCATAAATTTAAAAAAGCATTACTTTGTTTTAAAAATAATAAAGAATATTGTCAGAAGTGGGATTCAACCCACGTCCACAAAGTGGACCACAACGCTCAGCACTCGTTATAAACGAGCAAGGAAACCTTGAGTCTGGCACCTTAGACCGCTCGGCTATCCTGACGTTATAGCAACATGCATCGATTCCATGATGTTGACTACAAACAAAAATAATTTGAAATAAAAGAACACATTTTTGGAAAATATGCTACAAGGCTGAATTACCAATGAATGACTAAATTAAAAATGCATTATTTTCTTTGAATGACTTTAAAAAATGTTGTCAGAAGTGGGATTCGAACCCACGCCCACAAAGTGGACCAGAACGCTCAGCATTCGCTATAAACGAGCAAGGAAACCTTGAGTCTGGCGTCTTAGACCACTCGGCCATCCTGACGTTAGAGCAACGTGCATCGATTCCATGATGTTGATTACAAACAAAAATAATTTGAAATAAAAGAACACATTTTTGAAAATATGCTACAAGGCTGAATTACCAATGAATGACTAAATTAAAAATGCATTATTTTCGTTGAAAGACTTTAAAAAATATTGTCAGAAGTGGGATTCGAACCCACGCCCACAAAGTGGACCAGAACGCTCAGCACTCGCTATAAGCGAGCAAGGAAACCTTGAGTCTGGCGCCTTAGACCGCTCGGCCATCCTGACTTTGTAGCAACATGCACGGAATACATGATGCTGATAGACAAAAATATTTGAAATATAAAACTAATTTTTTGAAAATTTGCTACAATGCTGAATTAATAATGAACCTATAGCCCCTCTATTTACAAATAGTAGCGACAACCTTTGATGTTGCCGCTGGGGCAAAATCACGTTGGTATCCCTTAAATCCCTAGCATATTTAAAAATTGCCAAGGAAGTTGTATAATTAATTAAAATGTGACATTGACATTTGTCATGATTTTATTCATTTTTCTCTTCGGGGGCAAATTCTAAGTCGAGGACGTGGAAATGCCACGGTGTTGTGTCGATAAGTGTAAAAATAGTGGCAGAAAAGGATTTCAGGTACTCAGATCAGTTATTTTTTCACTGTTTACACTGAAATTTACCGTTTAGTAACTTTTTGTATTTTCATGTTTGCATCAGGTTTGCCCCAGGATGTCGCTACTATTTGTAAATAGAGGGGCTATAAATGAACCCATAAATTTAAAAAAGCATTACTTTGTTTTAAAAATAATAAAGAATATTGTCAGAAGTGGGATTCAACCCACGTCCACAAAGTGGACCACAACGCTCAGCACTCGTTATAAACGAGCAAGGAAACCTTGAGTCTGGCACCTTAGACCGCTCGGCTATCCTGACGTTATAGCAACATGCATCGATTCCATGATGTTGACTACAAACAAAAATAATTTGAAATAAAAGAACACATTTTTGGAAAATATGCTTCAAGGCTGAATTACCAATGAATGACTAAATTAAAAATGCATTATTTTCTTTGAGTGACTTTAAAAAATGTTGTCAGAAGTGGGATTCGAACCCACGCCCACAAAGTGGACCAGAACGCTCAGCACTCGCTATAAGCGAGCAAGGTAACCTTGAGTCTGGCGCCTTAGACCGCTCGGCCATCCTGACGTTATAGCAACGTGCATCGATTCCATGATGTTGACTACAAACAAAAATAATTTGAAATAAGAGAACACATTTTTGAAAATATGCTACAAAGCTGAATTGCCAATGAATGATTAAATTAAAAAAGGCATTACTTTGTTTGAATTACATACTTTAAAAATGTTGTCAGAAGTGGGATTCGAACCCACGCCCTCAAAGAGGACCAGAACGCTCTTTCCCGTATAGCGGGCAAGGTAACCTTGAGTCTGGCGCCTTAGACCGCTCGGCCATCCTGACTTTGTAGCAACATGCACGGAATACATGATGCTGATAGAAGACAAAAATATTTGAAATATAAAACTAATTTTTTGAAAATTTGCTACAATGCTGAATTAATAATGAACCCATAAATTTAAAAAAGCATTACTTTGTTTTAAAAATAATAAAGAATATTGTCAGAAGTGGGATTCAACCCACGTCCACAAAGTGGACCACAACGCTCAGCACTCGTTATAAACGAGCAAGGAAACCTTGAGTCTGGCACCTTAGACCGCTCGGCTATCCTGACGTTATAGCAACATGCATCGATTCCATGATGTTGACTACAAACAAAAATAATTTGAAATAAAAGAACACATTTTTGGAAAATATGCTACAAGGCTGAATTACCAATGAATGACTAAATTAAAAATGCATTATTTTCTTTGAATGACTTTAAAAAATGTTGTCAGAAGTGGGATTCGAACCCACGCCCACAAAGTGGACCAGAACGCTCAGCATTCGCTATAAACGAGCAAGGAAACCTTGAGTCTGGCGTCTTAGACCACTCGGCCATCCTGACGTTAGAGCAACGTGCATCGATTCCATGATGTTGATTACAAACAAAAATAATTTGAAATAAAAGAACACATTTTTGAAAATATGCTACAAGGCTGAATTACCAATGAATGACTAAATTAAAAATGCATTATTTTCGTTGAAAGACTTTAAAAAATATTGTCAGAAGTGGGATTCGAACCCACGCCCACAAAGTGGACCAGAACGCTCAGCACTCGCTATAAGCGAGCAAGGAAACCTTGAGTCTGGCGCCTTAGACCGCTCGGCCATCCTGACTTTGTAGCAACATGCACGGAATACATGATGCTGATAGACAAAAATATTTGAAATATAAAACTAATTTTTTGAAAATTTGCTACAATGCTGAATTAATAATGAACCTATAGCCCCTCTATTTACAAATAGTAGCGACAACCTTTGATGTTGCCGCTGGGGCAAAATCACGTTGGTATCCCTTAAATCCCTAGCATATTTAAAAATTGCCAAGGAAGTTGTATAATTAATTAAAATGTGACATTGACATTTGTCATGATTTTATTCATTTTTCTCTTCGGGGGCAAATTCTAAGTCGAGGACGTGGAAATGCCACGGTGTTGTGTCGATAAGTGTAAAAATAGTGGCAGAAAAGGATTTCAGGTACTCAGATCAGTTATTTTTTCACTGTTTACACTGAAATTTACCGTTTAGTAACTTTTTGTATTTTCCTGTTTGCATCAGGTTTGCCCCAGGATGTCGCTACTATTTGTAAATAGAGGGGCTATAAATGAACCCATAAATTTAAAAAAGCATTACTTTGTTTTAAAAATAATAAAGAATATTGTCAGAAGTGGGATTCAACCCACGTCCACAAAGTGGACCACAACGCTCAGCACTCGTTATAAACGAGCAAGGAAACCTTGAGTCTGGCACCTTAGACCGCTCGGCTATCCTGACGTTATAGCAACATGCATCGATTCCATGATGTTGACTACAAACAAAAATAATTTGAAATAAAAGAACACATTTTTGGAAAATATGCTACAAGGCTGAATTACCAATGAATGACTAAATTAAAAATGCATTATTTTCTTTGAATGACTTTAAAAAATGTTGTCAGAAGTGGGATTCGAACCCACGCCCACAAAGTGGACCAGAACGCTCAGCATTCGCTATAAACGAGCAAGGAAACCTTGAGTCTGGCGTCTTAGACCGCTCGGCCATCCTGACGTTAGAGCAACGTGCATCGATTCCATGATGTTGACTACAAACAAAAATAATTTGAAATAAAAGAACACATTTTTGAAAATATGCTACAAGGCTGAATTACCAATGAATGACTAAATTAAAAATGCATTATTTTCGTTGAATGACTTTAAAAAATATTGTCAGAAGTGGGATTCGAACCCACGCCCACAAAGTGGACCAGAACGCTCAGCACTCGCTATAAGCGAGCAAGGAAACCTTGAGTCTGGCGCCTTAGACCGCTCGGCCATCCTGACGTTATAGCAACGTGCATCGATTCCATGATGTTCACTACAAACAAAAATAATTTGAAATAAAAGAACACATTTTGGGAAAACATGCTACAAGGCTGAATTACCAATGAATGATTAAATTAAAAAAAGGCATTACTTTGTTTGAATTACTTTAAAAATGTTGTCAGAAGTGGGATTCGAACCCACGCCCTCAAAGAGCACCAGAACGCTCATTCCCGTATAGCGGGCAAGGTAACCTTGAGTCTGGCGCCTTAGACCGCTCGGCCATCCTGACTTTGTAGCACGGAATACATGATGCTGATAGAAGACAATAATATTTGAAATATAAAACAATTTTTTTGAAAATTTGCTACAATGCTGAATTAATAATGAACCAATAAATTTAAAAAAGTATTACTTTGTTTTAATAATAATAAAGAATATTGTCAGAAGTGGGATTCAAACCCACGCCCACAAAGTGGACCAGAACACTCAGAACTCGTTATAAGCAAGCAAGAAAACCTTGAGTCTGGCGCCTTAGACCGATCGGCATCGAGACGATATAACGACAGGCATCCATGGCATGATGTTGACAATAATTTGAAATAAGAAACAAATTTTTGGAAAATTTGCTACAAGGTTGAATTACAAAAATGAATGATTAAATTTAAAGAACAGTACTTTGATTGAATAATTTAAAAAATATATTGTCAGAAGTGGGATTCGAACCCACGCCCACAAAGTGGACCAGAACGCTCAGCACTCGTTATAAACGAGCAAGGAAACCTTGAGTCTGGCGCCTTAGACCGCTCGGCCATCCTGACATGTTGATTATTTCTATAGTCTACATCCAATTATCTTTACTGATAAGGATTTGCAGTAATCACGTTTTCATTACATGAACGATTGCATAAAGCCATCACAACTATTTTTATAGCTTAATCATATTAGCTGTTCAACTAAAACTTTTAAAGTTACTGAAGATTCGTCGTACTTGGACGGTCTTGAACACATCTTGATATTACATTTTTATTACTCCATGGCTTAACTATTGTAGTACAGTAACTGAGAAAGAAAAAAAATGCGTATAAAGCTACACCATCATATTTAAGAAGTCATTAACAATTTATAACTGCTCAAACTAAAATTTAAAAAGATTGTCAGAAGTGGGATTCGAACCCACGCCCACATAAGTGGACCAGAACGCTCAACACTCGTTAAACGAGCAAGGAAACCTTGAGTCTGGCGCCTTAGACCGCTCGGCCATCCTGACAAGTACGGTTTATACATGAGCGGGAACAGCCCGAACATAAATAGTTGAATGGTCAAGAATTCTGATTTTTCTTTGAAAGTTTTTGTTACTTTAAAGTGAAACACACTACAACTACTAATTATTTATTAAATTTTAATATTATAAGTGCAAAACAAAATCATAATTACTAATTTACTTTATACAGAAATTTAAAAAAATTATGTCAGAAGTGGGATTCGAACCCACGCCCTCAGAGAGGACCAGAACGCTCATTCCCGTATAGCGGGCAAGGTAACCTTGAGTCTGGCGCCTTAGACCGCTCGGCCATCCTGACACATTGCAAATGGTAGTAGTTTTGTGTTATATGAACATATAATTATAATAATTACCACCCAATACTGATTAAAGATAAATTATATTTGATATATCATAGAATCGTTTCATTTAAATGTTCACCATCAAAAAACTGTATGTTTGCAGTTCTAATAATAAAATTGCATTACAGAACGTTCGCTTGGCTTCCGAATCGCCTTGACAGATGGCGCAAGTATACGCTCTACTATTGAAGCTGGCTACTAAATAAAAATAAAAATTGTATGAGCATTACATTTTAAAGCGTAATAAATAGAGCTCGCATTTGTAAATATGCGTTGCTAAAATTAATAAATTAAAAGTTGCTGCAGTAGAAACTAATATGGTTTTAGAGCGTTATTTAATATTCAAGACAAAACTGGAAGTACTTACCTGTTAATGATTAGTAAAAAGTTGCAATATTTTGCTGTCAATAATATTAATAGCTTGGAAATTACTTCATACAAAATATTTCTTGAAGGGTAAAGCAAGCTATCTCTCAAACTATATATATTTTTCAAAATTTGCCGATAGTAAACCGTTACTATTTAACTTAAAAATGTAAGTGTAGGTACAGAGAACGCAATAATTTTCTAGTTACGATAAAATACCTGCAGTAATACGAAAGGTCACTTTCGTCACAATTTATTTACCTAACTGCATTTAATATAGAAGAATTGTGTCTACCTAAAACTAAAAAATAAGGGTATTCTGTAATTACTTCTGTGCGCATTTTAACAATAGTAATGGTACCTATATAGTGCAAATAATACCTGTATCTATAACATATTGGCTATAAGTACAAAGCTACATAGATAATTAAGAAGCTTTAAAAGGTGAGTACAACCTTTAACAATTAAATGAAGGTAGACATTGTACCAAATTTAGTAGTTTCACACTTGATTATAAAACCTTTTCAGATTAAAGTCAAATTACTGAATTATTCACAAACTTATTTGTAAAAGGGTTCATCTTAATCTACAAACTATATATTTTTACACAGGTAACTTACTAAAGGGATGGTAGATTGGTGGGCATGGAAAAAAATTGCCACTTTTAGTAGGATAATATGTTCTACTATAAATTTCAAGAATTTTGAAGTCTTTTCAAAATAACTGAAAACCATGAGGAATAGCTGATACATTTTAAAAATGGCCTTCTCAACATTTATAAGGAATTCTCATCTTCTCTGTCTTTTTTCCTCGTCCCATAAATACGACTACATACCTACCTCTTTACAACCATAATATTTTTAGATATGGAAGCTGTAAATAAGGGGCTTATTATTTATATGTGAATGTAATGCGTTGGGTTGTACTTTCGTGTAAAATGAATACCTACACTATGGTTTCAGTTACACACTTCATCCCAGAGTTGGGGGATTATTGTTGCAGATTGTTGACGGCGATATACAAGACGGTGACGAAACGAGTGTAAATATTTGCATAATCTCCCCAGTACAGCACCCTGCAGCCCAAACTGATAAAGATTCGGATGCCAGTGATGACGAAGATCGCGGAAATATAAACCATCTCTTTATATATAAATTTCCTGCGTCTTCTAAAGATTGCATAAACATTCTAAAATTCCCGTTACTTCAAATGTGCCACTAATGGTTTAAATGTTGCGAAAACCTCAAGTTGAACGAAACTCGATGCTATCTAGAAATTCATTACAAGAGAAAAAAAAACGATTGATCTTTTAGAGGCGCATAAGATAATAATTACACATTTTTGATATTTGGTTTAGGAAAACCATTTTGAAACACTCCTCTACTGGCAGATGTTTTGGTTTTTTCCAGCGTTGGGGAGTTTTACCTGGAATCCTTTTTTCGTGTCGCCATAGCCTTAGCTAATCTGATGATTAACATCTTTTCACATATTTCGTTTCTTTTTCAGCCAGATCCTGTTATAATAATCTTTCGTTTCACAACGTTTTCTAATTGAATGTTTAGATTCCCAGTAATTCCACTTTCCCCATTACTGATATTCATCCCTTTGAAACTTTTAATACTTTGGAATTACTGATCCAGATTGTTGTAGACATGGGTATATATTATTATAGTTCTTTGTCATAGTTTCCTCTTGTTTTCACTTGTTGAATAATTTCTTGGTGATAACCTTCAGTGTTTGTAATTTCCAGGCTGAAATAAATTAATTTTATGTTCTCATTTACAGTTTGTTTTTCTGGTTCAACGTCACGGATTCTCTCAAAATTGTAATTCATTGGAGAAGTTGCTGAATGTTATCATTACGTCAACGTATTATACAACAAGACAAAAAATTTAATAAGAATAAGAAACGAGCAGTCAAAGGAATTGAAACAACGAGAGGACTACGAAAAGATTGCGTGCTGATCAAACATGAATAAGTCACTACTTAAAAAGGTACAAAGAAGAAAAAAAAACAGAATGAACAACCATCCGCGGAAAAGCTTCAGGTAGAAGGATTCTACGTTTAAAACTGAAACACAAACCCTAATAGAAAAATGTTCTTGGGAGCTTTCTTTTCGCTCATGAGGGTATATAAGTTGGGAATTCTCGACCAGAAATATCGTTAGAAATTTAAAAAACATAGCTTAATAGAGGTAAAAGTTTAGTATACTGTCCGGTAAATTGCGCATGCGCAAAAATGTAACAGTAAACATAAAAATGTAACGTTGAACATACTCTCTTCTCCCATTTTTTTTTCTCTACAAAAAATTCATCAAGACCTAACAACTAACCTAAACCGCTAACCTGAACCGCCGAGAGCGCAAAAATTTGCTTTAAACATTACTAGAGACCCTAGAGATGAGAGACTGGCCATTGACCGGAGTTGTTGAGGCGAACTTTGTCCCCAAAATGGCGGCGCCAATGGTAGGCCCCCATATATGGCGAAAATTTCAAACTTAAATGTTACATGTACAAAAGGAAATTACTCGTAAAAACATAGTATGTGAAACGGACTAGTGAATTTGGATATACATACCTATTATCAAATGGTAATGGTCGAAATTTGGCAGACATCCTTTGGTAGATTTACATGAGTTTTTTCATAAATTGAGACATCACGCTTGCAAAGCTACACAGACAAAATTCATATTGACTAAACAAATTTTTATATTCAACAAAAATACTCTGTAAGTAGTGAAATGAAAATTTACATTTTGTAGAATCAGTTAACAAAAAGCGCAACTTTTTTTAACAAAATCTGTGTTTATTTACCAAGTAATTGTCATTGCTTCAACAAAATTTTGTCAAAAAGAGTTTAACTAACCAAAATTTACAAAAATTTATTGAACAAAATCAGAAAAACTTGAATATTTTTTTAATGCACGGCAGAAGCTGTTTTACTGTAATCATCGAGTACAGTTATTATGCACCAACATATGACAACATAATAATTAATTCGAAATACTATCCTCTGAATTCTTTTAATAGGCATCAAGTTTGTTTTTAATTGTTATTAACGACATAAGGCCGTTAGTAAGCATTTAACAAACGAGGATAAATTTGGGGCCGACGCCGTCAGGCCGAGGCTAATTAATTTATCCGAGTTAGGTAGATGCGATAACGGCCGTATGTCGTTGAATATTTTTCATAACACCTACAAAAATTGAAATTTTAGAGCAATTTAAATGAAAAAGTTAAATAGTATTAGTAACGGGTGTTAGAAAACTCGTCTTATCAGAGTCACCTATGGAAAAAAATACGTTTGGCAATACTGAAATGTAGTGTTGGTGACACTGTAAGTCTATGTCAAATTGGATGTTAGTAGGTTAGGTTTTGCGTCAGTTTTGACACAGACTGACGCAAAACCTAACCTGCTAACCTCGAATTTGACACAGACTTACAGTGTTACTAACTATACATTTCAGTATTGCCAATGTTAAAATGTTACTGTACTGATATTTTTTAACTGCCTAGGCTGTTAAGCGTTCAACAGCCTAGGCTGTTATGGGAAACTTTTCAGTCAGGTTGACAGTTTGTTATTGACAAATAACGAGTAGGTGTTATGAAAAACTATTAACAGAAGAGGTACTAACAACAAGCTTAGGTAGACAATCCATTTATCCGCAATAATTGTATTAGAGAAAATATTTTCTAGCATTGATTTTAAAGCTGTCTACTCAAATGCATTTTATATGTACTAGGGTGGTCTTTACTTATATAGATTTGTTTTTAAATTCTGAGACTCTCACCCTTTTAACAGTTTTCCAAATAGAAAAATAAAAGCCCTGTAAAATTTAAGACCAATTGGATAACCGTAAGACGTGCCTCAATGATCTTGTCTTGAAGACCTAGAAGGAAATTTAAACAAAATACATTATTACACGTTCATAAATTTATTAAAATATACAGCAAAGATATAGCATACACTGGTATTAAACAGGGAAACAATATAAAGAATACGTGGCTTCACAATAACTTCAAAAAATTAAATGTAAACGTTGGATAAAAGCCTCTTTTTGCTACTGTCTGGAAATTTCTTACGGTAGTCCTTTACTACTTGTAACAGAAACTGTTTTTGATCATCTTTCTTAGTTAAATCGCTGTTAAACTCTTCTATGATCTTTAACACCTATTTCAGCCAAGTCCTTAACAACATTGTTTTGAACGGCCAACAATCCTTTTTGAAATTCTTCGAGAGAGTCCCAAGTAGGAATATCACTTTGCAAGGACTCGTACAAAATTTATATTACCTGACAAATTACGCCGATTGAAAATTAGATGATCACCAAATCATCAACACGATGACCGAGCGTTTTTGCAACATTTTCTTCAAACGATTTTGACTCACTGACAGGTTTTGGTTCATGTCATTTAACACTCTGGTGTTCCTTCTTAACTTTATATTATTTGATTGTTCAGTTTTATGTACATTTTTTTTGCCAATTTCAACTGCTTTCCACAATTTTCTTTTCCACATCCTTTTCAATATTTCAATTTGACATTTTTCGGGGGGTACTTACTATGCAAGACAAAAAAAACTGGAACAGTAAGTATGGTCTGTTGTGAATGTGACTGCCTTAATGTGTACAGTTGCTAGGTATTTCTAACTTAACCGCCAAATCGTTTAGACGTTGCTATGAATACAATAAATGTAATTGTTCAAAGCCTCGTTTTAGCTAATCAAATTATGCTAAAATATCTATCAGGAGTTGTCCCAGTTTTTTTGTCTTGCATAGTACATTACTTACAGTTGCTACAAATACAAATTATCAGCATTTAGTAGTTATATAACACTCACATACTCACATTGATTGAAATCCTCAAATCCTGCAAAATACAGTTGACACAGTCGCCATTTCGGAGACACCTCTGCCAACATTTCGCTAGGGGAATCTAGTTACTTCCGCTAAATGGCCAGTATCTCATTTCTAGGGTCTCTAAACATTACGAGACGAAAGCGGCACCCACAACATTTTTACGTAAGCTGATCGAACTATAAGACATACTCCACTCCCAGCGCATGCGCAATAGACTGGGCCGTGTACTAAACTTAAGCCTTTAATAGATATCTCGTGCATGGTTCATTATGAAAGAATGTTATTGGCAAATTTCATAAAATGCAAGCGTATTCAAAATGTTTGTGTTTTATTTAGTTCCAATTTTGGGCTTTGAGCACTTGTAGGTTTAGGGCTACTGTTATTTATTAGCTGCATTACGTAGATAATCCTAAGTGTCACTGTCAATGTTACTTCGAATTCACCAGAATATATTTTTGAACCATATCAGTCGTTTGGGTGCATAATGGAGTTCATCTCAGAATGTGAGGTTATGTACTGAGTGTATGGCGTTTGTGAAGGTAATGCTATTGCCGCCAAAGCCGAATACTTGAGAAGATTTCAAAATAGACAGCACCTTCAAGAAGAAGAAATTTTACAGGCAGTTACAAACAAACCAGGGAATAGCACAAGGGGAATTGTTCGCTAATTTCATGTTCCCAATCATTTAACCGTTCAGAGTGTTTAAAAGAAAATGCTTTATATCCATTCCATTATCGTACTGTTCAGCCCGTATCAGAAAGTGATGATCAAAATCGAATTAAATATTGCAACTGGCTGCTTGGTCAATTTGGGCAGGAGCGAAATTTCCACAATAATATTCTTTGGACTGATGATTACATTCTTACAAGAAATGGAGTTTTCAATGGCCAGCAGAATGGACACCAGTGCGCACATGAAAATACATACTGCATAAGAGAATCCAGCCATCAATTAAGATTTTCTCTGAATGTTTGGGCAGGAGTAATTGACAATAACATTATTGGTCCATACTTTCTGCCAAATAGATTAAATGGTGAAAACTACTTGCAGTTTCTGAATGAACTCATGGTTCCATTCCGAAGAAATCTAATCTACATGCAAGATGGTGCACCAGCTCACTATGCCCATCCTGTTAGAGAACGGCTAATTGAAAATTTCGGACAACGATGGATCGGCCGCAACGGTCCTATACCATGGCCAGCAAGATCGCCTGACTTAAACGTTTTGGATTTTTTGTCTTGGAATTCGTCAAAGAAAAGGTGTACCAGACATCACCAGAGAATTTAGAGGATCTACACGTAAGAATAGTGGACGTTGTGCACTTAAACACTCCGGAAATGCTTCAAAACGTGCAGCATGCAATTCCTGTAAGAGCAACTGTGTTTGGAAGCGAATGGGGCACAGTTTGAACATTTGATCTAATTTAAGTCTTAAATTTTTGTTATTGTTATTTTTTGTAATTTGAAATTTATCGATATGTTAACTTTTTGAAATAAAACAGAATAGCTTTGCTTTGCTAACTGGATTTTTACACTATTATTGAACCTATGTTGCCAAACTTACAGTTCTTAAATTGAACTCTGGAGGAATAATTACAGATCCAAGAACTTGTTTTCATTAACATTTTCTTCCTAATTTTGAATAAGGAACATCACCACAAAAAGCTTTACCGCGAATTGTTGTACACCCTGTATAAAGTAGAAAAGGACAAAATGGAATTGGCAGAAATGTTAGAATTCCATGTCGTAAATCTTAAAAACCTAAAATACAGCAAGAAAATCATGCAAAAAGCAACGATAACAACTAACATAGGAAAAACAAAGATAATCAGTGTAGCAGTAGAAGAAAAAAAGGCATAATCTAGCAATAGCAGAAAATGAAAAATAGAATTAGTGAATAAATCCAAACATTTAGAGTTATACAATGCGTCTAACGGGCCGTAAATTTGTTAATTTTTGTCAAAAGTAAAAATAAAACGGCATTGTAAGCGAAAACATGTCCAAAATAATAATAAACTACGTCGATAAATCAGTTGAGCAGGACGATGTAAATTGATGCGTTTTATGGGCGTAAAGAGCCAGATCTAACAATAACGCTGCAAAGGCGATGATGACCATTAACAAAATTTACAAATGGCGTTTTTCTATGTTTTGTATACCGTCAGACACATTGTATATCAGCAGCAATGATACATCTTCAACGTGATAAAAAATATCTTTATAGGAAAAATCGAATTCCCAAAAGAAAATAGAGTAGAGGTAGTAAAAAATACCGTACCGTACTCGGCTATATGGGACATATATAGGTACACGAAATGAGAGAAGATAAAATTGCGAAAAAAGCATTTCAAGCAAGATCAGAAAAGAAGTACGGGGGGGGGGGGGGCAAAGAAGACATGGGCAGAAAAGATAAAAAATGCAGCATTATGGCAAGTAGTGAAAAATGGTGTCAAAAAACTCTTAGAAACGAAATGTGATAACCTAATTGATATGAAGCCTTAAAGCTCACGGTAGAAAAGGATTACACATGATGTATGTGTCTAAATACTATTTTAAGATAAGTGAGTCGTCTGTAAAGTCTATTTATTATCATCATCATCACTATTAGTTTTTTCCATTGGAAATGGTGTAAAATATTTATATTAGTTTCTTAATAATTTACGACGTTTTGTTTCTTCGATTCATAATCAAGCCGAAGAACGTAGAAGTCATCGAATCCCGTTGTCTTAGTTCTCAAGAAATCAGTTTATCGCTTAGGAATAAATATCACTTCCCTTTTCCTTATAAACCCTTGTGATCTCCATGAAGGTTCAGCTTCTGGCAACACTATTGATGTTGATAGTTTGAGCGTTGCGTTTAAGAGATTACTTTTTTTTTTAGTTTTATTAGCTTTGGAGTATCCAACGTGTTTTTATAAATACACATCTGAACACCAGGTATTAAGTTATTGAAATAAATTACTCACATATGGATCTTTTATTGTATTTCTCTTTTTCACATCTATTATAAACGATTTGTTAATTTTTTTACGTTCCTGATAACTTTCCTTTGCAAATTAATAAACAAACTAATAGCATTATTACACATAACAACAAAAAAGTTGCACTGTCTTACAAACAATATTGAAAAGGTCATCGAGGATAAAGATATTTCCTTTTCTATATTTGTGGACATCGAAGGCGCTTTCGATAACACCACTTATGATTCTATACAAAACGCAGCAATAAAACACTGGATAGAGACCCACAGTCGGTTGGATCAAAGCCATGTTAGAAAGCAGAGAGATAACCACATAGGAACCGACAAGCTGACAGTGATCGCCGTTAGAGGCTGCCCCGAAGGAGGGGCATTGTCGCCTCTTCTGTGGCAAATGGTAGTTGATGACATTTGCATCGACTAAGTAAAGACGGCTTCCATGTACAAGGTTATGCAGATGACCTGGTAGTAGAAATCCGGGGAAAATTCGAGAACACAATCTCCGATCGTGCCCAAGTTGCGCTTAATATAATAAACAAATGGTGTAACGAGGAACATCTTAGTGTTAATCCATACAAAACGGTGATTGTACCATTCACAAGAAAAATAAACATCAACCAATTAAGAAGCCCCACTTTGATTGGAGTAAATATTGGATTCTCTAAAGAATCCAAATATCTAGAAGTCATCCTAGACCAAAGACTTAATTGGAACGTCTACTTAAACAGAACATTAGAGAAAGCAAGATCAGCATTATGGTCTTGCCAACGACTCTCGGGCAAGACATGCGGTGTAAAACCACACATTACACATTACACAATAGGGATACAAATTGAAACCAAGAAGACACTGAATATAATACAGCTACATGTTCCAACTGAAAGATCGCAAGAAAAAATAGTAGATAAATTCTATAAAGATTTACAACAGCTATTAGATGAAATAAGAGAGAAACATTATAGAATATTGATAATAAGTGACTGGAGGGCCAGGGTAGGGAACTATATAAATGCAGGAATGGGAACAATAGGCGAAAAAGAAAAGAATAGAAGCGGAAAGAAAATAATGGAATTTTTCCAGATCAGTTATCTAAGAATTGGAAATACACTATGGTATCAACCGATAGAAAATAGGTACACGAATAACGACATGCTGGAAGTATAATAGATTACATAGTGTATACAAAGGAAATGGAAGAAGAAATAAAACAGATAAAAACAAGAAAGGAAGCAGAATTAAGCACACAGCATAGATTAGTAACGGCAGAATTACAAATTACAACCAGAAAACAAGAAAATAATGAGAGAATACTGTAAAACGAACAGTTAAGAGATAAATACCAAACAGAGACGGATGGGAAATTTAGACAACAATTGGAATTAAATAAAAAATGGAATGTGGAAGAAAGATGGGAGATAATAAAGGAGATAATGTACAGAACAGCATTACATATTTGCGGAACAACGAAGTATAACAATATCTGTAAAAGAACAAGCTGGTGGACACAAGAACAAATACAACATTTTAGAAAATAAGCTGGAAAGGAATATATAAACACAAAAAGAGAGCAAGATAAGATAGAATATATAAGAAGAAGAAACATAGCAAAAACGACAGTAAAAGTAGCGAAACAAAAAAGCTGGCAATTCAACAAAACATATAGGACAAACAATAGATTACTTTGGAATAAAATTAAGGCAATTAAGGGACAGAAAAAGAAAGAAATTAAAGGAATAAGAAATAAAAACAAGAAGCTACAATTGGATACAACGCATATTCTCAAAACATGGAGAGAATACTATATGGAAAAGTTACCTAAAAGAGGAAGACAGAGTAAAAACAGAATATGTAAGAAGAGGAAGTAGATAGAGACATAGAAATGGAAGAACTAGGAACAGCCATTGAAAAATTAAAGATAGGAAAGGCACCCGGAGAAAACAAAATAGATCCAGATATAGTAAAATATGTAGGACTACAAGGGAAAAGATAGCTTCTGGAGATTTATATGGAGGCCTGCAGAACAAACCGAATACCTACAGACAAAAAGGCGATGTGATAGACTATGGTAACTATAGAGCGATATGCCTGGCACATATGATAAGTAAAGTATATACGATAATAGTAGAATAAAGAATAAGGAACCAGATAGAAATAAATCTGAAGAACAGCAGACGGGATTTGGAAAACATAGACAAACAACAGACAATATATTTATTATAAGAAGTGTAATAGAAAGACACAAACAAATAGGGAAACAATTAATCTTAGTATTTCTAGACTTTAAAGCAGTCTTTGATACAGTTCAAAACGAAATAATACAAAACGCAATGGAAAGTTTCGGAATATCTCAATAGATGATAACAGTGGTAAATAGCATCTATCGAAATGTGAGAATACGAATACAGATAAACGGAGAAAAATTGAAAGAGTTATATTTAATGAAAGCCATAAAGCAAGGAGACAGTCTTAGCCCGTTACTATTTACAATAGTAATGGAGTACTAAAAAACGTAAGAGCAAAAACCTCTAAATGTGTAACTCTTGTAGGACACAGAACCTAAGCCCCATAGAAATGAACTGCCTAATGTATGCGGATGATGTGGTACTGATGGCAGATAGTTATTCCAAAATGCAAGAATTAATAACGATATGGGAAGAAAAAATAAACAAAATGAAAACGGAAATAAATACGACTGAAAGAAAGATAATAGTGAAAATCAAGAAACAAAAAAAATCCAAAATACAAAGAAGACATGCAATCAGCAAATCCTAGAAGAGGTTGCTACCTTTGAACATCTGGGCAGTATCATTACATCTGATGGTAAAATGGAATTGGACATAGCCAGTAAAATAGGAAAAGCAACAAGTACCTATATATTACACATTAAGTGACACAATAGTGGGAAAAAGGGAAATAGAAAACCAAAACCAAATTGGCAATATACAACACCATAACAATACCAGTATTGTTATACTCGTATGGTAGCGAGGTATGGGTAGTCCAACAAAACCAAAAGAGCAAAATTAATGCAATAGATATTAGATATTTGAGAAAAATTATGAGGAAACAAAGTATAACAGAATAAGAAACGAAGAGATAAGAAATAATGTAAAACAAGGACCAATTATAAAGAAGATGGAAAGAAGACAAATGGAATAGTACGGACACCTAACAAGAATAAACCCGAATAGACTGCCACGGAAAATACTAAAAATGCGAAATGATAAAAAACGAAGAAAGGGCAGACCACGAAAGACATGGAACCAAAAAATAGCAGAAATAGGAAACCAAAAAGGAAAAACAATTCAAGAAACGAAAATATTAGAAGCAGAAAGAGTGAGATGGAAAAAATGGCTAAAAGAAGACGAACCTTAAATTCCGACGCTCGCAAGGGCACAAGGAAAACAGAAAGAAGAAGAAGAAAAATGTCCAGTGAGATTATAGAACATCACCTTAGGCAAGCAGTAAAAATTGCCAATGTTTGATTTTGAAAGTCGTAAGATTTTGGAGATTAAAGCACTGATATATTTCTTTATTCTGAAGCACATTATACATTATATATTCTTCGTAAATTAAAGATAGGTATTTTTTGGTGAATGTAATTCTACGATAAATTTATTACAAAATATACTTCGACACATGCTCCCTTACACGGGTGGAGTTTTTATAGTATTTAACTGTAACAGGCCGATATTGAGCATATAACGGGCGAGGATACATTTTGTGGCCGATTAGGCCGAGGCTAATAAATTATCCGAGTCAGTTATGACCAAATCTCAAATTGGCATCCTGCTCATTTGTTTAAGTCATATATAGGCCTACTCAACAGATTCTCGAAGGCATTTTGGACAAGTAGTTTCAAAAGCTTGAAAAACACGTCAACATTCAACTGCAAATTACACGAAAATGGTCAACACTCAACTTTAAAACATTTTAACAAGAATGCCTTTTTCATGTAAGATAAATCAAGCTTTGAGATTTTTGATAAATGTATTAGATAAAACCACGCACAAAAAAGATAGGGTAATTGAACCATTCTAGCCCCCTTGTAAATTACGCCCCTGAATAAAATATGAAGATTCTAACAAATTAGTAATATTTCTCATAAAAAACTACACCCCTGTGCCAAATTTCATGAAGTTTTGAAGAAAATGCCGAAAAACTATTTTTGAGAGTCTTCTTCTAGGGGCTGTAGCTCATTGGGAATGCATTTTCGGAAATAGTTTTATAGAGTAAACTACACTTATTTTTTGATGTACTATACGTCCGATAAATTTTGGCAGACATTTTTGAAACACTTTGTATGTAATATCGGCCGTGTGCTGTTCAACAGGTTTCTTTGGCCAATTTTAAGATATATGTGATTTTACTATAAATAATATAAGTAAATTTTATTAGTAAGATGAGTCCCGCATCTAATTTAGTAGTGTAGCAACGGATTTTTACAAATTTATTTTCAAATAAACTAAAACAATGCACGTAATTTGGTAGTGCAGCAACGGTTATAACGGCCGTGGCTATTATGGGTGATGTTTCGATCAAGCAGACAATAACATGTAGATATTACGAAACATCTTTATTGTACTCTTTCACCTATAATAATTGATACATGGTAAGTAGATGTTTTTTCAGATATTTAGAGTGCCCAAATAATAGTTTTTACATACTGTAGATCGATCATTATTAACATATAAAACATACTTAAAAGTAAATAATCCACGAGAGGGTCTCTATCTTGAGGCTTTCTAAAAATATTTTTCTGTGGTTTTTAAAAGAAAATATAATTTTTCATTTTGATTTAACTTGTAATAGGAATAAAATATCTCTTTTCTTACATCTTCCGTGATAAGTGTGGCACCGTTAAACTTACAATTATTTAAGCAGTATTTTTTGTTTACCACGTAGGTACTCATATTCGTCGTCGATAAATGTATTGCTCTAATGGATGTGTTTGTTTGCGAATGGAACTTTCCTAATAATTTTTGTTTCTTTGTCTTTTTCTGCGTAACCGGAAAGTTGCGGCTGGTCACATTTCTATTTTGTCCTGCGATTCTATTTGTTGATTTCTCTAGTTGTTGATTTCTGTTTCTTCTTGTTCGTGTATTGTTTGTTCCTAATAATAATTGAAATATCATCCAATAAAAGTGTACTGCTATTTCTGAACGTTTTATTGATTTTTAGTAAATCATCATCTTCTATATACGCCTATAATTGGCCTAAGGGCTGTTGGCTGAGTGCGAAATAAATAAATATACAATATGTTCATTAAAAAAGTCCATGGAAATTGGAAATGGCTGTGGAAATTCAAACGTATGAATAATGTTGATGGCACTGTAAGTCTATGTCAAATTCGAGGTTATCAGGTTAGGTTTTTAGTCAGTTTGTGTCAAAACTGACGGAAAACCTAACCTAATAACCTCGAATTTGACTTAGACTTACAGTGCCACCAACATATTATTTATACGTTTGAATTTCCACAGTAGTAAGTATACAGGATGCACGTTACATTTAGTTTAAATGTTGATATCCAGATATCTAATGGATTACATGTGATATAACAGTTGTATGTATGACTGGTGGGGTAGTAAGGGTAACCACAAGGTTGTTATTAATAATAATAATGGTGAGGCACTAACACCCTATGAAGGAGCTTGGCCTGCAAGGCGGAAGGCCAGAGCTTCCGGTTGTTATTAGTAATGAAAAATATAACAAATAACATGAATTCAGAATCTACGAGAAATATTCACGTTAAGGGTTAAATTCCAAGTAATTGTGAGATAATTGTTGTATTTTTGTTGTCCATATCCGTTTCACTTGTCTGTCTTCTCCGATTCGATTGAGGTATCCAAACCACTTCAGTTGGTTCTTTTCGATGATGTTTAGTATTGGTTTGACTCCTAGTTCTTCTCTTGTTACTTCATTTCTTATCCTATCTTTCCTTGTTATGCCTTTGACTGCTCTTAGGTATTTTATATCAATAGCTTGCATTCTACTCTTCTGTGCCTGGTTAAGTACCCAGCTTTCACTCCCATAGGTAATGGTCGGCCTGAAGATGATATTGTATACTGCCATTTTTGTCCTTTTGCGTATTTCTTTCTTCCTTATTAGTGCTCTGTTCAAACTGTGGTATATTTTTGCTGCGTTGTTTTTAAAGTCGGATAACCTTTAGAATTTTATATTTAGTTTAATCAAGTTTGGAAATACCAACAATTGATTAAATTAATTTTGACAACCCGCATTTTATTCGTGTAATGTCAGATCAAACTGCTATTGCATGCTAACAAACTGATTATACAAGATAAGTTTATGAAGTATCTGGGATTTTGCTTTTGATTAATAAAATTAAATAATAATTATATTTTAAAAGAAAATCAGTCTTTAAATAGATAAAGGAAGTTGTTAGTTGAAGGTTAACCCATTCAGCTGAGAGTTTGGAGTATTACTGCTCATAAAATTGACTAGTCGTGGCATAACAATATTAAATACATGACATAATTTGAAATGCCAAATTGATTTACACACTACGTCAATTGCTACCGATCTTATTAAGCAATAAGGTAGATATATAAATGTACTTACGTACATGATAGTACTTCTTAATAGTACGTATTCAAAAGGTATATTTCATTTGATACTAAAAGTGTAATTGATAAATATTACAATTAACATCGTAAGTGTGGTTCGAGATATGAGATATATTAGGATTGGCTTACAACATCGAGCTTAGATATAGTTCACCCTTATGGACTTTTTTAATGAACATGTACATTGACTCATTCTATTACCACACTCGAATTCATTTGGACGCTATACATTTTAATGAAATGTATAAATAATCTAACCTAGATGTATGTAATTTATTCAAAATATTAAAAATTCATTCAGTCGTAACCTCAAAAATATACTTAGTGATAAGGTGCTATCTGTAATTCATGCAGATAGAACCTTGTTGTACCGAAATTGATTACGAGTACAATTTGGTGGGATAGCACATTGACATTCTGCAATCTTTAAAACGTATAGATACATTAAAACCAAGTTCAGAAAAGGATAGAATGGGTCACATAAATCCTAAACACATTTTTACCTACCTCATTTTTAGTAAAAATGTCAGTTATTATAACCCTATCATTCTAAAACCACAATAAGAAAACTACTATCCAAAACGGCTGCTCAAAAGTAAGCCATAAAAATTGTAATACGTTTAGAACACCATATTACAGATTTCAATGTACGCAACTGTACAAAACGAGTATTGAAAAGTAAAACATAAATGTGTGTTAGTCAAAAGTAATTACATTTCCTTAAAAGTTTGTTTTTTGTAAGGACACGGAGAAGTGTGGAAACCCGAACTCCCCGGGGATAACAAGTTTCTGGGCAAAGTATACGATTTCCCTGCGTGGCCAAGTTCGTCGTAAAATATCGAACTTCTAGACATCCCGGTCTTTCTTCACGTGCCAACTACGGCCTTCGTCGCGAATTGCGTAAAAGCAACTTTTTAGCTAATTTCGTTTCGGTGAGGTGTACTTGTAGAAAATTACCTGGTTGCTACTGTGAGATGCTGCATGTTCCCTTAGCAACGCAAGATCAATATAACAATCAAACGCGGAGCAAACGACTACGCCCTTGTCCTTAAATACCCCTATCACCGATATTGAATGGTGAAGAAACAAATTGCAGGTCTTAAATTGTATTTATGCAACCGATCTGTCTTTGGGGTGATCCCGAAGAAAAGCAGTAGTTAAGTGTGAGAGGATGTTTATTTCCTTTGCCGCTTTTTATTTACTGAAAATTCTGTTTATATGGATGATATTATTGTAAATAACAAAGCTACAATAAGCGTGTGCCATCAGCAGTACTTGTTGCCAAGGCAGGTTTTAGCCAAAGCAATTTCAGGCTTCCTAAACAGAACTTGGAAAACAATCAGCTTAGGCTTGTCGGAACAGAAGCTTTTCAAAATCAGGCGAGTAAACTACGCGAACCGCCGCTTTTAAGCCCAAGAATCCAACAAACGCTCCAGTCCACTCTTTAGTCAGTGTTAACATAAACCCTAATAAAGAGGAAATTTTTAAAAAGCTACGAACAAGCAGCCAGCCTAAGTAAATCTAGTTAATTAAAAATTTAATAAGCGTATCTATTTATAATAAAGCAGGGAGCTTTCATAAAAATGAATTATAGATTGTAGAAGAGGAAGAAGGAGCGAGTGTATTATTGAATAATAAGGGCAAGGAAGATGGATGCGCAAAATAAATTACAGGAAGAAGAGAGTTAGAGGAGGAAGGAAAGAGATGGATTGCAGCATCCCTAGACGGTTTCCATAGCTACCCTCCAGAATTGTGACGTCAACCTGTGTAGTCCATTTCAGTCAACAGAGGCTGATCGTTACACTAACATTATTTACTTTGACCGCCTATAAAATGCAATTTTATGCGCTCTGCTACTGTAGGCTAATCTTAATTACGCTATTTCAAAAGAAGCACATTAGTCTTAACGTTTTACTTCCGGTGCGGTAGTTTCTCAGAAAGCATTAAGTTAAAGATGAACCTTTCGCAGACCGTGTTCGGGAAATGGATGATCGAATTCTTCGAGGGAATCCCCAATTTCGGTCGGATTCCGTTGCAATTCGGCGTGAACGATTTCCTCGATTTTACAGTCATCCACGCAATGCAGATGCTGCAGCGATCTGAAAGGCAACAAAGCGAAATTTGGATCCCAGACAAACACAAACATTGTTCAATCGGTTCTGCATGTAACATTCATCATAAAGTAATGTGTGCAGAGCCCGGGAGGGGTGTTTCCGTATCGATTTTAGCGCTGGATTGAAGAAACGTCCACAGATTGCACACGTGCTAATAGATATGATTTATAAAGAAATAATATGCCCGTTTTGGCAAAAATTGAGCAACTTTGTACGTAACTTTTATGACAGGCAAATAGTGAGACGAATAATCGCGTCAAGTCACCGGACTGCTTATTCCTGAGGGGTTACTACACCCCTTTATCTGGGTCCCCCTTAGAATACTAATCAGACTACTCATACATGCGCATAAAGTTTACATTACAAATTTGGAATTTCTGTGTTAATTTGGGGATGCTTGAAATTCAAGCTTTGACATGAAATAAAACATTAGTTTAATGTACGCGTGCGAAACAACGCACGTGGACGAGGGAGGCGTGATTTAAAAATGAAAGTATCTTAGGCTATGTTACATCAAATTACTGTACTTTTAGAACCTGGTAATTTTAGAAAAAGAATTTCAAATCTTGACGGCGTACCAACATTTTAAAACAGCAGAATTTCAGGACAGTTATTCAATAAACAAATTGCAAAACGAAAAATGCAACTGCAAAATCGATGTAGCGAAACCCAGCCAATGCAGCAATAAAAATGAAATCGTTTCAAAACTGGGCGAAGTACTTTAATATTTAAAGAAAAACTAATAACTGCGCACGTAAAAAAAATCAAACAATAGTTGATCACTGCAGAATTGGTGCTGAATTAATAATTTACCAACGGGCGCATATTAAAAATTTGATATGATGCCAATATCGCCCGGGAGCTCTGCAAGGGTGGAACTGGAACGAGGGTCGAAGGATGGGGATGCACATGCGAGATAAAAGGGTTGCTGTGCTATAATTACGTAGTGAAGTTCACCTATTGTTTCAGAGTTGCAGTCGGAAAATTGCAAACGTAAGTTTGGTTGGAAATGAATTAAGGCTTTGCTGTCTATGTTGAAAGCTTGAGCACGTACCGTTGTGGTTCACAACGATAAGACTGTGAATTTTAGTTTTAAATAGCTTTTATTTATTCATTTCTATTATAGAAGCACCATTTTCAAATTGTCGTTAGATGTGTAACTTCATTGCACGTTAATGTATTTATCTTCATCGGTGTTGTTATAGACTCTTAACCAAACTAATTTTAGTATCGTTACCGCACTCAGTGTGGTAATGGATAGATATTACCGCACTGTAATGAACATTACCGCACTCTTTTTGTATCAAGAAATACATTGAACCAGAATTTATTGATGAAGATAAAATATTGAACAATACACGTTTGCTTATGGCACTTAACGAGACTCGTTTGATTGCCGCAAAACTCGGCTCACCGCCTCGTTTTTGGCAATCAAACTCGTGTCGTTAAGATGCTCATAATCAAACTTGTATCGTTAATATCTATTATCTTCATCGGTGTTGTTATAGACTCTTAACCAAATTAATTTTAGTATCGTTAAGATCTTCATTACCGCGCTGAGTGCGCTAATGGATATTACAGCACTCAGTGCGGTAATGGATAGATATTACAGAACTCAGTGCGGTAATAAATATTACGATATAAGTTTGCTTATGGCACTTAACGAAACTCGTATGATTGCCGCAAAACTCGGCTCACCGCCTCGTTTTGCCAATCAAACTCGTTTGGTTAAGATGCTCATAATCAAACTTATATCGTTAATATCTATAAGTATACTATGATATTTGACGTTTGAATCTATATTTCATCATTACTAACTATAATGATGCATGTACTTGTACATACATATGCCATTCGCCAGCATGTCAGATATTATTATACGAAAGAAGCGTTTTAACGTACATGCTACAATAACTGGTTATTGAAAATAATATAATTACAATAGTACATTACGCAACTAGTTCAGAAAAGTGATGTTTTAGCGAAGAAGTATGGCTGATGGCCAATGAGTGTGAGCGAATACTCAACCTGCCATACGAGTTCAGTAAAACCACTTTTCTAACGTGTTTACAATAAAAATGTGAAATATGAAACTTTCATAATAACTATAAAAGTGACATTAAATGTTAAAACATAACCAAGCTAAGCAGAACTCATTTTTTATGTACTGAAGCACAATAAGCTGCTTCAGTTGATGTTATGCGTTTGGCAATACTGGAGTGTATTGTTGTTGGCACTGTAAGTCTATGTCAAATTCGAGGTTAGCAGGTTAGGTTTTGCGTCAGTTTTAACTCCGACTGACACAAAAACCAACCTGCCTCCAGTATGACATAAACTAACAGTGCCACTAACAATTCTATGCTATAATGGTTGTTATTGTGTAAAGTACCACTTTACTCAACGATTTTGAATGTAGAAGTATAATAATTAACATATGACTTGCAATAATAGTATCTTACACAACAAGTTTAGAAAAGTGACTGGTTTGAGTACGAGCGTTAGGGAGTACTTAGACAGCCATACGACTTCAGTAAAATCACTTTTCTAACGCGCTCCCAGTACTATTTGGAGCATTTAATATAGAAATGTGAAATATTACATTTTCATATAAAAGTGACATTAAATATCAAAGCATAACCAAGTCGAGCAGAACTTGTTTCTATGTAGTTAAGGACAATAAGCATTTCTAGTTGATGTTATGCGTTTGGCAGTACTGAAGTGTATTGTTGGTGGCACTGTAACTCAATGTCAAATTCGAGGTTAGGTTTTATACTAGTCTTGACACAAACTGACGCAAAACCTAACCTGCTAATTTCGAAAATGACATAGTCTGACAATGCCACCAACAGTATACTCCAGTATTGCCAACCGTTAATCGAATCGCCGTTGCTATGGTGCTAAATCCAACTTTACTCAACGATTTTGAATGTAGTAAATTACCACACGAAATGCGATAATAGCTATTTATGACACAGGTGCTAAAAGTGACTGTGAAACTGTGAACCTGCAGGCTTAACACTTTTAGCATTACAATATTTTTATACGATCTTAAATTTACTGTTATGAATCCATAAATAACAAAGGTTTACATTTTTGATAGGTATAATTTATGTCATAATAAAGAAATGGCACTGGATAAGCAGCCCGCAATTGTGACTATTTCTGCAAACGCTAGTTCTCAAAGTTAGTTGTCAAAAGTAATGATTTATAGTAATAATTTTACTTTGTTCATAACATATTGCTTCAATTATTTAAATCACTGTACCTCTAACAAAAGAAGCAATTAAGCTTTATAACCTTACAGTGTAAAATGCGTAAATTCAAAATTAACTGTTTACTTTTAGCACTTGTGCTAAAAGTCTACAGCTGATTTTACTTTTAGCACATAAATATATGTAATTTTTAGTTCGATAAACTATTGGTAAAAAGCCTACTTTCTGTAGGGATTGTAGAAAAATATATTCTTAATCGTTCATAGAAAGGGCCATATTTAAGACCATGAAGCAGTACCGAGTTGGGTAAGTACACACCAGATGTATTTACTAAAGTAATATTTTTAAAATAAAATTGATTGCTACCACTTGTATTAATTTAGAATACTAACCAATTAATATTGCCATTAGTGCAAGTATTTATAATGTGTATTTCCGAAAGGTTAAACGAATTTATATATGTACATACACGCCATTCCGCCATTCTGTTTGTCAAGTTTAAATTTTAACAAAATCAACGATTTTTCAGAATGTCTATTAAGAAGTTAGTTATAAAATTTATAGCAATTGTTTCAATAGCCATCACCTTTTTGCAGTATTTCTTTTTATTTTTAAATCCAATTAGTTTAAACAGCTATTAAGTGAAACAAACGTATAAAAAAATCATCTTACTAACTATAATAGTCTAACTATACACAGTGGCGTATTTACCGTGGCTGCCACCACAAGCTCCTTAAAATGCTGCGTCCATATTTTAACCAGTGCTACAAAAATCCAGGCAAACAGTTGTTTGCTGTGATTATTTTAGGTTGCAATTTCAGGTAGTTACATTCCTGGGAATTAATGTTTTATTTCATTTTGGAGCCCCCTGAAATGTTGCGCCACAAGCCCGGACTTCTCAGGTTTCTGTGATAATACACCACTGACTCTACATGATGTTAACTGTAATTACAACTATAATTATAATTTATTCATTAGAAAACTCATTTTATTGAATGCCTTGGTATACATTCTTATTCAAAGCTCAAATATAAATGAAGTCTCAAAGCTTAGCAAATTCATCTCTACATCTATAAAATTCGAAATCTCCATAGTGTTCCTTCTTTGATGATACTTTATAATCACTTTGTCCAATTTGTGCTTGGTTAAGAAATTATTAGTTGGTGGAGGAGTAACTGAAAGTCATATGATTAGACTTGAAGTTATACAGAAAACCATTTTGAAAATTATTTTTCAGAATCCATGATGATGTCCAACTTCTTTGTTGTTTGTGGAAACCGACAATAAAACATTTATTACTTCTCTCGTCTCAAGGAGGAAGGAAGGATTGTGATCTTGAAAAAACGCATTTCGAGATTTCTTCAGATCTTCATGTGATGTTCATAGATGACGAAAATATGTTTCTCAATTGTAGCTCAAAAATGATTTGTTGCATGCGGATTATATGTCTACCTGGTTCGAAACTGAGGGACTTCCGGTCAAATATATACAGAGTGAGCAGCTTAACTAATTAAATTCTGCCTAATTTTGCTTTAACTCAAAACTATCAGTTAAATAAAAGCAATATTGCATATAATTCAGATTTTTACTCTTGACAAAAATAGACATATTTTGGAGTCCACAGACACAGGATGAACGCCTTAGAAAATTAAATGCTTTTTTCCTTACCATATTTAAAAATGTGTAGTTTTAAACCCTCCACTTATGAAGGAAGTTTCGTGTAAAACTCTTTACAGGATTTCCATTATGCCATTGCTAAGTTTATTTATAAAAATAAACAATCATGGAATCTTAAATCTTTCGCAACATAACTATTCAACACGAACTAAAGAAGTTAGGAATTTCTACAATTGAATTGTTCAAAAATTCGGAAAATCAACAGAATTTTCTATATTTACCTCCAATACTCTAAAACATCATTAATAGTAAATGAAACTTAAAGTATCTTTTTAATTTATGTTTTTATAGCTTCAACAAGCGAGTAAATAGTAATTTATTCCCCACCTAATGATAATTTGAAGTCTGTATTTCTTCGTCTTTTATTGTAAAGATAAAACAATAGTTTTTATTGGACTTAATTTAATCTCTAGAAAACCATTTGCTCTTCACTATAGGGTCAACAAACATACTGTATATATTATTCACTACTTGTATGTATTCTCTGTAACTTTTATTACTTACCGGTGTAGGCTGGTGTTTTGTACGCCTGGTGGTGCTCAACTTGCTCAGGTTTTGGGTTACAAAGTTGGAGAGCGCCTTTTGAGCTTGCGTAGCAACCATTTTGTTAGGTGTGTATGTTGGTGATGTGTTACTCTATTTCTTAGGTCTGTGCTTCCGAATAGATCACAGTTAATTGGGTGCCCAATTGTGTCTCACCGAACTGGATACCGATCGCCAAGACTGCGGAAAAATTCAGCCCGGCGTGAAATTCGAATCGACGACTTGCTTAATGCAAGCCTAAAGCTCTACCAACAGTGCTACACGGATTATTATTCAATACTTCTATTAGTTTTATTTTAAAAATGTTATTCTTATTCTTATATGTATTTTATCTAACGAAAATTGGATAAATCGCGTCTTTGTTTGTTTGATTATGAAAGCATAATTTGAATTAGTGAGAATAGCCGACTCCTGAAAAACCCAAAAATTAATTGAAATGTTTGTCAGAACTGTTTTTTTTTTCTTTATTGAGGATTCGCGACTGCCATTGCGTTTTTATGCCCTTTGGCCATTCTTCAATGTGAGTCTATAGATTTCTTGTATTGTCTCTTCTATATTTTTCCCATGTTCCCCTTGGTGCTCTTTCGTTCAAACGGTACTCACAAAAATAGTTGCTTCAACCATCCTGTTGGGAGTACCACGTCAGCATTTTTTGTTGTATTCGTTTGACTAGTGTTTCCAGAGTGTGCGTTCATTTTGTATCTTACAAAATCGTTTCGGAGCCTGTCTACTCCACTTTTACCCATGCTTCCTCTTAACACATCTGTTTCAACTCCACTTATCTTTTAGCATATTCCTTCGTATCTGTCTACACTTCAGCTGCATGCGTGAATATACTTTCAACTATTGATTTATAGGCTTTTGTTGTCTGGGTTATCTGCTTATCCCACCGTATACGGGTGAGTATTTTTAAGGGCTATACAAGGTGTGCATAAATTAGTATTAAAGCTCGAAGTAGCGTAATTCCCCGGAAATTTCTGAAACAAAAACATTAATGTAAAAATGATTGACCTGTCCTCGTTTGGCTACGCGAAGTCATCACAGTTGCAAATTTCAGTTAATATATTTTTAAATTTATTCAAAGGTTAATGCATCTAATGATCACATTTTATCAACAAGAAAACAAAGGTCAAGTTTTATGTGTAGTTCGTTATTGTTTTTAATAAACAAGTTTTATAATTGTCTAAACAAACTGTCTTTCACAAAAATATATTTGACAATAATGTAGAATTCTACATTTTTGTATTACTATTTTCGCCTCAAAACTCTCCAAAGAATAACGCTACATAAAGTTGTAATACTAATTTATACACTGTACTATGTAGGAGTATGTTATACACACCCTCAATTTTGTTATCTTTAACAATCTTAGTGACTTTTTTTTTGTAATTTGTTAGAAAATTACATACCAAATCTATCCGGTATGGAGGGATGATCCCCTATTCATTCTATTGCAAACATGCGAAATTTCTAACCGTGGTTAATTTTTTACAAAATAAATTAATATGGGTGTCTTTTTACTCGTATTTTCTATATTATTTAACATAAAAATTACACGTAAATTAAATCATTCCAATAGCAATAGCAAATTATCTTAATTTTCGTAATACATAACAAAGTACCTACCCACCATGAAATAATATTTTTTTTAATATGAAGATGCAAAAGTAACTGCGGATTAACTAAAAATAAGTCCTACTGGCAGACATTTAAAAAAATCATTCGTACCAATTTATAAGTAAAGAAACTATAAGATTACAATAAAAATAGCAGTTTTTAACTGGAGGGATACATTTTGAATTAGTTGATTTGTGTTTTTATGGAAGATTAGAAATGTAATTTTTAGTGTATTTAAACTTTACAACAACAAAAGGCAAGGCGTTTTTAAACAAGATCTTTCTCTCCCTAATTGGAACCTCATGATCGTGCCACGATACTGTGAAAATAGAATTACTTGTACCATCTAAAGATTGAACTGTTTTCTTGTTTTATTATTTTTCATTTACTATATTTTAAACTAATCCAATACATACTATTTGAAAAACTATAGCAACTGCCCTGTTAATATTTGTGTTATTTCCTTATGTTCTAGATGAAGAAGAACATTTCCAAATCCACTATCTATAAATTTTTATCATTTCAGTTGATTAAGTGACCTTAACGATCTTGTAAATAATTCAAACCTGTCATATATTATATTAAATTTTAGTATCAAAAGCTGCAATTATAAAACTGAGATAAATGTGCAACATGTTCAATAGTTATATCTACCATTTTCTAAGCTAGAAATAGTTCTAGATTTTGAAACTAAAGTTACTTTTAATATATATTAATATTTTAATAATTAATAGTGATATTTTGAAATAATTTAATTGGGAATTCAGATTCACACAGTTAGAAAACGTTGTCCTAGTTTTTTTGTAGCAATAGTACCAAAAAGAAATCGGAATCGATGCAAGAGTACCCTAATTATTTAAAAGAAGTTAATACTTTATAAAAAAGCTATCAAAAATAACTAAGTTTTAATATGAAATCGTAGCTATAATCTGTCTGAGTTTCACATGATTCAGAGCAGGCTGTGAAAATGTTTTTTCTTAACAGTGTAAAAATTTAGTTACAAACCAAACTTGTCATTTCCAGAAAATTTAACGTTAACATTTTCAAAAATTCCGTTTTTGTATTTTGCACGTTGTATTTAAGTTAATGATGTGACTGCGACAGTGTCAGTGACAAGTTATGCAGTGACAATTATTGTTATTTGTTCAACTAGTTTTGAAAGTCATACTTTTTTCATAAATTTACAGTTTGATTAACGAGGGCGAAGCATAGTGATCTCTTGTAACTCATAATTTAGTCGAAAAGGACTTCGCAATTTACAATTACAATTTTAATACAATAGTTTAAAAAATGTACTTTTTTATGAGTTTGCGTTAAAAAAGTGGTACTTTCTTCACGATTTTTCGTTAAAAAAGACGACTTTTATGATCACTATGCAAAAAAATTACCTCAAATGTTGAGGAAATGTCAAGTTTGATAGGTAACTAAATGTGTACACTGTTAAAAAGCATTCTCACTGCCTGCTCTGAATCATGTGAAAATCAGACAGACTATACGTGTTCTTTTTTGCATTTTGTAATTGATATACTGTAAATAAAAAAAATTTGCTGAACATTGTTAAATGCTCAAACATTATCGAAGTCAATTGGAAACTCTACATTTTAAAAGGTACTGAAGCTTGTACTAATTTGCTAATGCTTTAATATATTTATTGGTTGTATGTATGTATAATCTATAACCTCGTTTTATCTTGTGGTGTAGAGGCTGGTGCTTTGTGTGCTTGCATCTGGCGGTACAATGCTCAACTTGCCCGGATTCGGGATACAAAGTTGGAGCTCGCCTTTTGTGCTTGCACAGCAACCATTGTGTGAGGTGTGTGTGTGTGTTATGTTGACCTTGTTACCCTATCTCTTAGGTATGTGGTTCTGAGTAGAGCACAGTTAATTTCGTGCCCAACTGTGAATGGTCTCACCGAGCCTGGTTCAAATCGCAAGGCTGCGGAAAATTCCGGCCCTCGCGGGATTCGAACCGAGGACTTGCTTAATGCAAGGCAAGCGCTTACCCATCTGCGCTACTCGGCTTCTTCAATGTTTTTTTGTAGTGATAATAATTATTGCCATTTTGGAATTTAAAATTTAGTTCATACGACTACTAAATATATTTTTGTCATATTAAGCGATGCCAGTTAAGTGTTGACGTTTAAAAATAAAAATAAATTAGTTTAGCAGTAAGTTAACAGTATTACAATATTAAACCCTGTATTATAATTTTATTTTGTCGAATTCTGATAAAACTGTTAATAGAAATTCAATTGAAATAAGTTAGCACAAGTTACAGTACTATTGCTGCAAAAAAGTTCGGACAATATTTAATTGTTATACATATTCCAGAAAAACATATACAAACAAATCTGTGGACATATATTTTGAAGTGTTCTGATTGAAATTCAAAAAATTCCTCATGAAAAGGTAAGCTGCCGCCTTGGAAAATAAAGCCCCAAATTCGAAATTTGACGTTGTTTAGCTGTCCATTTTACAAAAAAAGTTTAAATTAAAATTGTTACGCATGTAATTATTTACAACCTTGGCCATTATCATCTTTGACCAACCGTGGAGGCATAAAATGGCAGTGAACTTTTTGCCTCATACAGGTAATGTTATATAGCTTCTTGGGAACTACCAGGAGTTGACATTTTGCCTAGTGGTATACAGACCACAAGAAAAAAAACTAATAATTACAAACTAAGAATTGTGAAAAACAAATGCTAAAATAATCCGACCAAAAATACGTGCACAAAGATATGACGTATTAACGTATGCATCTGTAGAGATGGGAAATACTGAATCAGATATTGTTTCTGAGCCTTTAAAACTTTTCGTGCCAACTGTTATAAAAGGCAAAGCAACAGCTCCGATAAAAAAAACAAAATCATATCGGCCTGTCTTACCAGGTCATCTATTTCTCATATCCAATTAGGAGTATCAGTGCACATTCAGTTAAGTATGTAACAAGGTAAATATCTCATTGATGTTCTTTATTCTGCAGTATTGTGCTTCGTATTACGAGAGTGTTGGTTACCTGTACAAGTCAAAGTGCTGACCGGTTTGCGTCGCAATATATACCGATTTTTGTTTAAATCAGTCCCTATTACATAGCAGAGTCACAATGACGACGTTTCTAACGTTATCCTTGTGGGACAAACGTTCGAGGTCATTTTGTACATCCAGGGTTGGTCTAAAAAAAGTTGTAAATAAAACTGTTTATATAAACTTGTTTTTGTAAAACGGAGGTTTTTCAAGATAGCAGCTTGGTACAACTCGGGGGGGGATGTATTGAATTTGAATTAGAAAGCTGAAAAGAGTATGCGTACAAATGCTTGTATGATATTTTTTGGAAGGCACAGTGATTGGTCTAAATATTTGATTTAAATGGCCTTCGCTGTTATGTAAATATTTCAAACCTGTCATATGTCATTTAAATCTTTAATATTAAAAGCTACAAAATAAAAAAAATCATAAGGCTAGAAATGCTTTATGGTTATATTGTTTTCTAAATAAGAAATCATTCCAGCGTTTGAAACTAAATTTACTATTGGGAGACTGTTAGTGACGTTTTGAATTAATTTAAAATTTATTCTAATCTCAGTTGCCAACAAAAATTCAGATTCACACAGTAGAAATAGTTTGTTCTAGTGTTTTTGTAGCTATAGTACATTTTCTTGTTGCTGAAAGACAATTATACCGGGTGATTATAAATGCTTTTCCATCAAGTTACCTTAGAAATATTTGTTGTACGAACAATATGTTGGTGGCACTGTAAGTCTATGTCAAATTCGAGGTTAGCAGGTTAGGTTTTGCGTCAGTTTTGACACAGACTGACGCTCTAACATTGAGAGTAAATGTGTTATTGTTATGGCTAAGCTCTCTAATCACTTAGTGTTGTTAGAAAAGAGACCAAGTACTGCTTCAAATAAAAAAACTCTCCAGGCCTGGCTGTATAAAATAAAAATTAATTTTGATAAAAAGGATAAATAGACAACTTGGAATCTACCTAAATAATTATGAAAAAATATATATAATTTACAAGTTTCTAAAGCAAAACATTAACGTTCTAAGACATTCTCCCTAGCATTGTACTTACAACCCCATTGAACTTATATCGACATTCTGTAAAAAAACGTAAAGTGAGTAATGTCAGCCCCAAATTCAAAACCAAAAGTCAGAAAGGTTTGGGAGAAAGTTTTGAGCAAATGCCATGGTGATAAGTGGCCAAACGCCATTAAGCACTGTGAATATTTTATCAGGAATGATTGGGGGATGAAATATATGGGAGAATATTGTGTGGTTGACCTTCCTCTTGTGGAAATTTCGTTAGCAGAATCTTCCGATTCTGATAATGACTAGGATTTGGAATTATCAAATTGGCCCCTTCACCTTTAATAAACAAACCTATCAGAAGATCCACCAGCAGAAGCACAATACAATGTTGAAAAATGTGCAAATTCTCAGTTTATCGATGGTTTGTTTTCATTTATTAAGTTCTTTCTGAAATAATATTGATGTTTTGTAAACATTTGCCACAAAGACGTTTTTGTTCTTCTGAAATATAAATCTGTTAAGAGTAGGTAGGATTTAGTTTGACATAAGAGATGTAACTGACACTTACATAGTTTTTAATTATATTTCGGAAAATGCAAGCACAAGAAATTATCCTATATACTTAAATCTAGTGTTTCTCTTAGTTTCAAAACTACTATAATTCAGCGTGATCTACTGGATTGATATTTTATTGCAAGTGCTGCGTGTACATAAAACTATATTTACAATTACAAATCGAGTCAAGATATTCCAGTTCGATCTGAAACAATGAATAAAGTAGGCATGCTATTTCTTTGCGTATTTGGGTATTTCGTCACACAACAAAATGAAAAATATAACAACTGTTTATTGGAGAGGTTAATCGCACTCTGCTAGATCTCCAGTAAAATACCTAAGTTCTTCTAGTTAAATTTTTAATTTAAGAAGTTAATTGTTAAAAACGGAAGTAGATTTGTCTTCCCAAACGTTCATGTTCTAATATTTTTTTTATTTTGTGGTGTGGCAAAATATCGAAAGGAATAGCATGATTATTGAAGCACCACCAAAAAGTGCCAGAGATTATTAAAGTAGGTCCCAACTAGGGTTTCCAAGTCCCGGGACCAAAAGTGTTTTCGGGACTTACGAGCTAAATTTCAAGTCCCGGGAATAGTCCCGAAGATCCCGAAAATGGTCCCGAAAGAGAAATAGTGTTCAAGTGAAATTTTCCGAATGCAATTTCCAAAGAAAAACAAGTGTTTTAAGTTAAATAACGTATTTATGGGCTGACAATCGGCGTTGGGGCTCGTATATAACTTCATTGCTTTCTTCTGGTACTAAAAATTTCTGTCGCTCTTCATATTTTGCTTTTGTTTGAACTGCAAAGTGCTTGTGTAATCATTTCGTCAAGCTGCCTCTGATTATTATAATTTTATAGGAACACACTTTACATTTCGCCAATTGTTTATCTTCAATATATAAAATTGTTGCCATATTGACTTCAAATCGATATTTTTTTAATGTAGAATAAAGGTAGGTTGCGAATCGGAATTCATTCTAATTGTCATGATTTAGCAGACATTAATAACGAACACATTTAAAACCTAAAAATATAAATTATTTAGCACATAATTTAAAAGTCTACAACACACAGGTTTAATTCTAACCTACCGAAAACAATACCTCTCCTGCCTACGCAAAACGCAAATAATGCAGAATGTGCAGAGGAATAAGTAATACGCCGGACGCCGGTGAATACCCGTCCTAATTCTCTGACATCGAGTATACGCACGCATGTTGATATGGTCCCGGGACTTCGCCTGGGCTGGCTGTGGTCCCGGGACTCGGTTTTTGTGGTAGAATCCCGGGAGTGTCCCGGGACCGGATCCCGGGACTGGAAACCCTAGTCCCAACAATTACAAGTTAGAAACTAAATGTTTATATTGTTCCTAAAATTAACCCAAATTATGTATGGCTAAACGTAGTTTAAACAATATACGTATTTAAGTTTTGCTTAGCTCGAGGTTGATTTATATTAAAAAAACGTGATTCAGAAACCAATAAGTCCTTATAATAAAATGTTAGTATTGCGTGATTAAATTGTTATGAAGCAGTGTAGTACATTTTTTGATATAATAACAACAATAATAATAATAATAATAATCTTTATTTTTCCGACAGGATACCCAATTATAGGATAATGCACTGTACAGACGAGCACGCACATTATTTAACTAATATAAATTTTACAAAATAAAGCATACTTAAATAACAGAGCAGAAAACGTTAAGATAAATAGTAATAAACTAGCAGTCCAGTGAGACAAATGTCTCATTTAATAAAACAAAAAAGACCGTCCCGGACGGACCAGCGTCCCGGACGGACGGAAATCACGTGATTTCTCGAAAACCGGAAGTGTCACGTGACTGAAATTCGGTTCCTGACCTGACATAATCATTCCAAACATATAACTTTAATACCTTTTTTCTCTATCTCTTACGGTTTGGCTGCTGAAACAGCGTCCCAGACAAAACAGCGTCCCAGACAGACGGAAATCACGTGATATCTCGAAAACCGGAAGTGTCACGTGAGTGAAATTCGGTTTTGGGCCTGACATGACCATTCCAAACATATAACTTTCATAACTTTTTTCTCTATCTCTTAGGGTTTGGCTGGTGAAACAGCGTCCCAGACAAAACAGCGTCCCAGACAGACGGAAATCACGTGATTTCTCGAAAACCGGAAGTGTCACGTGACTGAAATTCGGTTTTGGGCCTGACATGACCATTCCAAACATATAACTTTCATAACTTTTTTCTCTATCTCTTACGGTTTGGCTGGTGAAACAGCGTCCCAGACAAAACAGCGTCCCAGACAGACGGAAATCACGTGATTTCTCGAAAACCGGAAGTGTCACGTGACCGAAATTCGGTTCCTGAGCTGATATGACCATTCCAAACATATAACTTTCATAACCTTTTTCTCTATCTCTTACGGTTTGGCTGCTGAAACAGCGTCCCAGACAAAACAGCGTCCCAGACAGACACGTCAATTAGATAGGACAAGCAATCCAGTGAGACAAATGTCTCATTTAAAAAAACAAAAAAGACTGTTTTTCAAATAGAACGCGTATTAAATAAAAACTGTACCCAGACCTGGAAGGTGTCAAAGTGGTTGCCTAACCCGATCGACGTTTTAAGGCGCAGAAGGTCGCAGCTCCGTTTGGCCACTGAAACATTTTTATTTAATACGCGTTCTATTTGAAAAACAGTCTTTTTGTGATTTCTCGAAAACCGAAAGTGTCACGTGACTGAAATTCGGTTCCTGACCTGACATGACCATTCCAAACATATAACTTTAATAACTTTTTTCTCTATCTCTTACGGTTTGGCTGCTGAAACAGCGTCCCGGACGGACGAACGGACGGACAGACAAGTCTATTAGATAAAGGATATCGTATGCCGATCTATAACATAAGAAAACAGGATCAACAGTAAAAAATATATGTATACTATCACATACCTATTCAAAATGGAAAAAAATATATAATTGTAAAAATACTGGAGCTAACAGCTTAAATAAAAAATAAATATATGACTTTCAAAACAGATGTATCAGAACAAACAAACAAAAAATATCACATGCAGATGCAAAGATTATTGCACTCCGACATATAATATCACAGAATTAATTAATTGATTGCTAGTGCAACAGAAAACACCACTGAGTTGACACATTTTGTTATAATTTTTGTACATATAATATATAGGTCATTTTAAAATTAAATTTGTTTTTGCTAAAGGGCAATAATAATATATTGTATACCTAGGCGGTAAAGTGGCTATTTTCCAGGACGAAAGAAAATATGGACAGCCGAGCCTGGCCACTTCTTGAAGCCTGGAAAACCATTTTACCACCATGGTTTACATATTATTTGTTATTCTACACTATCAGAAAGATAAATATGTTCAAGATAAACGTAGATTTATTTAATAAGTAATACAACCACATAAATACATAAGAGGCGGCTGCGGAAATTCAAACGATTGAATAATAAGTTGGTGGCACTGTAAGTCTACGTCAAATTCGAGGTTAGCAGGTTAGGTTTTCCGTCAGTTTTGACATATACTGACGCAAAACCTAACCTACTAACCTCAAATTTGACATAGACTTACAGTGCCAACAAAATTTTGTTCTTTTGGCTAGCCTTGCTTCCATAGAGCTGAGAAAATTTAGCTTTCTGATAGTGTAGGATACAAAAAATGTTATCCTTCCTGGATTCTATTCTAGGTACTACAAAATTGAATTGGTGCAAAATCTCAGGACAGTCTATAAGGTTATTTAGTAAATTGTACAAAAATTTCGGAGCAGTGCAAATCCTTCGTGTGTCCAAACTTATGACACAGAATGTGTTTTTGTTAAATTTAGTAACGTGATTATACCTTTATGCATGTTCCAGGCTCAATATAATTTTATTGGGGCGTATTTAAAGAGGTAGACAACGTACTTTTAGACGTTAAATACGAATACACTTATTAGAAAAATTATTCGTAATTTGATGTATCTGACATTAAAGAACTTCAAACAAACGTTAATGTTAATATCAAATATCATTGAAGAACAGGAACCCTAACTTTGTAAACCCAGGCCAGAAAGGCAACCATACATTTCAGGAATGCCTCGTTTTTAACAATAAAATTACGTATTTGGAGAAATTTATGACGTCATAGATCACGTGAATACTAAAATTTCGTTACAAGGACTATACTTCTGCAGACAAGACACAAGCTGCTACCTACCATTTCAGGTAGTGTTTTGGAATAAAATAAAATTATAGGTTTAGTTCGGTAGTTCAGCAAATGGCCGTTTCTAACGGTATTCTAGTAAATTGTTTACCATAATTAGCTTTAGCAAAAAGTTAATTTTTTGCTCACATTTAGGCATCCAAGCAAATTCACCAGTTTGTGACAGAAACAATTTTAATTACTTAATCCTGCTCTGATTCAAACTATTCCTATTCTTCACTAAAAAATTGAGTACAATTTTCGCAAACGAAATAATGTAATAACTGTACCAGCCCTTCGCCCGCCTTGCAAACGCATTTTCGTTTTGATCAATGAAATTTGTTCAATCAGCCATTCAAATTTCCACTACCACGATCTGCTAATTAGCAACGGGCAGTGCTCCCCTGCCAGATCCTGTTTCCAAGTGCATTTTAATTCGAGGGCCCCCCTGCACATCAAACGCGAGCCGGTGACAGCTCCAAATTCCGACCATTGGAATCGTCGACACCTCGCGGAAACAAAACAAATATGCCAGCAGCATCGAAACTTTCAGTTCCATAAAAGCTAATAAGAAAATTCCAGCATCTCAAGTGGCCAGCTGTGCGGCCGTTCGCCACGTAGTCCCAAATTCCTTTTACATAATGGGGGATGCAAATGGTGAGCGAGACAGGCGCTGGGGCCGTAGGGCCTGCTAAAGAAGGCCACATATTGAATCCTGCCAGTGCAATCCTGAAAACTGAAGCTATAAACATCAGCCGATGTGGTCGATACAGTTTGGAAGCGGTTGATGCTGAAGATGGGCGCGGGAAAACACTCCGGGGGCCCGGGCGCCGGAAAACTCCAACTTCCCCGATTTTTTCCGAAATTTTCGGTTCGAAGTCTGGGCGAATTACGGCTAGCTCACGAAATCCTTTTGTAAAATTGTTTGAAATTCCGTGAGGACTGCAAGCTCATCTTTACAAGGCGTGCGATCTGGGACGTCGAGAGACGTGGAGCGTTGCCAGGCAACCGACTCCGGCCCGGAGCAGCGATCAAGGTTACCGACACAGCCTGAGCTTACAAATTCCGGATGTAGAAGCCTCCGGCGAACGATTTGTATTGCACCCTAAACCACCAATGAAGCCGGCCTGCAACAAAAAGTGTTTTTACGGTGCATAAATGATGCAATTAGTTTGCACTGCTCGAGCTCTCTTCACATGTTTTTTTTTTGTTTTGGAATTTACACCTGACTTTTAAAATGCTCTAAAATATGCGCATTATTTTAACACATATTAATATTAGATTCAGGCAAACGTTCTAGTTAATTACTGTGAAAATTGGAGATAATCTCCAGAAGCTAAAAATTTGCAATTTAACAGTTATAAAGTCACTTTGATTTCATATACAGGGTTATTCAATTTAGAGGTTCACCATTGGGATTTCAAAAACCGTAAGATATAGGAACACGCTTAAATTAGGACAAAGTTGTGTATTCTAATATTGAATAATATTAAAAAAGTAAATTTGACGTAGTAATCTTGTTTTTCGAGTTACAAGTATTAAAAAAACTAAACTCGTGTTTTCGTTACGAGTACATTTGTTATATTAGTACTTAGAACAAAACTATTTCGACATTATTGGAAGAGCTTTTAAATAAAATTTCTTGTCTTGAAGACCTTAATTTGTTTTCATAGTTTCGAAGTGTTGGTAACACAACTGAAATGAAATTAATCTTGTCTATTTACAGATTTGGCAGTAGATCGTGATTGCTTTATCCGAAAACAAAAAAACAGGTTTTTCTTCTAAATAAACATATCATAATGCAATACGAATTATGTTTGGACCTACCAATTTTAACATTTACACGATTTATTTAATGGACAGAATAATAAAGAGTGAATGAAAAGCCCTTGTAAATATAATTTAAATTATGTGTAATAAACTGAGTTGAAACAGGACATTTTTCATAATTTTTTTCTAATTTATTGATAACCTACAATGCAAATTAATGCGTATTTATGTTGAATGGAATAGGTGTTCATAGTCTACTGTAAGTCAACATAAAATTTGATTTTGGGGGTATTAGCACGTGTTCGGATTTTAGTTAAAAAAAACGCTATAGAGTAGAGGTTCTCAAACTTTTTTTCATGTGCCACCTTATATCTACATAAACAATCACGTATCAGCAATTAAAGTTGATATAGTTTTACTCCATTTGCATTTTTGTAACAGGCTTTAGGCACAGTTAGCAACAACAAAAAATACCAAAGTCTAAGCAAAATTTGACAGTTTATCATTCTTCATTGAGCAAGTCAATTAAAGTTAGTTAAAATAACATAGCTGATCCCTCCAGTCCAGCAAATTGTCACAATCTATATATACAGGGTGTCCCCGAAAGGTCTGTACAAAATAATAACACATATTCCTGAGGCTAAAATAGGACGATTTAACTCAACTTACTTCTGTTCAAAGTTGCTTCGTTTAGCCGATAGAGGTCTTCAAAAATGATTAGCTTTTTTACATTTATTCAAGTAAGTCGAAAAATCTTCGATAGATTTTATTAATTTTTTTGGCCATGCGTTTGTACCAGTAAACTACAGCTTTTTGTGGAATAAACACTAATTGCGAAAATTACAGCGTATTCAAAAACTTTGTCACAATAAATTATCCATTCATATTGTTTTAACCCCCTGTATAATCACTACCATTTTTTTTTGCTGGATAGTTACTTTAATTTATAAGATATTTTCTCTCTTACAAAATTTTTGTTGGATAAACGGTTTAGCAACAATTTTTTTTCTAAATTCCTACAAGCCCGAATCAGTAATTGTAACGTCAACACTAGGCTTGTAGGGATTTAGAATATATTTTTCAGCCAATCGTACTAGAACTGACACATTATTGACAAAAATTTGTTGAGCAAAGTCAAACATTCCATTACATCAGCCGTTGCTAGGTAATCTTAATATATCATAACTTCATTAATAATAGAGAAAACGAAAAAAAACTTGTTTTTATTTTAAACGCCAGTGTACAATCTACAAATTGACCTAAACCAATTTAAGCCATGGCCTCCTATTTTTGCTCAGTGATATAGGACTGTGTTTTTTTAAATGGAACACCTTGTATATTTCTAGATATTTGCAATCAGCGATAAAGGTGCTTTATGATAGCATTCTTAAATTAAAATTATTTTTCAAAATTAAAAAAGAGTTTAGCCAAAGTAGGCCATGAATTAAGCAAAATCACTAACAATTAAGCAAGATATGCAAAACAAACTCCACTTGGTTCTAAAAATTTCTGATGACCGAGTTATAGCACCAAACGTACTAAAACAATTGAAAACTATGTTTTTTTAAATGAAATAATATGATTTTCATTAACAATAACATTTATTTTTAAAATTGTTTTACGTATTTTTGGTTTTTTAAAAGCTACTTCTAAACGAAATGGCGAATGTGGTACACCGTTGGAAAGCCCTTTTATTGTAGTTTTCAACTGTTTAATGAAACTCATATTGTTCCATTTAAAAAAACATAGCTTTCAACTGTCGTAGTACGTTTGGTGCTATAATTGGCCATGAGAAATTTTTAGAGTAAAGTCAAGAGTTTCGAATTTCTTGTTCGATTGTTAGTGTTCTTGTGTAATTCATGGCCTACTTTGGCTAAATTTTTTTTATTTCGAAAAATAATAAGTTCCAAAACTTAAATGCTATCATAAAGCACTTTTAGTGCTGATTTCAAATATCAAAAAATATACAGGGTGTTCTATTTAAAAAACCAAAGTTGTGTATCACTACGTAAAAATAGAAGGCTTTGGCTTAAATTGGTTTCCGTCAATTTTTAGGTTGTATACCGACATTTAATACAAAAGAAAGTTCTTTTCGATATCTCTATTATTAACGAAGTTACGAGCTGTCTAGCGATCTACAAACACCCTGTATATAAAGCAAAGTCCTAATGCACTCACTCACTCACTCACTGACTCATCAACGCCCAGCGCAAACCCTTGGACCTAGAAAGCTGAAATTTTACACAGAGGTTTCCTGTATGATGCATACAAGGAATAGTAAAGGATATTTCGAAATTCAACCCCTAAAGAGGTATAATGAGGGTTCCAATTTTGTATGGAAAAATAGTATTAAATAGACATTTCGACTTGAAACTTTGTAGGAGTACTCCTAAAATCAAATAAGCAAACACGTATTTTGTGATTTTCCGAAAATCAACCCCTTAGGTGGTGAAATAGGGTAAGTAAGCCTAAAAATCGATATGGGTGTCGTTATTGACGTTTTTTGGGGCGTTCATTGCGAAAATGGCATTTATTTTTAAGTCCAAGACCCTATAGTGGTGAAACGGGCTTTCAGAGTTTGTATTGGAAAACAATATTAAACAGACTTTTGAATCCAAACTTTCGTAGGTGTACCTACTTCAGTAAAAAATAAGTAATTATTTTCATAACATCGACCCCTTAGAATAGGGAATAAAGGGGATAATTATATATTTTCACTCTAAAGTTGCTCTATTTCCGTAAATATACCTAATCTATATATATAAAAGCGAAATACCACTAACTGATTAATTACGAAATCTCAGAAAGTATAAATGCTACAAACTTGAAATTTGGTAGGCAGATTTCTCATAGGGAGTATGCATCCTCTAAGAAAGGATTTTTAAAAATTCAACCCCTAAAGGGGTAAAAAAGGGGTTGGAATTTTGTAAGATCAAAGTCATTCATTCAAGGTTTTTGGAAATTTGTCCCATGAAGGTGAAAATAGGAGATGACGGGACGGGACGGGTCGGGACGGGAAGGGGCGAGACGGGACGGGACGGGATGGAACTGGAAGGGAAGGGATGGGATGGGATGGGATGGGAGGGAAGGGGAAGGAACGGGGCGGAACGGGACGGGATGGGATAGGATGGGATGGGATGACAAAAAATAATTAGTCATTATTTAATGTCCTGTGTGAGGCGAATGCCGAGCCCAACAATATTCACAGTCGTCTAGGAATGTTACGCTTTTCGTCCTAGATACACAATGTACTATTTTTGTGGCTAAACCGTTTACCCAACTAAAATTTTGTAAGAGAGGAAAGAGCTTCTAAATGCAAGTAACTATTCAGAAAAAAAACTGGTAGTGATTATACAGGGGGATTACTAAATTTAAAAAAGTTAATTATTTTTAAAGCCCTCTAGCGGCTAAACGAAGCAACTTTAAATAGAGGTAAGTTGGGTTAAATCGTCCTATTTTGGCCTCAGGAATATGTCTTATTATTTTGTACAGATTTTTCGGGAACCCCCTGTATATAAAGGAAAGTCACAACCCGGCCTTATCAGCGCAGAGCCGTAACCACTGGTACTAGGAACTTTAAATTTATGTGGAAGGTTCAATTTGTTACGTAAGGTAGTGCTAAGAAGAGATTTTTTGAAATTCGACCCCTAAGGGGGTAAAATGTGTTTTTACGGATTCATCAATATCTCCTAGACCCGATGAGATATGTACTTGGTATTTCAGGGTTTTTCTCTAATCAACCCCTAAAGATGCAAATCTGGATTCGGGGTGAATTAAACAACCCTTCGTATCTCCTATGTTTATTGAGTTAGAACATTCTTTTTCAGCGAGTAGATATATTCTTAAAATAGTTAGACAGTGGTTTAAGGAATTTTAACACTTTACCCCTGAGGGGGTGAAAAAGGGTAAACTGTGTTTTCACGAATTGCTCAATATCTCTTAGACCCGATAAGATATCAACTTGATGTTTGTTTACATAGGTATCCAATACAAATGTTTAAAAACACATTTCAGGACGTCTCCCTAATCAGCCCCTAAATGTGCATATCTGGATTTGGGGTGAATTAAACAGCCCTTTGTATCCCCTATGTTTATTGAGTTAAAACATTCTTTTTTGGCATAGAGACGTCTTTTTAAAATCTTTGGCAACGAGTTTTAAGGATTTTTTTTAAATGTTACCCCTAAGGAGGCGAAAATGAGTAAAATGTGTTTTCACGAATTCCTTGATATCTCTTAGAGCCGATAAGATATCCACTTGGTGTTTGTTTGCCTAGGTATCCAATATAAATGTCTAAAACCACATTTCAGGATATTTCCCTAATCAACCCTTAAACGTGCGAATTTGCATTTGGGGTGTGTGTGTTGAGTTAGAGCATTAGTTTTTGGCATAGAAATGTCTTTTTAAGTATTTAAATAGAGGCTTTCTAAAATTTCACCCCTAACGGTGAAAAGGAAAAACTGAAAAGGGGTAGGGTGTTAAAATTATTATTTTCTTTCACTGTGGGTTCATTTAGGATAACGGGCTAAAAAAAAAATTCGAAACTCCACCCTTAAGGGATGCAAAGGTGTAAACTGTGTTTTCACGAATTGCTCAATATCTATTAGAATGAAATAGGAGCATTTCCCTCGCAAGTGTACGTTGTAACATTAAACAATTAAAAACTTAAAAGAAAATAAGAGTAACAACGTCATCATATTCGTAATAAGAATGAAAAAATAAAATAAACCACTTGGTAATGCAAATTAAATCAATTTCAAATTAAAAAAGAAACATTACCGGCCATAAGATTCGAACTACAGCGCCTGCGAATGCGATTTTAACTCTGTCCGTCTGATCCACGGGCCCATACTCACCCTGTATATGTTTTACTGAAATATTATCGGTTTTATGCCAGGAAGGCATATAATCTGCATGCAATACATCGTCTTTCTCCAACAAATCATTTTTAATTTATACCGGCAAAAGACAGAAAGGCCGACAAACAGACAAACAGACATACTTCCAGACGTTTTTTAGACGAGGGAAATAAAACCGGAAAGTTCAAATTTCAAAACTACGAAACAATATGTATTTACTATAGGTATACGCCTTTTTTAAGTTGGGCCCTGGAAATGCAATATCTACGATGTTGATATGGAAGGTAGATTTTAATGCACTTTCCACGTACAACTAACCATCCACTCTACTAGAAAAATAATAGAAAACGAAGCAATAAATATCGAGTTAAATATAAACTAACAAAATAGAAATCTACACAGAACAGTGAATTTAGGCAGGAACATATTTAACAATTATAAATCAAGAACACGAAGAACAGAAATATGAAAAACTAACACCTTTCAATATTTGGGGATAACGGTAGAGCACGATAGGGGAAAAGCGCTATCAATAATAGTGATAAAGACACAAGCATATATAATCTGAAAAATGTCTTCAAATCCAAATATATATCCAGAGGAGTAAAATTAAGGATTTACAACAAATTTATAAATATAAGTAAGCAAATAAAATTGAAGGCGTGGAAAAGGAAGATACTCGGCAGAAGTTTCTGAAAAAGTGAACGGTAAGTGGAGAAGAAGGGCAAATAATGAAACTTTCCAAATCATATCATATCTAACATAAAGGTACAAAGACTGCGATGGTTATGACATGTGTGCAGAATGAAAAATGAAAGAGTTCCAAAACCCTAACTAAAGGGAGAAGTAGAAGAAAATGAGATGATTTGTTGGTGTTCGAAAAGACTTTATGATTAGAATACCAAATTGGAGAAAAACAAGGAAAACAGGAGGACATGGAGATCAACAATCAAGGAAACCTTAATATGCTAAAAATTAGGTAGCTGACAGAGACATTTAAAATGTCTATAACGGAGAGTGGCAGCTAATAGTAATATTTAAAAATAATTAAGAATCATAAAAGATATAGATGATTTTTGAGGCTTTCACGGCCATTGTCATTATGTAACAAACGACTTCCAAGATTGGACCGTGTCATGATTGAGACCGAAGAACTCAACGTTTCCTTCCCAAAATCCATAAACAAGACATTCCCCTCAGGCCCATTGTCAGTACCATAGATTCCCCTACTTACTCATTAGCTAAATACGTAACCACTATCCTCAGAAAGTTCACTGGTAAGTCTTCCTCGTATGTTTGCAATTCAGCCATTTCGTTGAATTTATATCCAATATAAGCGTTGAACCTAAGGATTTACTTGTGAGTTTCGATATTACGTCCCTTTTTACCAAAGCTCCTATTTCCGATTCCATAGTCATAATCCAACAGTTGTTATCAGAGCATGGGGAGACGTCTTCAAGTCTACCTGCTCTGATAGAAAAATGCCTTTCTTCCACTTATTTCCTATCTCAAAGCCAGTTCTTTAAACAAATCTCTGGTGCGGCATGGGTTCTCCTCTTTCACCTGTTGTTGCCAATATCTTCATGGAAGCTTTCGAAACCGTAGCTCTGGAATCTTCAGAATTGAAACCTAAGGTTTGGTTCCGATACGTTGACGATACCTTTATTATTTGGCCACATGGTAAAATCACGTTACCCGTCTTCTTAAATCATCTCAAAAGTCAACATCCAGACATTAACTTTACCATGGAGATAGAAAGTAAGGGTTCTCTTCCTTTCTTAGATGTACAGGTTTCTCGCCAACCCATTGGCAAACTTGGTCATTCTGTATATCGCAAACCCACTCACACTGATCGCTCCCTACATGACGATTCCCACCATCATCCTACACAAAAACTTTCCGTTATCAATTCGTTTGTACATCGGGCTGTTTCCATATCCCAACCCGATAATATCCACGCTGAATTAAACCACATTCGGAAAGCTCTTAGGAACAACGGTTACCGTGCTAGGGATATACAGTCTGCCATCAATCGCCATCTTCATCCACGGCTAACCAAACCTCCAAAACTCGATATATCCACCAAGTCACCGACCGCATAGGAAAGTTTCTTCGAAAACAAAACATTAAAACAGTATTCAAACCCTCAAGCAAAATCTCACAGGTTATTCCTTCATCTAAAGATAAATTAAACACTATGTCATCTAAAGGTGCGTATAGAGTCCCTTGCTCTTGTAATGCTGTATACATTGGTGAAACAGGCCGTTCAGTGAAAACTCGCATTTCTGAGCACCAGCGCTGTCTCAATTCGGGTCTCGTTTCATCATCAGCCATCGCCGAACATCAACGCGATACTGGTCATAAGATCCTTTTTGATTAAACTTCCATCATCTGTAAATCCCCATTCTTCTTTAGCAGAAAGATTCGCGAAGCCATTGCGATTTACAAACACCCTAATAATCTCAATCGGGACGAAGGTTTTCCACTTCCTTCTATGTGGAAAATGCTAATTCCTAAGCCCTGCCCACCGCCACTGAACCGCGACGTCATTTTCTGAACCGCAACGGCGTTTGCCTATAAATTCTCGCCTTTCTTCTTCCGATAGTTAGTCGAGTTTCGCCTCTGACGTGGTTCACACGTTGAGTTACCGTGCTCTTCTATCCCTTCCCTTGCAAAGAGTTTCGCCTCTGGCTTGGTTAACACGTTGAGTTACCGTGCTCTTTGCTTTTTCCTCCTGTTGAAGCCCCGTACGAAAGTGGGCGAAATGTTGAGTCCTCCGATCTCAATCATGACGCGGTCCAATCCCAGAAGTCGTTTGTTACTTCATAAAAGATATATATTTCGACATACTTTGTGTCTTCTCCAGTCAGTCAAATACACAGTAAAATACACGTTAAAATCTTGCATGTTAAAAATAGGTGCTCCACAATTAATATTTATCACTATTCAGTTTAATAAGATGAATAAAAAGTAAAAATGATGAGTAGTAATTTCTCATAACTTAATTTGTTTAAAAGTACCTGGTATTCAGTAAAAAAGTTTTAAGAACCATGGACCTTAATGGTCGACAGAGCTGACACTATGGATATATTTCGACAAATTGGATTTACAAGAAATTTGAGCTATCCTTACCAATGTAAAATAACAACAAACAATTAAATAAAAAAGCGATCAGATCTTGCTTTAGAAACTTGGTAATAAAAACAAGTGACTATAAATGATTATTTTTTCTGAGTCTAGAGAGGATAAGACATCTGAATGAAGACCAAGTTGTTCAAGCAGTTACCCTTATTGTACATGATGAATCTATTCGACGAATTTTGGGAACCTTGAAAGTTAGTTCTTCCAGGGATGAACAACTGTGCAATTTCTTATTAATCGTTTTCTCGAATGCGAGGATCGTGACACGACAATGAGTATATATAAGATTACTCTAGTATTGTCTGTTTTTCGCTCGCCTTATGGCTTCATGGATGGTAATGCCAATTTTGTGAATTTGATCGCTCCAACGCATCGGAGATCTACTACAACTCACTGTCCACTGCGTAACCCGTTATAATTAATCTAACCAGAAATATCGCGAGAGACCTACTTAACAATCTTCGATATGTCTACAACGGTAATATCTGCAACTAGACTCTTCGAAACTGAGGCTAACTTGATACCTCGAAAACCTTTTAGAGCCCACACAGGTACAAGTAATTATAAAACAGCCTGACTTATGTGTAGATTTGCTCATAACCATATCAATTGCCAACTTTAGCAATGAAGACTGTTTCCCATTGAGCAAGTGTGAGACATGTTGGACATACATGCTGGAAAGGGCCCTAATATGCCATAGATCATTCAAGAATTGATTCAACCTCTGATTAATGAATGGGAAAAACATCTTACAAGATGACCTCTGCAGAATAACTGCTGATCACGCCTAAAATGCGCCAAGAAGTAACTTGCTGAAGAAACGCATGCACACAAGGTTTTTTGATAGCCTCATATATTTCCCGCAAGAAGTGACGTCAGGGTTGTGTTTTTCTTAATTTTTTGCTTCTTTTTAATTCTTTTATATGACTAAGGGTTTTCAACTGTTTTTTGTAATTTTTTTAATTACTAGTATATTATTATATGAGCGATTATGACAGCCATTATTCACGAAGATGACATTTACGCCACAAGCCGAAGGCGCGTGGCGCAAGTCATCTGAGTGAATAATGGCCATAATCGCGAATATAATACGATATTTTATCTACTCCTATGCAATAGGAGCCTTGTGTTCATATTTCAGAATTATGACATTTGTGACAGCTGTTAACTTCAAAAGTCATTTAATAATAAGAATGAATTTTGTGATTGGCTACAACCTATTGAATAATGAAAATAGAATTTTCTGAATGGTTGCAATTTGCAAACTATTGAATAATGAAAATAGAATTTTATGATTGGCTGCAAACCGCGAATTATGAATCATAATTCATGGTCATTGTGCAGTAGGAGTAGATATAATGCTTTGCATATAATGCTTTAAGTAGTGTTCCCTATTTTTTTAACAGTGTACATGTTGTACAAGTATATGACTTGACTTTGTTTCAACATTATAGTTAATTCAAAAGCACAGGAAAATTATTTCTAAAAACAATCTGATATTATCCATTTATACCAGTCTTAAAAGCAAATAAAAATATTTATTAACCAACTTTGTATTTTTAATGATTAAGGGCGTTTCATTTTTGGGTTCGACTGTATCGAACACTACTGTCGTCAGAAATTCCAAACGAGGGTCCCTGTTTTATGCAAAAAGTTTAAGCTTTTCGAGTATGGAATTAATCAAAACATCCTTCTTACTCTTTTTTAACCACATCTAATTCAGAAGAAGAAATCGCCTAGATTTATAAGTTTTTTAAATTGTTTATGTAGTTTGTGAAAAACTAACAATTGGCTTGTACGATTATGGTTTCTCTATGCTCTTATCTGGCTTCGACATGACTATTATTTGATCATCATTTTCTAGTTCAATAGTTCAACAGTTTTATATTTTTTTAGTTGATTATGTAGTTTGTGAAAAACTAATAATTGGCTTGTACGATTATGGTTTCTCTATGCTCTTATCTGGCTTCGGCATGACTATTATTTGATCATTATTATCTAGTTCAATATGAGAATGCTACTTCAGAATGACATTGAATAGCATAGAGATAAAGTCCATAGTTTTCCTGATGATCGCTTAGTTAGTTTCTTTAAGTTTAAATTGGTGTAAAAGACTTGAATAGATACATCACTCTCTAAATAATAAGAAATGTAAATTCCCTAAAATAATGCATGTACAGTTTCACTTGATAATCTTTTACAAAGAGATATTTATGGATGGATTTATTGTTTACTGCTTGTTAAGCAGATGCTCATTTTACAAGAAGTCTGACATTACGATGCTCTTAATTAGATGTCCTATAAATTAGAGAAAGTAACCTAATTTGCATCTGCCTTGCTATTGGACTTGTGGTCGTATTTTAATTAGTTATCTTTGGTAAGTGAAATACTATCTAATTGTAAAAAGCAGTGCAGAAGAAGCTGTTATAATTATATGTAAAATAATTGAAAAATTTACAAACAACATCTTTGTCAACGAAAATATTTCAAGATGTTCATAGCTTACAGGGGTAATCTATGAGACTACAAAGAGTCGGTATTTGTAATTCTAAGGTTTCAGATAAAAATTTCAATTTCCAAATAATTATGAAACGAAAAGTACCTTACACCTTTGATAATAACTCAGTCAGTCGATGTTAAATATAGGTGTACAAATTCAACAGTAGTTTATAATTTTGGCCCTTCTTCTAGCGATGAAATTTCTTAATTGAATTGCTAGTTTATATAAAGTTTTCGACACAACATAACCTTAAAAATTGGTATTCTATGGAAATGTCGAAAGAAACCTTATATAAACCATAAATACTAATTATATTATCATTTTTACAATGCAATGAGTTTGATAGTTCATGAGCTAGTTAAGACGACGTTGAAGGACAGTGAGGTCATGATAGATCTCCGATGCGTTGGGGCGACCAAATCCGGAAAAATGGCATTACCATTCATGAAGCCACAAGAGGAGCTCAAAACAAGACAAGACTAGAGTAATCTTATATATACTCACTCTGGTAGTCACGATTCTCGAATTCGAGAGAACGACTAATAAGAAATTCCACAATCGTTCAACCCCTAAAGAACTAACTTTCAAGATTACCGAAACACGACGAATAGATTCGCCATTTCGAAAAAGGGCAACTGCTTGAACAACTTGGTCTTCATTCAGATGTCTCGTTCTCTCTAGACTAACAAAAAAAGGAACATTTACAGCCACTTGTCTTTATTACCAAGTTTCTAACGCAAGATCTAATTGCTTTCTGACTTAATTGTTTGTTGTTATTTTACATTGGTAAGGATAGCTCAAAATTCTTTTAAATCTCATTTGTACCGCTCGCTTAGACGAAGGGTGGACACGGCCTGGGCTAGCTCATTAACTCTCGGTAGAATATGGCGTGGTGGAAGAACTACGAAAGAGAATGCTTTAGGCTTTCAATTGAACAGTAGAATTATGAAAATTTGGGCGCCTTGTCGTTACTGACAACATAAAAAACAAATCTAGCTAATTAATAACACACCACCTATCTTTAGTGCTTCGCTACATACCATATAAATTGTACAGGTGAAAGGGTTGTGGAAAGAACACAAAATATTATCAGCAATAGGGGAATTTAATCAAACCCAAGTAATCGCAGTTACAGATGAATCATATACATAAGCCATGAAGGCTAAAGTAAAGTGACAGAAAGTTATATTTGTACGACAATTGCCTAACAAATAAATAAACCATAAATAGAAATCAACTTCCGAGTATTTTAGTCACAAAATGTGCCAATTAATAGCTCGGGTTACAACTCAGGATAGACACCTGTGATATCACATTTGACATGTGAACACAACGTCCAAGGGACGCGGCGGAAGTGAGTTTTGGGTACATACGTATTTCAGCAATTTAGCCACTCGCTTTTAGCGTTATTAATTGTTTGATTAAAAAAAGTAATTAAACACGCTTCAATTTGATTTTCTAAGGCCTTAGCAAGAATTGATTATATTTGCGGCAACTGTCTTTGTTGATAAAAATCTGAGAAATGCATGTACTTACATTTATAATTTGATGTTATGTCCAGCGATCGTGAGGGGGGAGATCCTGGTATGTTGCATCTTGATAAATAAGACTTCCAAGCAGGATTTGGCTGCTTACTTCATACAATCCTAAGGCGCCACTATTAAAGAGTGAAGTTAACTGCGACAAAAAAGAGGCCTGGCATTCTGGAATTTCTAGCCAGCTTGCACGTAGAAGCGAAAACTGGGAGGCCTTGTTATTCCTTCAGCAACTGTAGAATAACTTTAAGGGACAACGCATGGGGATCAGCTAAAGCTTTTTACTGCCGTTCGTGGAGAAAACAACCCGCTGGCAGTTTTCGTTTAAAGAAGCCGCATGGGGACCGGCCAAAGCTGTTTACGGCCGTTCGTGGAGGAAACAACGCAGCTGGCGGTTTTCGTTTGTTTAAACAAGAGCGGTCTTGGCCTGCTTCTAGAATTTCAGATCCGCGAAGGTGCTTCATGAAATATCAATAATCGAGAAACTCGACTGTTTGCTAGCGAGCCTACTTAGGAAGAGCCAAATGAGAGTGCTTCGACCAGAAAAGCCTTGCAGGTGCCTTATCTCTAATGCCAGACGCGTTATGCGATAAACCTGAATTCCTTTGCTATATTATTTAAATATAAGGTAGTCCGAAAAAATAAGCTAATTGCCAGAACGTCCTATTGAAACGGGAAGTTACAATATGTGCAGTGCCAGCTCTGTCGACCATTAAGGTCTATGGTTTCATTGATCGTTGATGTCCATCCCCTCCTGTTTTTCGTTTTTTTCCAATTTGGAATTCGAATCACAAAGTCTTTTCGAACACGATCAGACCATCTCCTTTTGGGCATTCCCCTATTCCCTCCTCTGCATTCCTCTTTAGTATGGTTTTTGAAACTCGCACATGCCATAACCATCGCAGTCTTTGCAACTTTCTGTTAGACTAGTGAATCACCCGAGCTAAGCTTCGGTTCGCTAATTTAAGAGAGATTTATTAATATAAATTTTAAAAAAATAATGCATCGGCCGGGAATCGAACCAGGGCTGCCCGGGTGGCAAACGAGCATTCTACCACTAGACCAACGTAGGTTGGTTGAATAATGCTCTGTTATAATGGTATATGAACATAGTGAGTCACCCGAGCTAACAGCCCACGGCCACAACGCTCCGCTACTTAGACAATTTAATTAAATTAAAACTTTTTCGTACTTTTTTTGACAATAAAAACCGCCCTACGATCTAAGTCGAAAAATTATCAAACTTTTTAGCCATCATACAACTTAATCGGTCCAGCATCTTCGGAGGAGATAGCGAAATACATACAAACATACAAACAAAGAGACCACCGATTTTATATTATAGGATACGATGGTTTTTGGAAAGTTTCATGATTTGTCCTTCTTCTCCATTTACCGTTCACTTTTTTTCAGAAACTTCTTCCTTTTTCACGGCTACAATTTCAATTGCTCACTTATATTTATACATTTGTTATAAATCCTTAATTTTACTCCTTTATATTATATATATTTGGATTTAAAGATAGTTTTCAGATTATATATATGTTTTTGTCTTCTGTCATTATTCTTGATAACGCTTTCATACTTTGGTCACTATCGTGCTCTACCGCTAACCCCAAGTATTTAAAGGTTTACTTTTATATTTCTGTTCTTCCTGTTTTTAATTTAAAATTGTTAAATATGTTCCTGCCTAAATTTTCTGTTCTGTGTAGACCTGTGTTTTGTTCATTTATTTTTAACTCGATATTTATTGATTCGTTTTCTATTTTTCTGATAGTAGAGTGGTCAGTTAGACGTGGAAAGGGAATACAAAGAGTTTATATTTGTATCTCTAAAGTTTCAGATTCAAATTTCAATTTCCAAATACCAGACTCTAAATAATTATGGAACGAAACGTATGTTTTCAATATTAAAGATAGGTGTACGAATGCAACGCTAATTAATAATTTTGGCCCTTGTTCTAGCGATGTTATTTCTTAATTGAATTGTTAGATTATATAAATTTTTCGACACACCTTAATCGTAAGAATGGGTATTCTATGGAAATCCTGTTGCAGGAAACCTTATATTAACCATAACTACTAATTATATTTTTTCTATAGCACATGTTAAAGTGTGCTTTTATCAACTCAAAACAAAAGGTCAAGTTTTACTTTAACAGCAAGGGTAGATAAAGTAGCACTTTAACATCAAGGATAGATAAAGTAGTTTAATTTTCTAACTTTTGTTTAAATTAAATATGACAGCTTAGTATTATCGTAGCAACCCAATCTAGCTACTGACATTTTGAAATGTGATTGACTGTCCTTATTTTCTTTTGAAATTGTTAAAGTTCTTGCTATAGAAAAAAATATTGTATTATACACGACGATAAAGTTATTTCTATCCACTCTTGAATCATTAACGTCTCGACTTCGTCTCGACGTTAAACGATTCACTCGTGGATAAAATTTAACTTTATCGTCTTGTATAATAAATTACTATTTTAATTCTACAATACAATTTTATCACAATTATTATAACTAGTGACAATAAATTTGGTTTGATAGTTTATGAGTGCTAGTTAAGACGAATTAATTATCGTTTGTAACTTAGTAACAGTTTTTTTTATTAGCATACACACTAATCTAGCAGCATCTTTTATTTGTTCCTCACTTGTAAACATCAATTTATCAAGTCACTGTAATCACCTTGAAAATGTTTCTTAACTGGCTAGCCAGTAAAAAATTTACTGGCTAGCCAGTTATATTTTACAAGCGTGCTCATAGATAAATGATAGCGTGCAAAGCCAGAGTTGTCTTCCTTAGTATGTGTCATATTGATGAATTTAGTTGCTTGTCAGTTTGACATTTTGAATAAATGGTAAATTTCTGGTTATTTATAAGTGAGAAACAAATAAAATATTCAACAAAACACACCAGGTAACCATTTTTACTGGCTCAAGGATATGACAGGCTCGCCTAACGGCTCGCCAGTCATCCCAATTCTATCGCCAGTAAAAACTGTTTTACCTGGCTTGTAATGTTATAGCTATTTACGTTATTAGACCGGTAGCAACATTTTTATGGCCGCGCCAATACTTTACAGGTTGAGCCCGTAGGACGAGACCTGTATGTTTGGCAAGGCCATAAAAATGCTACCGGTCGTGTATCGTATAAGATTTTTTAGGATACGAGTCCGGTAGATAAAATTTACCGGCCGGTAGTTCTACTACTGGTCTAGGCCGGTAAATTTTATCTACCGGACTCGTTTGTAACTATGTAAACGCTAGTTACCAATGCAGTATCCTAAAAAATACTATAAATGGCAATTTGATAATTTCAAACATGAATTTTGTTTATTCCAATCTTACCATCAGTGTCTTTAATATTTTTCTAACCAGAAACATACTCGTCTATTGTACTGCCCGTATTTTTCAAAACCTATATGTAGATGTTATTATACAGATGCATCTTGACCCACCGTTAAATAGATGTCGACATGTTATTAAACTAATTATAGATCTACGGAATCTCTACTGTTTTATTAAATATATTCAATAATTGTTTTGTACGTCAATTTTTAGTATTATATCTGTGTTTATTGATTTCTGTAATTAAATGAGTCGAATGTGGGGATGTGGTAATTATTTATTATTTATTTTATTAATCAAACGCTAGTCTCTATAGAAATTTAAATTTTAAAGAAATGTTAATGAAATGCGTTGTTTTAGTAAATATAGGAAATCATAATCGTTTGATGTTAGTTTTAAACTAATATTGGATTAAATTATAATTCCATTTATTTTCTGTTTGAAAAATTGGTTGTTTGTGAAACTGGATTTTATTGTGTTCTAACAGCCCTGCGGATTCCAGTGTTAAAAACACGTACATTTGCCAATTTAAAAAAAATTTGCAAAAAGGCCAAGAGACTAGAATGTTTTACCGTATGTAAAAGTGCCAATCAATATAATAATCTGTTTTAAGTACAAGTTATGCTTATTTCATAATTTTGTGATTAAAGTAGTTGAAAATGAACAAACAGGCTCAAAGTTAAAACACGTTTGCATACTGACATCTAACATAACAAAACTATGATATTACATTAAGTATAAGTATACAAAGCTCATATATTTTTATTTCACGCATGGTCTTTTGACTTCAGATAAACTCTTGAAAATCATAAACATTAATTATTTAGAATATAATTTGCTTTCTCTGCATTTTCGTTTGAAATCTCTTTCAAGTTGAATCAACGGAATACAGAACAAAAGCTTTTTTAAGAAAAATGTTCATTTCAACACATTAGGAATTTATGAGATCAAAATGGAAAATAGCAGTTTCATAAGTGAAAAGGGGAGCGAAAATGAATTTTTTAGAGACACATATCGACATAGCAATATATTGTATAAAACGCCATAATTGCTAAATTTAGACTTAATATTCAAGCTAGAAGAAATAAAGTTATGTAAATATAATTAAAATCGTGTCCTTAATTTTATGCAAATATTGTTTGCTAGTAAAGAACCACAGAATTGAACATTAACTTCATAATGATGGCGTTTTCAACAATACTAATGAATAGCCTGGGAATCTGATCACGGAATCATCTCAAGTCTCGCTTTAACCGCCTATAATCTTTAGTAGCCTCACGTTTTCCTTTTCCTTTTAAATCTGTGTAATAAAGCAACAGTAAAATTAATTATCGGCCTTGTGTGTCTCCTCCAGAGCGCCAGCTGTTGTAAAATTACTGCATGAGCGTTCCGAGTCCCTTATTCGCTAATATTACAATTTCGCTGTAGTGGATAGTCACGTTTATCTACTGCTCCCTGTTTTCCTCCATTTAAATTCGTGTTACAGTGATAACCATTAAAATAGTTAGGAGGTCTATTACTGCAGTTAGCTTCTGAAATCCAGATGTTATTCTTGCATTGCGTCTCGAGAATTTCAAGTTACACCAGGGGCGTATGCAAACTTTAATCTGGGATTGAAGCAGAAATTAGAAATGCATACTAGGTAGTGAAAGATCGCTAGTGCTGTACCTTGATTTAATTCAAGATCAGCACACGAAGCTGCTTATTTTTGTGCCAATTTTCCAGGAATGGGTGTATCTTCTAGTTTTGTTTCATTGTTGGATATTTAATATTATATATTAACAATAAATTAATGCCTTTTTTGCCTAACCTAACACGAAGCACAAAATATAGTTATCAGTAAGTTAACCATTGAGCTGAGGCATATGATGTAACTGAGTTGTTAAGCAAGTTCCAAAGGTCTGGACGTTCATTTCAAACTCAAAGATTTTTTAGGCATTGAATTTTACCGATTGAAGTGGATTACTATACATGTTGAACCAATAAAATATGTAGAATTAAACACTTAAACACATTTTGCTGTACTTATTTTTTTGCTTTATATATTTTTAATTAACAAGACTTGTTAATAAATGTACGTGGAGAAGACTACTGCGTTTTATTGCTTCTTATTAAGACACCTCCACTATCAGCATGATGGATCACCTCCCTGTATATATTTTTAAATTTTTCATTAGTAGAACATTTCACTCATCTGTAGTTACTTGTGTCTATTGTTATTAGACAAAATAATGAGTCTCTAGAAGAAGTAGGAAATTTTTTTAACTTCAAAATGAATAACTGTCTCGTAAGCAACAATTTGAGTTAGAAATCGAAGACAGTCTGGAAGGATTTAATACAAACATTTCTTTATGAGCTATCGGAACGGCAAACGTTCTGTTAAAATTAGCATTAATAAGTTAGCTTTTATAGGAGAGTAGATTGCTATATTTTTTAAATTAAAAAATCCTGAGTTGTACACTGGGCATTATATTTGAAGATCATCTGCAACCATGTGCGTCGGTGGCGGTGACATTACAGCTGTAAAAAATCTGCTGTGATACACGCTCACAACTTCTTTTTACAGTGATCTTATAATTAGCCAAAAATTTGATTTTTAATTTTTAAGCATTTGTCAAAAAATTTCAAAAATTACAAATTCTACAGAAACCGTACAAAACATTTTAAATTACCTTTCTTACATCAATACACATTAAAAATGTAACATTTGACAAAAATAGTTAGAGCCGGTTTTGAAAAAATCGAAAAAAACTGAAGAATCACAAAAGTAAACGCCATACTTCTTATTATGCGATTTTCTTCAAAAGCTTGCTGTCGCATCTAGATAGTACACAAAAATTATATATGAAGTTTCAACGTCATACCTTTTTTCGTTTTTGTGATATTCTGTTCGCGCAGACACACACACACACACGGACAGACTGACAGACAGACCAATGAACAAAAACATGTTTTTTGGGTTCATGGAACTCTAAAACGTGAAGATTTGTTGAAAATTTAATTTCGAATTTTTGAGGTGAATCCAATACTTCCTTTATTGCAAAAGGAAGTAAAAATGTTGGTGATTTACCACAATAAATTGCTGAAGGCTATGTAGATGGCAATATTAGCAATAACTAGAGAGAGGGAGCATTTTAAAAGAAATCAACAAAAATACTTGTAGTATTATTTACTTTAGTATCAAAACTATAATACAGTACCACTATTACAAAAAATCTATAAAGAACTTTGCACGAAACTTCACTCGAAGGTGTGGCCCTCCTATATCGCTGCAGTTTTTTTTTACTTTTTAAGATGTTTACGCTGCGTCTCTTGGATTCCAAATATGCCTATTTTCGGCGAGGGTAAAAACCTGAGCTATGCGCAAAATATTAATTTTATCTATTCTTGAGTTAAAGCAAAAAGAGACAAATTTTATTTGTCAGTCTCAGTATTAGAATTGAATTTCGGGTTAGACCGGGTCGTCTTTGTAGATAAACACCCAACATTTTTTTGCGTAATGTGCCTAACGACTACAGTGACTTTGTAACCACAGTGTGGCCATATGATTGTTGGCCACCATGAGTTTTCCAACGTCAAAATAAGTTTGTGTAGGAAACCATAATGACGTGACAAAAATTATTGTAAATCTGTGCATTTTTCTAACGGTGTAAGTGACATTTGATAACTTAAAATTACTAAAGTTAAAATAAAATTTTACAATATATTTGCTGAAGTGAATTAACGCTGTTGTAAATGACTGATCTCTCGAATACAATACAACACATGATTACCCTATATATGCGATATAAATTGTTACTTGCGCCGTGTGAAGTGAAGTACTTTTGACAAGTTATAAAATGTCACTGTCTTATTTTGCCATTAATATCTTTTTGTAACTAAATATTGTGTACATTACTAAAAATAACAATACCTTGGAAAACTACTGGCGGATTTGCGTTCATCCAATAGAAAAGATGGGCATCATATGGCCACACTATGATTATACGGCACTGTACTAGGTTTTTGTGATCGTTATGTTCTGGTGAACTTAGGTATATTTGGCCTTTTTATTGCCTGTGCACTTATAACACGGATCAAATCATGGGTGGCTTGTAAGGGTTCACGAGCAACCAAAGAACATAACCACCACACAAACTTAGATTGGACTAATCTTTACAATATTACACACATGAATACAGCGTTTAATAATTTTTATGAAATATTTTTATACCACTTTAATGTCAACTTTCCTCTACGAAAATATTATAAACGTAATAACATAGTTGCTAAGGAATGGATAGACGATGAGGCCAGAGTATCAAATACAAAGTTAAAAGACTTATATCCCTTAAGTCGTGTGTATCCAGAACTGAGAACCAGCTATATATTAGCCAAACAACGCCATAATACTCTAGTAAATAACAAAAAGAAATCATTTTTTCAGAATATGAATATTAATGCAGAAAATCCTATAAAAAGCGCATGGAGAGTGATTTCTAATATGGCCAACACTCAGAAAAAGCAACGTAATATTTCTATCAAAAATAATGGCCTACTTATCGAAGACACAAAAGTCATTTCTAATATTTTTAATAATTTCTTCATTACGGCAGCGATAGATGTGGTGTCTCGCATTCCTCAAACGAACAGAAACCACTGTAATGATGGAAGAGAATGGTTCTCAAGTAACTTTCAGGCTCTATCCATTTACAGAAACTGAACTAGCAAAATTGCTTAATAAAAAGTTAAAAAATAAATATTTATCAGGTCCAGATGACATACCTGTTTTTTAATAAAACGGGTATTATATACTATAATAAAACCTCTAACGTACCTTGTTAATCTATGCTTTTGTACGGGAACTTTTCCAGACGATCTGAAAGTCGGTAAAGTAATACCGGTGCATAAAAAAGGTGATCCTGAAATGCTTGAGAACTACAGATCCATAACCGTATTTTCAAAAATATTTGAATACACGTTTCTAGACAGGCTCTTGTGTTTGTTAGATATTAATAATATTCTGTCTGACAATCAACATGGTTTTAGGGTTGGCAGATCAACCCAATCAGCAATGCATGCATTTTATGAAAATATCACATCCTCATTAGAAAAAAGGCGTGAATCTTGTAGGAATAATCTGTGATCTCTTTAAAGCTTTTGATTGTGTCAATTTTGAAAAACTGTTAACTAAAATGGCTGGCTATAGTGTAGTTGGTGTTTCGCTTAATTGGATACACTCATTTTTACAAAATCGCAGACAATATGTTTGTATTTCTAATAATAGCAATGGGATAGTACAGAAAATAAACTCAAAATGTATGAATATAGGACTTGGAGTTCCCCAAGGGTCTATTTTGGGACCTATCCCGTTTATTCTTTATATCAATATTCTTGACACTATGACTACAGATGCACGTCTTACCATTTATGCTGATGACACATCTATTGTTGTCCATGAAAACCCTAATATAACACTTGAGGCAAAATGTAACAAAGTTATATTGTGCATTAGCACATGGTTCAGCAAAAATTCGATATACTTTAACTCTGAGAAAACAGTATACTTAAATTTTCAAAATCGTCCAAAAAATTGTGAACCTTTAAAACTAACGGTCAATGATACCGCTATTTCTAACGTACATAACATAAAATTCTTCGGCTTAAACGTTGATCACTGCTTAAACTGGAAATGGCATTGTCGTCAGCTCACTTCGAAGCTAAAGTCGTTAACTTTTTTGTTGAGAAGCCTACACTCATTGCTTAATCAAAATCAGTTAATAATGTTATATTACGCTCATGTTGAATCGCATATTAGGGATGGTATCTGTTTGTGGGGTTGGTCCACACATTCAGGTAACGTCTTTTTAGCTCAAAAGCGCATCATAAGGTGCATTGAAGGCATAACTAGTACTACCAGCTATGTTGATATTTTTAAAAATGATAAGTTATTAACACTCCTTTGCTTACTTGTTCGAATTATGTGTTTATGCCTACATAAACAGAAATAATTCTGTAAAAACAAGCATATACATAATATTAACACAAGATCAAGAGACAATCTTCATATACCTTTTGCACGCTACTTAACTACGTATAAGGTACCTAAATGTGCTTCACAAAGATCATTTAACCTCCTCCCTACATGTATTAAAGAGAGTACCTAATTCTTTGAAAATTGTTAAGACTCGCCTGAAAGAGTTTCTTATAAAAAAAAAATTATTATTCTGTAAACGATTACTATTTTACTTTATATGTACCAACTTTTGTAAACTGTGGAAATTTTGTTTTTATTGTGTTTGATGACGCTTTCCATGTACTGTACCGTACTGTCTTAGAAATAAATTGAAATTGAATTGAATTAAATTGAATATCCTCAGATTGGTAATTAAATTTTATATCTAATGCCACGATGGCCCTTGGTAGGTGCTATTTAACAAAATTGACTTTTTCTCAAAAAAGACGTTTAGCCAATTTTATTCCTTCATGAACGATTTGTTATTGAACAAATTAATAAAATATGTATTATTATGGGTTACTAGAATCATTTAGAACACATTTTTTCTAATCACGGCCTTCTATGATAAAAAATAAAATTTGAAAAGAGCATTTTTTGTTGTTGACCATTCCAACTATCAGAAATTATGTCTAGTATCCACGTATCAAATTTTATCCAAATCGATCTTAAATAAAGAAGATATAAGCATGGCCTTGGTCTCATTGTCACCCGGTATAATACCGGTTTAAAAGTCGGAAAAATATTAAAAATCAATAATAATAAAATAAGTAATGAAACACTATTACAGCAGATTCTTGCCTTAGGAAAAAAAAAACATAATCACATTACACAGCAAAGAAAAGTAACTACTATCACAGCAATGCAAAATTTTAAAGAGAATCGAAGAATTTGATATAATACTTTATAGTGCTAGTAATCACTTCAAAGAAGATATACCAGTTATACAAGTACTTAGGTTAAATAACATAAGAAATAAAAAAAACAACAAAGCTGTAGGTGAAAATAAAGTTCTCCCAGAAATGATAAAAAAGGAGACGAAGAACTTTTTAGTAGCTTAACTATACTATTCAACATGCTTAGAAGGAGGAAGAATACCCGAAAATTCAAACAATGCAGTAGTCGTGCTAGTTAGCAAACAAGAGGATAAGACAAATTGGAAAATTATATACTCACCAACCTTCTCACCAGCTGTTTACTGAAATAATTACAAACAGATTAACAAATAACCTAGATTAATACTATCAATTCCAGCCGACAGGGTTAGAAGCAGCTACGGTTCAGTTGTCCACCTATTGGGCATGAAAACGCAATCCTAACAGAACGACGTATGGAAAGAACGGTGGCAGGAATACCACAAAAGAGCAGAATAAGAAATGAAAAACTACGAAAAATAAAAGTAGCAGACGCGTCAGGAAAATAAAAACACTAAAATAGAAATATGTAAGTTACAAACCTAGAACAGAAGCTGTGCGTGGAAGAGACTTAGATCTGATAATGGATTTAGAAATATAGTATGATCAAAAATTATTTTCATCTAGTATTGCTATAGAAGTTTCTAATTTATGAATGCAACTACGTTTATACTTAAATGTCAAACTTGACATTTGATTTTTAAGTGAGTTATAGTTGCATTCATAAATTAGGAACTATTCCATAGCCATACTAGATGAAAATAATTTTTGATCATACTTTAGATCGATTGTGATTGTGAAGAATGTTTATAATTTATTTAAGTATTTAGTTAGTTGTGATCTCAGTATTTAAATAAATATGAAAATCTATTATAAAATGTTTAACACAAAACCACACTGCTTATTGTATTCATAAATATAAAAGTTCCTGGTTAAAAAGAAATATAACTAACAACAAACTAACAATTAAAAAAACAAATAGTTACACCCTGAAATAACTTTTAAGGGAAATACGCCACAGGAAAGAATCGTGATTTTTTAAATATTGTTATAAATAAAAATGCGAAAGCAAGCAGGAATAATCGAATTCATCCGATTTTTGCAGATTACAACAATAAGCAGCTTAAATTTGCTGGTGCAAAAAGCCTAAAATTCTACCCGAAATTTAAAAGTGGCCTCTGCTTCCTCAAATAAACGAAATTTAAATGATAGGGCTTCTGTTTGAACTAGAAATATCGCGGGTGCCTTATTTAAAATAACTGACTCAAATTTGCATAGTAAAGGTTACTTATTATGTATGCTGCTGGGGTCTTGTACAAGTAGAGCTGCTCATTGTTAAACATTACAGTTAAAGTTATGTTGAACAAAATTACCATGGTTATAGGATTTTATTTAAATTGCATAATTATATACTTAAAGATAAGTGTTGATGTTCTTGGTTTCTACTTATGTGACAAAATTATAATTATAATTAATTTTTTTTGATGTGCAGTTACATGTAACTAATTCCTGTATGCAACATTTTAATTGCTAATGTCATCAATTATTTACAAATAATGTAATTTATGTATACGCATATTTTGATTTCCATATACGTACTACTACTGTAGTCTCTTCTAGTCGGAATAGATACTTATAGTTTATTATGGAGAACGGTGAAGTTAATTTTATTATAAGAGCGTTAGCACTGCGGTTATTACAGAGTTAATGTGGAAACGTTCGTATTGTAATTTTCAAATGTTGCCCTTCCATTTCAAAACCATTAACATACACTCAAATGTTTATAACTTAAGCAAACACAGCGTAATTATGTTCCACCGTTGCTACAGCCATTATTGTTTTATCATTTATTTAAACTAAATAGTGGCTCAAAATTGTCGAAATGGCTTAAATGGCTTCTTCAGATAATTTTAAAGAACTGTTAAAGAACGTGGATCTTTCTATTATTTTTTAACGGCTTGTTCGGATATTGTAAATGCGTTCTAATAACAAATCGGTTGCTTCACATATTCATGCAAATTTTATTGTACTGAATAATAAATTTCTTATGAATCTATGTTAAAACCTTTACTGAACTGTCTTACTGTGTAATAATTAAATAATTTTACAGCTTGACCATGACAGTTACTTTTCAATACTTACCCTGAATTTATTTTTATTAACGCTTGAAGCAAAATTGTGCGAGTTGGTGCAAAACTATAAACTGAACTCTCCTTCTCGAGTTTTCGTAATTTTGCTTTAAATAGTATTTTTTAGGATGGAAGAACAAAATAGAAATATGAGGATACAAGATAACACAGAAATAGTGCGAAAATTGTAACTGCCGTCGAAGGAACAGAGCAGGGGACAGAAAGTCCAATAATAAACAAACAAATTCCAGACCAGCGAAAAACGTACACTTGCTTCAAATAAGGGTAATTGTAAGCTTAATTAATAATATTTACAATTGTTTAACAGGCACAAAAAACATTGTCTTGAGTGCTAGTATCTGACAGAAATCCTCTCTTTTCTGAAGGAATCATAATAAAGTATTACTATAAGTATGTACAATTTCCTCACATAAGTACGTTAAATGAAATTTGAATGGCAAGAATAGGCCTCAGAATATGTCTAACATTTTGTATTAAATCCCTTAGTATTATCACTTATAATACCATGAGTAGTCAAAGTTATGTCGAATATTTTTGCTGTGGTATCACGAATGTCCATTGCGCTTAGGTTCGATTAGGACGAGTGCGCTAGTACGAGTCCTAATCCTAAGAGCAATGGACATGAGTAGTGATACCATCGTAAAAATATTCTACTTAACTTTGACTAAGAATGGCATTCGAGGGACTATTTAATGAACCAAACTACTTTTTCAAATTAGTTTTCAGTAAATCGCAATTTCTATAACAGAACACTAGTACTGACTTTTTCTAATAAAAATCAAATTTGTTTAAAATATTCACTATACCACTAGTGAAAATTGTCGATTATTTTCACTAGTAAAATTGTCGATATAGTTTATTTTTATTGGCTCAGAAACGTCAAAACTTGCATTTTTATTGGACAGGTTTTGATACATGACAAGTGAGTTGAATAGTCAGAAATATTTAAATGTTTGTGAATTTTTACTAATTTTCAAAAACTCACGAGCTTTTTCCCTTGTCTTATCTTTGTAAATTTACGACTTAATTCCAAATTGGTTACTGTTCGGGGCAGTATATCAAAACAAAGATACTGGGATATTTGGTAAGGCAATCTCAACATGTGTTTTACCATTTCATCTATCTTCGTGTAAATATATAAAAATTGTTTCGGCAGTACTACATATTTGTTTTGCGTTTCAGTTTGCAGAAGTGTTGGAACGGTTCAAATCCCTCTGGGGACGCATTTTTTTAAATTAAATATGTTGTACACCCAATTCTATCACTAGAAATATTAAAGCAATGGGTGTCTAAGGTGCCTCCAGATTTGTGTAATTCCTCCGATTCTTCTAGCTTCCTAACTTGTAGTTTTATAGGACCAGGTTATTATACTGCAGGAGTTTGGAACTTGTTGCAGGGATGAAGGTTAAGGTGTGAATGGAGTAGCCAGACCTAACTATCCTGTTTGATTCACACAGATGCGTGCATCAAAACCTTTTTGCTTATAATTATTCATGTAATTCAAGTCATAACTGTTCTATCTCATTCAAAGGTCGTGGTAAAGTCAAATTTGCATCTTGCCGTATTTGTTTGCCTCTGTTAATATTGGAAAGGAATTTGTAAGTTTCCCTTAATGGCTTTTAAGCGGATGGATACACTTTCTAATAGGGCTTAAGCCGACTTAGCGTATTTAGGACTCATGTGTTTATGGATTTCTTTCAATACAATGCCTCATTGAGAGAGCTTAGCATTAAGATTTCTTAAAATAAGCATTTATTCCTAAACAACGTGCGACGCTCCGATTGGCTACGCAGGATCGCCTCAGCCAATAGTGTTTGAGCCTTCCCCTCCTTGTTGAACTTGCGAGTTTAGCTCATTGTCAATTCAACTTCAGTCAGATTCAGAATTTCGAGTAAGCAAGTTCAGCTATGCTTTGTGCTGGTTTGCGGTCGGTCTAGCTCCCTGGTAAAGACGTTTCCAGGTTGTTTGTGTGACGGTTACGCGCGATTCGCTATTTTCGCGTGACCAATCCAAGCGTGTCACAACAGTTGAAGCTATTGTAAAAAACCATCGGTCCATCAGTGACGTTTGTAATCGTTGTTACTCAATATACTCGTGTTTGTTAAGTCTTGTTTCACTCCAACCAATAACTGAACCCAAGTCAAGGGTTATTAAGTGGCAGTTCCCGGCAATGCCATTGAACCGGAATTCGCAGCGGATTAACTGGGGGCCCCATTCGTGGAAGCCTCTTTTCAAGTTAATCATACAAAAACATATCCCTTAAGACATTTGTAGCCTATGTCAGTTCACAGATAGCGAATGTATTGAAAATTCAAATAAAGTACAGAGCTTAAATATAAAATATTGGTGTCGTGTTTTGCTTAACTATGTGACCTAGCAAATTACTTAACATTATTGCAAAAATTCCTGGTTTTCAAACAACAACGCTGCAACTTGACCCATTGAAGTGACACCAATGCTGAGGCTTGAAATATTACACATTAAGAATTACATTTAGAATTTCCCTAATTTCTTTAAAACTTAACACTTCTTCTTCTTCTCCTTCTAAATCCTTTATGACCAATATGCGCGTCGGATATTTAGTCTTCCCTTAGTTGTTAATCCATTTCTTCTATGCTTTCCAGTCCTTGGCAAGCTCGTTCAACTGTATTAATGTTTTTCTTTTTTGTCTCCCTATTTCTGCTATTCTGTCTTCCTCGGCATTCCCTTCCGTTTCGCGTCTGCTTCATATACTTTTTTGGCTATTGTATTGGGATTCATTATAACTATATGAGCATACCAATTCAGCTATTTTTTCTCTATTTTGGTTGTTATTGTTTCTTGATTTGTTTCCCGTCTTATTTCTTCTTTCCGTATTCTCTGCCATTTTGTTTTTCCGGTTATCTTCCGTAGAAATTTAATTTCTGCTGCTATAATTTTTCCTTCCTGCTTCTTTTGAAGTGTCCATGATTCACTAGCGTATGTTATTGTTGGTAACACCACTGAGTTATATACCTTTAGCTTTACATTATTGTCAGTTTCCTTTTTCCCGAAGATAGTTTTGTTTAGGGAATAATATATGTTATTTGTTTTCTTTATTCAGGCGTTTATGTATATGTCTATTCTTCCATCTTCTGCTATCATGCTTCCTAAATACTCGTATGTTGAAACTTTCTCCAATCTTTCTCTTTTTATGTAGATTATGCTACCTCTATTGTCTTTCTTATTTATGTTCATTGTTTTACATTTATCTACATTTATTTCGAGATTTATTTTTCTTATTTCTTCTGTCCATATTTCTACTAATTTTTATATCTTATTATAATGATCTGCTATCAGTACGATGTCGTCTGCATAAAGTAGGTTAACCATTTTCACTGGTTCCAATCTGTTGTATCCGATTATTGTTTGTTGTTTTTCTGATTGTAATCTTGTATTTTTCACTAATCTATCCATTAATATTATGAACAACAGTGGGCTCAAACTATCCCTCGGTTTAAAACTTAACACAAGCATCTATTTTATGGTGGAACGTTAGTTTGAACAATGAGCCATTATATGTGCAAAATTTTACTAGAATAAGATGGAGATAACAATGCCTACAATCCCAACCTATTTAAATAGTTATTTGTGTTATATTACAAATAATCCACGAGAGAAAAACTACACCCTCAAAGCCGCCAGACCAAATGGGCTCTTTTCTTGAATGAATTAGTTGTAATAACACACGCATTCTATACAAAATTGTATCCAACAACTGAATAAATACCACAAAAAAATTGTGTTGACAGCTATGAAAAGTCAAAGTGACCAAATAATTGGGAGTGAGGAGGGAGAAAAGAATCAAATAAATTTATAATTAGAGCCGCTTGTGAGTCATGTTACAGGTTTGCCAGTACTGAAGTGTATTGTTGGAGTCGCTGTCAGTATATAAAAAATTCGAGATTAACAGGTTAGGTTGAGTATGTTATTGGACAGGGACTACCGCAAAACCTAACCTGCTCACCTTAAATTGGATATAAACTGGCCGTACTACCAACAGCGACTTATGGTTTTTATCTCACTAGTGAGTTATAACCATTTTATGGGTCTAAAATGTATCTAATTATAGCCTTACAACTAGGTGGTATTTACATAACAAGTATATATTGTAGAACTTTATTTGACGAGTCTATTCTATGGCGCAGCGAGTTTTACGAGCGAGGTCAGAAAGAAGACGAATCAATGAAGTCAGATTATGTACAAGTAGCATACAAAGTTTTATGTTCGACTGCTAAGTAGAAAAAATCGAGTCTATAAATGTGATCTCTATTCTGTGACAGAACAAATTGGCATTAGAGCGCGTTGAAAGATATTAATAACTTTTATTTTGACACTTACAGCTGATGTACGGGTACTTTATAGTACTAGTTAAATACAGTAACGTACTTTATCGTACTAATAGGTGAAGTGCACTTTATTTTACTACTACCATAAAAAGCTACTTTATAGTCACGAAAGTGTCATAAACAGTACTTTATAATGCAGTCGTATATAAAAATAGTTTTTTCACTACTAACCTGAAAAATCCTCATTATTTACTCTTGTTCTCTAACGAGAAGTTATATTTCTCTACCTGGGTAAATAATGACATAATCTTTCTATATTTTTAATTAAACACAAAAAACACAAAACTTTATTTAAAATTTAAAATTGTAGTTAATTGTACAGTTGTGGTAAACCATATGTATTCCTCCACTTCCTGTAGAGTTCAAA
>OW679198.1:96518012-96624202 GCA_940337035.1 Agriotes lineatus | reverse complement strand
GGTCCCATTTTCGTCAAGTGTAAAGCGTGATCTATGTGCAAATTATTACTTTTATGTACTTTTCAGTGAACGCAAAAATTAATAAAATTTTATTTTTTAACGTACTCACCCTGTATATATTTGTCCGAAACTTTCTCGGTTTCATGCCATGTAGACATATAATCCGCATGCAAAACATCGTTTTCCTCTAACAAATAGTTTTTGAGTTATGACGCCGATAGGCAGACATACAGACGGAATTGAGAAAACCTGTTTTTCGTCATCAGGGACTCTGAAACGTGAAGCTCTGAAGAAGTTTCAGAAGATGATTTTTTTTGCGATTACAATACTTCTTCGTGTTTGAGGGGAGGGAACTAAAAATCCCTAAATATTAACCAAAATTCGAAAACTTTCATTAATCAGACGTTCTTCTCTTTGTTTCAATCGTTTTTTATATCTACAGCGCTTGGTTTCTCTCTTTTTTAACAACAGCTGTATTCGGTCATCATACTTGCATTCTACCTTCCCTGGTACCTTTGCTCCATTCTTCCTTTACGATTTTCCAATACTTTTCGAGTTCTCGTGGTTTCTAAATATGATGTGTCTCAATTTACAGTGCATAATTAGATAATTAAAATGTATCCATGACATTTTTAAAAACAAAAGAAATATCAACGTGTTTTTTAACAACAATTGCAAAATTGTTCAAAATATCTTGCATTTTTACTTCCTTCATCTAAAATACGAGGGACTTATTATAATCCCGAAAAAATCACCTTCAGGAGTTTCTTCAGATCTTCAGGTTTCAGGGTCCCTAGATGACAAAAAACAGGTTTTCTCAATTCCGTCTGTTTGTATATCTGTCTTTTGACCGTATAATTTAAAAACTATTTGTTGAAGGTAGACGAAATTTTGCATATACATTATATATCCACCTGGCATAAAACCGAGAAAAATTCAGACAAATATACAGGGTGTCCCGTGACTCGATGCCCATAGCTTAAGAGCTTATTCTTGGACAATTTTAAGTCGAAAGTGCCTTATACACTTTTGTCAAAAACTCAATAGTTAAGGAGTTATGGGCAATAAATATTGTACTAGACAAAAAGAAGCAACGAATAAGTGCTTTACTTTAAACGTAGCTGCATTATAGGAATTCGAAGAGTTCCGGTGGCTCAGTCAGCGAAAACCCACTTTACCAGTGGAATACCGCCGAACAATGAAATTGCATGCACAGGCTCGTTCGTAGACGCTGAAATCGGGTCCCGTTAGAAATACTTTTTTATTTGCAAATTGATTTAATTTGAATTACCAAGTGTGTCCTTTTATTGTTTCAGTATTATTAGGAACGTTAAAATATGTTTGCCCTCAGTTGCTTTTAATTTTTCAAAATATTTAGTGTTCACTGGCAAGGGAAGTTCTGAGCAAAGCCGTTTTTGCTCAATAATACCGACCGTGTGCGACACGTTGTGTATCGATATACCTATAAAAATGATATACAGATTGATGGAGGTCAATGCGAACATAGGGACATGCAAGACATTGCTCTTTTACATGAATCTTGAGTCTTACTTCCCTCATCTAAAAGACGAGATTGTAATCACGAAAACATTACTTTCCGAGATGTCTTTAGATATTCACGTTTTAGGGTACCTAGATGACGACGAGGTTTTCTAAATTCTCTGCCTGTTTGTCTGTCTGTCTGTCTGTCTGCTGCTAGTATAACTCAAAAGCGATTTTTGGAGGAAGACGATATTTTGCATGCGGATTATTATGTCTACCTGGCATGAAATCCTGAAAATTTCGGTTAAATATACAGGGTGATTTTAAAATGTTTCGCCAAACTTCGGGGTATTGTTCTACACACCAAGGCAAGTAAAAAAGTCCATGTAAACATGTGTCCGAAAATCGCGCGTTTCCGAGTTACGAGCAATTTTTGAACTTGGGAAGTAGTCCAGTCAAATGGTGCTCAAAAAGGGCGAATAGGGGAGAGGTTTGGTGGAGTTCTGATATTTGGTTCCTATATGTTTTTTGGGTCGCTGTACACGAATATCAGGTTTTCCAACAAGAATTTTGACCGGAAACACGTTTTTTAAGCAAAATCGTGTAATAAATCTTTTTTTTAGTTTTTCTAAAATTACTCGAAAACTATCCAATTTCGTAAATATTGAACCTATATGAAATAAAAGAGAGTAAAATTTCTTACATTTTATGTACTAGCGGTTTTTTCTCCAATCAATCGTTCAGCCGCGAGAGCGCCGCGAAGTTAGGTGTTAAAAGGGAATTATGCCAGTTTATTTCAAAGTAACTCGAAAACTATACATTTTTCGTAAATCAACAATGGTACATGAAATGAATCTTCATAATTGAAATGTTGGCAAACTCGATACTTGCGTACAGCGACCTAAAAACCATATAGGAACCAAATATAAAAACTCCAAAACTTTCCCCTATTTTCTACCATTTGACTGGACTATAATTTTGCGGCGCTCTCGCGGCTGAACGATTGATCGGAGAAAAAAACCTCACATACATAAAGTGTAGGAAACTGTGTCCTCTTTTATTTTTTATAGGTTCAATATTTATAAATAATGGACATCTTTTGGGTACTTTTAGAAAAACTAAAAAAAAATCGGTTTTTACAAGGTTTTTGCTTAAAAAAACTTGTTTCCGGTCAAAAATTTTATTGAAAAACCTGATATTCGTGCACAGGGACCCAAAAAACATATAGGAACCAAATATCAAAACTCCACCAAAACTCTCCCCTATTCGCCCTTTTTGAGCACCAATTGACTGGACTACTTCCCAAGTTCAAAAATTGCTCGTAACTCGGAAACGCGCGATTTTCGGACACATGTTTATATGGACTTTTTTACTTGCCTTGGTGTGTAGAACAATACTCCGAAGTTTGGCGAAACATTTTAAAATCACCCTGTATACAGGATAAGAGGGTGAACAATAAATATAGGGTGATTTTTTCCTTTAACATTTTGAAAACTTCTACTTGAGCGGGAAGTTTCGTGTAAAGCGCTTTGCCGACCTTTTTACTTTAATACGATTAGTAGAATTACGACTAACATATATCATTAGGCCCAATGGTCAATTCCGAATCAATATCTCTGTCGTGGTTTCTCTGGATCGATTTATCCTTTTGAGTTAGATTTCATTGTTATGTTTGGTAATCGATTGGGGCGTATTCTTCCTGTATGATATGTTCAGTTGCTTCTTTATCTATAAATTTTATTTTTCATTGCAAATATTTTCAAGTCCAAGTCTCGTATCTCTGCAGTAAGATGGGTACAGTCATTATTCTATAAGCTTGTCAACCGACATAAGTGTTTTTAATGTTTTTTTTCGTATTTGAATTGCAGTGTGCGCTTTTGATTTCTATTTCATTATCATAACATTGTATCTGGACGTTTCTGTACCTTATAACATTAATGTCATTTAATTTTTAAATGTAGTTAGCTTTCAATCGAGATGAATAAAAGCAAACATTATCAAAATCTGTAAATGGCTTTACTCAGAACTTCCCTCGCAAGTGAACGTTGTGACACTAAACAATTTTTAAAACCGAAGATAATTAAGAATAAAAATATCTTTACGTTAACAATAAAATGAAACAATTGGCAATGCGAATTACATAAATTTTCAAATAAAAAACCATTACTGGCGATGGGATTTGAATTGCAGCACTCGGGAACGAGCCTGTGAATGCGTTTTCAACGTGTAACAGTAACACGAAGACAATATGCCCGCTCATCGCATATGGCCACACTGGACCTCTCTCTCTTCCATGGGACGCATTAAACATTACGCACTTATTCGCTGTCCCTTGACGTCTTTTCTACAAGATTTACCCTGTATCTGTTGGGTCCCATTTTTAAGGCAAACCCTGAGCTATGTGCAAATTATTACTTTTATTTAAGTAATAGTTCTTGAGTTACAGCAAAACTAGGAAGAACTTTATTTTTTTAAGATGCCCACCCTCTACAAATTTTACCGAAATTTTAGACAGATGGATAGACAGGCAGGCACACAGACAGGCGGATTTGCGAAAACCTGTTTTTCGTCATCTAGGGATCTTGATATATGAATATCTGAAGAAATATCGGAATATCGGACAATTTGTTGCAAGCTGCCACTCAGGACCTTCGCATCTCTGCTATGCAGTTGCATGAAACACAACGCACTTATTCGTTGACCCTTTTTTTCCTACAACATTTGCCGTGTATCTGTTGGGTTTCATTTTCGTTAAGGGTAAAGCATGAGATATGTGAAAATTATTACTTTTATCTATTTCTCAATTCAAGTATAAATAAACAAAATTATATTATTTTAAGGTGCTCACGATGTCGTTGTTGGGCCCAAAATATTCCCTTTTCTGTCAAGGATAAAATCTCGAGCTATGTGCCTAACGGCTGTTGGCTGAGTGCGAAATAAATAAATAAAATAAATAACTAAATAAAATAGTTTTTGAGTTAAAGCAAATATAAGGAATATCTAATTTTTAAAGTACTCACCCAGCATATATTTTACAGAAATTTTCTGGGTTTTATTCTAGGAAGGCGTATAATCTGCATGTAAAATATCGTCTCCTCACAGCAAATAATTTTTGAGTTATACCGGCAGCAGAAAGATACAAAAACCAAAGCAGAGTAACAAACTAGATGTAATCTGGTAGTGAACAATGAGCATATGGAACGAGTTATTGAAATACTTGGCCGTTAGAATAACAAGTTAAGGAAACGTTAATTAAGAAGTAAGATACAAAAATAAAGCAGTAGCAGATGTCTATGAAACTAAGTATTTAGTAAAATCACATGACACTAGAAAACAAATCTTACTTATTTTTGGCTAATACCTTTAATTGCATCTATATTTTTTTCACTCCCTACCCAGGTTTTTCATTCTTCCCAGCTAGTTACCCTTGGCTTCCTCTTTACCTTTCCAGACCTACCTGGCCATATTTCTTTTTATCGAATAGATTTTAATATATTCTTATTGCGTGTTTATATCAACTCAGTTGCTAGTTCTTATCTTCTTTGCGCCTCCCTCTTATTTTCTTTGTACCTAAATTTGTTATATCTAGATGTATTTTCTCGCTTTCTGATATAATACTTGAACAGAATTGCCTGGAGACTGTCAGGTTACTGTTATTTGCTCTGGCTCGCCCTTTTTAATTCTGAGCCAACGGTTCAGACTCCAATCCGTCTTTTAAGGCAAGCATAGTCTTGCCACTCAAAGGACGTTACAATTAGGTAACCACTTGAGGTGCAGCCTTGCACCCAAACATTGTATGACTTGGTAAAAGTGGTATCTCGATGTCAATGAATCAAACACTTATGCTGATTGTCTTTATTATCAAATCTGGGCCTGTATATACTATACCGGGTGCCCACTCTCAAAGTCGAACATAGGCTATCAACATTGTTCATTTGATTTTTTATTTTGCCATTATTTATATACTATATCAGTGAATTTTATTATTATTAGTATCAATTGATGTGCAATAAATTTATTTTTCTATTGATACCATTACCTTTCCTGTAAGTTGAATTGGAGAGCAGAAGTCAGCAAAAACGGTCAATGCAATGTCAGATTCCTATGTTCGAGTTCGAGAACGGACACCCGGTATATCACTTACTACTAACATTGCATTATTTCAAAGTGCCAAACTGCGTGCCTTACTTGGTCGCTCTCGTATGTCATAACAAACTGTCAGCGTTTAGCAAGGCTGAGGTCCTTTGATAATTCTGATAAACATTCAGTATAGCTGGAATAATACACTGCACTCTTATAAACCAGGGCATCGCACTGATAATGTGCATTTCTCAGTTTTTGAAATGAAAATTGAATCTGTCGATTTTGAGATTTAAACATACTTTTTATATATTCGTACACTGTTACTACTTTTAGTCTTCGCTCTTTGACGTCTATTACCTGCTCTCTATTTTGAGTTCTGTTATTGACTATCATTGCTTTACGCTTGACAATATTTAATTCCATTTTATTTATTTCTATGTTTTCGAACCATATGCGTATTTAGTTTTCTATGCGTCTGCTCTGCATATGTGAGATTAACTACTTTAACTGATGATGATCTATTATATCTTATTACTGTTTGTTTTTGTCTTGATCTATCCATTAATATTATGAATAAAAGTGGGAATTTATTTGATTTTTCTTCATATAGCCGTTAAATGACATTTACTTTCTTATCACAGTTAGTAGTTTTCTTGGTATTTATATATATTGCTGAAGGCAACTTCATATCATTGTACTGGATCAGTGATTCCCAAAGTGGGCGATATCGCCCCTTGGGGGGCGCTGCGCTGGAACTATCTAGGGAGGCGATAGTAGCCTCGGATGCATTTGGGGGGCGGTGAATAAAACTAAGGGGACGGTGAAAGCTTAAACAAGGAAGAGAATATAAGAAGATTTAGAGAAACCATTCGTACATATTTCATCTGTTGTGTAACGTAGTGTAACATTATTTTCCAAATAAACACACAAAATGCAAATTACAGACTTATTTATTCCATGAAGGCTATTTACCATTATTAAATGTTCTTATTCTTCTTCATACCATTTGTTACTTTATTTATTCAGTTTGTTTATTCTCCGTTTCTGTAATTTTACTTTATCACACCCTTTAATACACCATCCAGAAAGTAAATACCATTATAATCAGAGCTGTCACAAATCAGTGATATTTAAATCTTTTTTTGATTTAAATACTTTATTTTATATAAATACTTTGATTTTAAATCTTTTTTCAGAAAATGATTTTTGATTTATGATTTCAATCTTTTTGAAAAGTATCTTTGATTTTTACTTAAAGATTAAGATTTAAATCTTTTCAAAATGATTTAAATACCTATATAAAAAAATTAAATCATTTTACAGAGCTTGTCTATTCCTGTGGATTCGTGAATTTACCTGCAACCGCTGCAATTTTTTAAAAGCGTATTTTTGTTCTTTATACCTATATTTATACAATACACTGTACAGCAACAGTACTCGCCATAAACTTGGTTACAATGGTTACATACACCATACAACACTTATACTCATACATCATACATTCATACACATACATACTTTATTATGGCAACTGCTGTTACTGATTTCTGCAACATGAAAAGTAATCAGTCTGAAATCGACAAACAAAGAAAACCCTAGCTAAAATGTTAAATAGATTTTTTAGTTAGACTAATAACACTTTTAAGGAAAATCAATTCAATAATAAAAAAATACTGTAAACATATTTCCCATTTTTGGGCAGAACAAATTTTAATTAACTTCTTAGTTTGGGTTTTAATGCTTTTTTTGTTTATTTCATACTATACGATTTTTAAAACAGATTTATTAACGTCATATTTTTGTTATCTGAACACATAAATAAAAGTTTGATTGCTGATTTAAATACCTACCAGTATCTACTTTTTGATTGCAATCTTTAAAAGGATTTATTCCTTTTAAAACGATTTAAATCTTTAAAAACGATCTTTGATTTAAATCATTTGTAAAATGAAAAGTATCTATGATCTTTGATTTAAATCTTTTGTCAAAATAAAAAGTATCTATGATCTTTGATTTAAATCATTTGTCGAAATGAAAAGTATCTATGATCTTTGATTTAAATCTTTTTTTAAATGATCTTGAACAGCTCTGATTACACAGGCCTGCAAATTGAAATTTTTTGATTTTTTTTCACCGTAATGGGTGAATCGTATGTATTTTGGTGCGCTGAGTCCAAATATGACCTCAGTTTTTCTCCAGCACGTAGGGATTTTCCGCAAAATGAAAAAGAAAGTTATGCAAAACCCGCAGTACATATAGGTAAAAATGCATTTTGAAATAAAAAAAATATATTACTAGTGGTTTATTTACATTTTTAAATACAATTTGATAAAAATAATATGTAGTATATACAATAAGGATTTATAATTCTTTATAATATCTACATCTTTTTCCCCCAAAACTCCGTTTTGAGCTTTTCCGTTTGTGTGGGATGTCTGGAAGTTCTCTATGAAGCATCCAACAGTAGTCTCCCACCATATTCACATCCCATCGTCCTTGGTACCTCCGTTCCATTTCTTTGATGTCTTGGTGGAACCTCTCGCCCTGCTCTTCACTTACGGCACCAAGGTTTTCTGGGAAATAACTCAAATGGGAGTTCAAAAAGTGAAGTTTCAAGCTCATGGAGCACCCCAAGGTTTTAAAACATTTCAACATTTTATTTACAATTTCTTCATAATCCGGGTCCTTATTGTTCCCCAAAAACTTAGTCACAACTTCTTTAAATGATATCCACGCCTCTTTCTCAGCTTTTTTCATCACCTTTTCAAACTGATTGTCTTTCATTAGTTTCCGAATGTCCGGGCCAACAAAAACACCTTCCTTTAACTTTTCCTCAGACAGTCCCGGGAATTTCTTTTCAAGGTATTTGAACGTTTCGCCATCTTTTGGCAATGCCTTGACAAACTGCTTCATCAGTCCAAGCTTGATGTGAAGTGGGGGTAAAAGCACTTTTTTGGGATCAACCAAACACTCAAAGTGAACATTTTTTTCTCCAACCTTCAAAGTTCTCGTTGGCCACACTTTTTGGCTCCAGTGCTGTGCTTTTGCCCGGCTATCCCACTCATATAGGAAACAGGGGAATTTCGTATAGCCACCTTGTTGTCCAAGCACCATAGAGATGACTTTGAGATCACCACAGATAGGCCATCCAAACTCCTTATATTTCAATTTATCAAGGATAAAAGCCATGTTGTCATACTTTTCTTTTAGATGCACAGAGTGCCCCACGGGTACAGAAGCGTATTTATTGCCGTTGTGTTGCAAAACACATGTTGAATGTTAAACATTGACATCAACTTGGGAACATCAGAACAATATACAAGTTCGCCATCTTGAGAAAAATTTGACTCAAATTGTTTTTCTCTGCTTCTGTACCAAGAGAATGAAGTTCCAGATCTCAACAAGTTCTTTTCTTGAAGTCTAGAGCCCAGTAATTCAGCAGACTCTTTAGAAAGCCCTAAATCACGAACGAGGTCGTTTAATTCTTCTTGTGAAAACTGTTGGGGTCCACAGTCTTCGACTTGAAACTCATCATCCAACTGCTCTGACTCGCTCTCTGATGACTCTGGCAAATCGTCAAAATTGTGTGGGGGCACTGGTACTGGAATACCGGGTCCATGAGGCACAGGCCGAAGTGCAGATTGCATGTTTGGGTAACATATATCTTTTTTATTTTTGGCATTGTACCCTTGTATGTTTTTTTTATTATTATCTGCTGATGTTCTTCTTCAATATCCTCTATTTCACGTGTGTCTTCTAATTTTTTTTCCAGTCTCTGCTCATATAAACACATTACAATACATTACATCAAGCAGCATATGAAGCTTTGGGAGAGGAAAAGAAAAAAGCAAGACCAAACGGAAAAGAAACAAGCCTATAACCAATGGTTAAGTAACAGAACAACAGATAATTATACACAATATAAGGCATTACAAAGATCGGTGAAAAGGAAAATAAGAGAAGAAAAGAATCGATCCTGGGAGAAGAAGTGTATGGAAATAGATGCAATGATAGGAGGAGCACAATCTACGGAAGTCTGGAGAACTTTAAAGAGTATGAAAAAGAATACCACCGAAAGTAGAGTTGAGTGGATCAAAGAAGAAGAATGGATCAAACACTATGAAGAGTTACTTGTAGAGAAGAGAGAACAATTTACACCAACAACAAATGAAGATCAATATAACATAAGTCAGACACACATGGAAATAAACCAGACAGAAGCAGATAACGCCATAATGCTCTTAAAAAATGGGAGAGCCACGGTGCCAGGAGGAATACCAGCGGAATTAATAAAATATGGGGGAAGAAAACTGAAAGAACGAATTAAGAAATTGATGAATAAGTGTATACAGTGTTCCATTGTTCCTACACAATGGCAGATATCCTATATAACATCAGTACATAAGAAAGGTTCTAGGAGAGATACCAATAACTATAGAGGACTCAGTGTAATGAGCACGATGAGTAAAGTATTTGGGAAAATAATTAAAAATAAATTACAACGAATGACACAACGTAAGATAAGTGAGGAACAAAGTGGATTCACAAGAGGACGATCATGCACTGATAATATTTTTATCCTACAACAACTAACAGAGAAAAGAATATCTAAAGGACAAGAAACCCACCTGGCTTTTATCGACTTAGAGAAGGCATACGATTCAGTTCCCAGGGAGAAATTATGGCAAGCACTGGATACCCTAGACGTAGACACGAATATGATCAGGATTATAAAAGAACTATATAATAATAATAAGTCGTACGTAAAAATAGGGCAAAGACTATCAAGACCTATAGAAACATCAAAAGGCTTAAGACAGGGTTGCTGCTTATCACCACTACTCTTCAACATATATTTAGAACATATATTAGAAAAATGGAAAAGAAGCTGTGCCGGTATGGGTGTACCAATAGAGGACAATTGCCTGTTCACACTTAACTTCGCGGATGACCAGATAATTATAGCACAGGACGCTTACGACCTGGAATTCATGCTAAAACGACTGTATAAATACTATCAAGAGATGGGAATGAACATAAATATTAGCAAGACAGAGTACCTAGTCGTTAATTCAGAAGCACAGTTCCAGATTTTAATTGATGACAACAAGGACATCAAACAAGTAAAACAATTTAAATATCTAGAAGTACTGTTTACAAAGGATGGATTGGGTAGAACGGAAATCATAAACAGAATAGAACAAGGACGGAAAGTGCTTGGATGTTTGAATGGAATATGGTGGGACAAACACATATCGCGAAAAGTTAAGAAACACATAGGGAAGACAATGGTGGAATCAGTAATGTGTTATGGTAGCGAAGTGTGGCCATTAACAGCAGACTGCAAAAGAAAACTTACAGCTACGGAGATGGACTACCTAAGGAGAAGCGCCAGAATATCAAGAATGGAACATATCAGAAATACGGATATAAGAACGATGATGATAGCACAGGACACAGTAGTAGACCGAATAGAACGAAGAAGTTTAAAATGGTTCGGGCATCTCATGCGAATGGAAGATGAAAGATGGCCACGTAGAATTTGGCAGTGGAAACCACCTGGTAGAAGTAAAAGGGGCAGACCAAGACGATCATGGAACGAAAGTGTGAGGAATGCTATGAGAGCCCGTGATCTGGAAGAAGAAGATGCACTAGAGAGAGGCAGATGGCGCTTAGGACTGGGAAGGCGGCTAGAAGCTGTATAAACCCAAATATATATATACCCTTGTATGTTGCAAGAACAAAAGTAGCAGTCATCGCCGTGGTTTCTCGGCTCTCTCCAAATCATAGGCACCCCAAAACGAAAAGATTTCACCTTTCCTTTAGACCACATGCGAAGTCCTTCAACACAGCCTGAACACACTCCATGAGGGGCCCAAGATTTTTCTTGATCTCCGATCTTCACACCAAAATAGGCAAAGTACACTTTTTTAATAAACTCCGTAATACTTCGAGATTGTTTTTTTAATACAAGTTCGCCACAAATGTAACAGAAACTATCAGGATTATTAACACAAGCTCTTGAAGACATTTTGAAAGACACTTTAAGAATATTTAAATTGAAATGAACAAATCGAAGGACTACGAGGGGTATATATAGGGCAATGGGAAAATCCAGGTTTCATTTGTCAATAATGTTCACCACAATTACGCTAATTACCAGAAAGAATTTCTCCTATTTATTTATGTACTTTTAATAACAAAAACATTTATTACAGTAACATTGGAATCTGAAAACACCGAAGAAAAGCGATAAACCTTAATTGCATACTATTAAGGTAATGGGTTTCCATGATTCATACGCTGACTAATACTGTTAAATATACTAATTTTTATCATATTTCATAGTTTCTAATATAAAACTATAAAGCCGAATAGGAAAAACAACTTTTTTCGGCATATTCATAAATATACGCCTTAAGGTAGGCAATCCCGCAGAAAAATGCATTTTGCGGAAAATGCTTACGTGCTGGGAAAAAACTGAGGGCATTTCCAAACTCAGCGCACCAAAATACATAAGAATCACCCATTATTTTAAAGAAAAAAATTTGGTCGCAGACCTGTGTTTTAATAAAGGGGTTTTATTATTCAAATTTGCTTTTACTCAAAATACAGGTTAAAAATTCGGAAGAGATTTGTTTATTTTAAAAATATCATTTTCTCTAGCAATAATAATTTATACAAAACTTCTATATGGTATTATTTTATTATAACATTTCATAATTGACTTTTTCAGATAATCATTTGAGTTTGGCTTTCACTTTAGTTATTCCGAATGTCAGTTAATGCCTACAAATTAAAATCTAAGCTCTGATGTTATCAAACAACTATCCCAACTAAATCAACTTATATGCTCGAACCTTTTTAATAAACTATTCACAATTTAACAGTAACTGTATGTCATGTATCATTCATTAAAAAATTCTCAAATATTTATGTTGTAGGTACTTTTAATGTATAAATCCCCCCTTGTACTTTTTAATTGCTGATTAATTTATTCTTTCAAAATAATTTCCTACATAGAAATACTCTTATAGATAATTATCAATCTCAAGAAGCTACCACTACAATATCTTTCTGTTTGTTCGCTTAAAGAATGTAGATTTCCAGGGGGCGCTGAGTATTTTTTTTTCTGAAAAGGGGGCGGTAGGCCAAATAAGTTTGGGAATCACAGTACTGAATAATTGTATCGAGCACAAGATGAAGGTAAGAACCAATAAATCTTGTGTGAGCTTAATCAAGCCATACAAATGAAAAGAACCCTACCTAAATCGGAAATGAAGATGTTCAGAACTATGATGGTGGAAGACAACCATTCAAGATTTCGATGAACGGGAACCCACAGGAGACTACCAGAAAGATTCAACAAAAGATGGAAGGGATCTTTGGTTTTATTAACAAAATACAGACATGTTTTTCTAGCATAATCTTTATAAAAAAATCTGGTGTGATACACCTACACAACTTCCTTTTACAGTGATCTTATAATTAACCAAAAATTTGATTTTAAATTTTTAAGCATTTGTCAAAAATTTTCAAAAATTAAAAATTCTAGAAAAACGGTACAAAATAGAGCGTTAGTTAAAGAGACAAACTTTCTCTAGAATTTTAAGCTGAATTCAAAAAAGTAATAATATACCGGGTGTTCTATTTAAAATAGGAGTTTATAAAAAAATTTGAGAAAGTTTGAAAAAAATCGTTAGAGACGTTTTTTTAAAAATTCGAAAAAAACTGAAAAATCACAAGAGTAAAGACCTACTTCCTGTTATGCGATTTTCTTCAAAAGCTTGTTGTCGCATTTACATAGCACACAAAACTTATATATGAAGTTTCAACGCCATACCTCTTTTCGTTTTTGAGATGTTCTGTTCACAGACTGACACACAGACACACAGACAGACGGACACGTTTTTTGGGTTCAGGAGACTCTAAAACGTGAATATCTGTTGAAAACTCAATTTCGAATTTTTAGGGTTAATCCAATACTTCCTTTATCGTAAAAGGAAGTAATAAAGAAATCTTACAAATGCATATAAAATTAATAAATGATTATTTGTAATTCTCACAATTCCATAGAATATACACCGCCGTTCATTTGAAGTGGATCACTTAAAGAAACTAGTTTCTACGACATTTTTCTAACCTATTTATAGCAAAATGTAGTTTGTATTGTAGCTAATAATTGAGTTAACTATTGTTTTAAAAATATTAAGTAACCACATGTAATTTTTAATTCATATCATTTTTAATAAGTACGCGAAAAGCCAACAATGCATAACTTGTAGTAAAGTTTTATTGACGTCGTGGCATTGTTTAGAGAAGTAATAATCATTAATTAATTAATAATTCATGCATTTTTATCGAAAAATACACAAAACACACCGAAATCTTCAAGTTTATTCACTGCAAGTTTTGCATTGTTAACTTATCGGCTACTTATTAAAAGTGATATTTTTTAAAAATGTCGTGTGATTACCTGATGCTTTTAAAACAATAGTTAATTCGCTTTCTAGTAATAATACAAACTACAATTTGTAATGAAAAAGTCGTCGAAACTAGTTTCTTTAAGTGATCCACGTCAAATGAACTGCGGTGTAATACCAAGTGTTTTAATTACACAATTGCAATGGAAAGCTAAACCTCCCTTAATTACAAATTAATTATTCTATCCCAAAATATAAATTGTTAAAGTTTGATAGCCTCCCAACTTTTTCAAATAGACAAACATATTCCAATTTTGGTGGAGCCCTTTTACACATTTAAAAATTGACGACTAACCAAATTAGCATAACAGGATACCCTTCAGCAAGCAAATTTAATAAACATGTAAAAAGTGCTAGTAGTTGATTAATGTGTTTAATTTTTCCATCTCAACTTCCAGATCTGACGTCTAAATAAATGCGCTGAAGTATAGCCCTTGCTGCGTTTCAGCAGCAAACAAAAAACCAGTGACACAAGATTAATTTTATCTTCTCTTTGCTTCGGGGACTTACTCCTTATTTTGATTGACTTGTCACGGGAAGAAAGCGTCGACCAATATATCTCCCTAAATGATAGCGCTGTGATATCTTAACGCAACAATAAGTGAATGATAGACGAGACTGCAGCGGCGAGATGTTGATTTGATTTTTATGGCGCTTCGACGCGTCTCGCGCCGATTTGCGAAAACTCTGGTTCAGCAAAGCTACTGCGTTAATTAATCAAACAGAATTTGCGTTTCCGAATGAGCAAGGCACACGATATGCAAGAAAAAAAGATTAATTAAAACTTGGTAAGCTTTAAATTAAATTTGCATACTCCTTAATTTAGGTAGGAAAATTTCGTCTGCTAAATATCCAGAAATAAAATATGCTGTTAGGTTCCATTTATCATTGTCTTTATTAAGGTGATCAAGACAAGGGAAGCCGCAGCAATTTCTCCACTGAATTAAATAAAAGCTACAATCGATAAATGCGTGTTGATACAATGTGGACTATTATAACAAACGTTGAAAATTGCTTTCCGAGTTTTCTTCAGATATTTTCGTTTCATGGTCCCTGGTTGACGAAAAACATATTTTCTCCATTCCGTCTGTCTGTCTGTCTGTCTATATGTCTACCTGTCTGAGTAACTCTCCGTCTGTCGGCGGTATAGCTCACAACTAGTTGTTGGAGGAAGTCGCTATTTTGCATGCGGATTATATGTCTATCTGGCACCAAACCGAATATACTTTCCGTCAAATATATAGAGGGTGAACACCTTAAAAAACGTAAAATTTTGTCTGTTTTTGCTTTAACTGAGGAATATATAAAAGTAATAATTTTCACATATACTAAATTTTAAATAAAAATGCAGTAGGTGGCGTTCTACTCTCAAAATCAGTTTTACATCGGGAAAATATAAGTTGATTTGACTGCTTGTATTTTACAATCATTTTGTTCTATACATATAATAATTGTATAATTTTAAAAAATACATTATAGGCCAGCTATGTTGTCCACTATTTTTCGATTTTTCTTTTTTAGTTTTAGGATTAATATAGCATGTCAAATTAAAGATTTTGAAAAAATATTTGAATTTCAGATTATTATAATAGTGACTTTGTTTCGACTAATCACGGCCATAGTTATGATTACTACTTTGTTAGAAGTACTGTATGATTATTTGAAATTTGGTATAGCTCAGGCTTTATCCTCGACAAAAATGGGACCCAGCAGATACAAGGAAAATGTTGTAAAAGAGGCAAACATAGGCAACAATAAGCGTGTTTTATATAATCCAGCCGCATAGCGCAGATGCGACTGCTCTTCGTGGCAGAACGGAACCAAGAGGCGGGTTGCACGCGGCCAGCTGCCAAGCCTTGAAATCGCTTTCGCAAGCGCTGAGATCACGCTGAGTTCGATTCCCACCACCTACAATGTTCTTTTTAATTTGCATATTGATGTAATTCCCATTACCAAATGTTTCCGTTTAATGTTTTAGTATTATTAGGAACATTGAGATATTTTTAACGCTAGTTTATTTTGATTTTTCAAAATATTTTGTGTCACAACTTCCACTTGCAAGAAAAGTTTTGAGTCGAGCCGTTTACAGATTTCTTTCCTTTGATAATTTCAACATTTTTAGTTTCAAAACTTCGAATTATAGGGAAGTTCCGTGTAAGCCATTTGCAGATTTTTTATGATAAAGAAACAAAAGAGCAACTCGATTATGAAGTAGAAGAATTTAGAATGCAAATACAACAGACTGCTTGGGATCACACTCCAGGTCTAAAACCAAAACTCCAAAGGAATAACTTGTTACAGCAGAACCATTATAGCTTGCGGACGGCAAAAAACTGAACTAATATTAGAATCTAGTAATTTCTAAGATGTGATAAAATTTTTCTCCACCTCAAAATGATCTTGGGCAGAGCAGATTGCCAGACAAGACACCACACGATGGACACGACATTATGCAGTGGAGACCAAGACTGCATAGTTGGACGACACCCCAAGGGATGGGTGGAGACATCAGAGGTGTGGCAGGTCGAAACTGGTATCAAAAGGCCATAGACAGAAAGGAATGAAAAAGAAAAGGGGAGGCCTACAGCCAGGAGTGGATGTCAAAGGGCTGTTAAAGAAGAAGAAGAAGAAGAGTAATTTCTAAGGTTCATATTGGTAACAATTGTTGACATGTATCAAACTGACATTAACTTGTTGACCTGATTTAGAAAAAAAATGACAAGATACATCAGTGGCGTACTAAAAACTTTTAAATTCCAGTAATTATACTAAACAATTCAGTTTTCGTACAATAAACGAACAAAATCGGTTGTAGTAACAGCGAATTCTTTGCGATGCGATACTTAAAACTAAATTTTTCGAATAATCCAAAACCTATACTACACATTACACTGTTTTTCTAATTCTTACAATCGTCGCTAATGATTTATTGACAATTATTATAATATAACCAGACTTTAGATAAATGACATTTAATTCATTTCATGCATTACCAAATTAGTGGTATAAATTATGATCACAGCGCCTTCCATGGCATATCTCGACCACAAAGTTAGAATGGTTCCCTTGTGCAATAGATAAAATGTAACAATAAATGAAAGTGCTCAATATCAGCATCGTAACGTCTTAATATTTTAAACAACTTACTCAAACAGAATATCGGTGAGGGGTCGTGAGCATAAGGGATGCGTAAGTAATAAATGTATTTAGTTGCTATAAACAGTAGTAAACCGATAGTTTAGGGTGTCAGGTTCAAACAACGTATGGTGATATATTTCACTGAACCATGTAGAGTAGTCGAGATGCGACTTCAGAGAGATAATAAATACCCAGGAAAAACAACAATAATAAGTAGTATCGAACGTTAAATATACATTTATTTCCGCCAACGACGTTAATACACCAAAAGACATATTTTTACGTAAGTATTTGGAAAAGAGCAATCACATAGGCAAACAAATAGTATACGGGAATATACAAGCAAAAGGGTTTGATTCAATAAAAGCACACGAAATCGATTGAGCAAAATGTAAAAACCCTAATTGAAATTAACTCCATCGGCCTCTCCAAAATGCTAATTAATAACGTAATCCAAGTATCGCACCGCACGACGAGGCCTCCCCACACGGACATGAAGGTAGCTAAGATCAAAATGATCGTATTAGGAGAAAAGTGAGTTCTTTGTATAATCGGCGGATGGTGCACATATATCAGTAAAATTACCATTTACTATTCTTAACAAATAAACAAAGAGTCAAATTAGAAAAACACAAGCTAAATGGTATTTGGTAAACAACGTTGTTCACCAGGAACAAAGTTACAATTAAGTTAAATCAGTAAACAACTGATGGGTGTTACTTCCCTCGCCGGCGAAAGAAATATTATTATCTTGAAAAAATCGCCTTTAGAGATTTCTTCAGATCTTTATGTTTGAGGCTCCCTAGCCGACGAAAAATATGTTTTCTCAATTCCGTCTGCCTGTCTGTTCGTCTGTTGGCGGTATAGCTCAATAGTATATTACGCAGCATTTCATAGGAAATGTAAAATATGAAATTTTTACATAAAAGTGACACTAAATGTCAAAACATAACCAAGCTGAGCAGATCTCGTTCAATGTATTAAATCACAATAAGCAGCTTCAGTTGATGCTATGCGTTTGGCAGTACTGAAGTGTATTGTTGGTGTAGATGTCAAAGTCGATGTTCCCAGGTTAGGGTTTGCGTCAGTCTGTGTCAAAACTGAGACAAAACCTAACCTACTAACCTCGAATTTGACATAGACTTACAGTGTTACCAACAATACACTTCAGTACTGCCAAACGTAAAACTAATCGCCGTTGCTATGCAGAAAAATGTTGCTAATGGAGAGGGTACCACATTTCTAAACGATTTTTAATGAAGAAATGTAGTACATTACCAAACGAAATGCGATAATAGTATACTGTTTTATCGCATTTCATATGAAATGTAAAATATTAAATTTTTACATAAATGTGACATTAAATGTCAAAACATAACCAAGCTGAGCAGAACTCGTTTCTATATACTAAAGGACAATAATCAGCTCCAGTTGATATTATGCGCTTGGCAATACTGAAGTGTATTGTTGATGACACTGTAAGTCTATGTCAAATTCGTGGTTAGCAGGTTAGATTTTGCTTCAGGTTTGACACAGACTGACGCAAAATGTAACCTGATAACTTCAAATTTGACATAGACCTACAGTGTAACCAACAATAGTTCTGCCAAACGTAAAACGAATTGCTGTTGCTATGCAGAAAAGTACCACATTTTTAAACGATTTTGAATGTAGAAATGTAGTACATTACCAAATGAAATGTGATAAAAATTATTTGTTGGAAAAAACTATATTTTGCAGAATTTTTATTGCTCTTTTCGATAGAATTGGTGCAGTATCAAGTATTAGATTGCTAAAGTGTTATTCAGTAGTACCATTTTTTAGATTTACATTAACACGCATGGCAATCAGTTCTAATAATTTTGTACTTTAATCCTATATCAAGGACAAAACAGTTAATGAAATTTCTTCAAATTCTACATCTAGAAAATAGAAACATTTTAAATTTGTTTGCTAAATCAACAACAAACGTTTATTTGCATTTTGCTGACGACCGGTACATAGCGCACAAGGAAAGATAGTTTGTTGCTTCTAGAGTAGAAACAATTCACTTCGAATCAGTAGGGATTCAGTCCCGGGAAGGTTAGAACTTCTAAACTAGATCCCCCTGAGAAATTTACTTCTCCAACTATTTTGCGGAAACTAAAACAAATTTTTCAACCGCGCTGACCGTTCAACGACCATGAAGTCTCAGGAAGTGGAAAGTTTAGCCATAGTGAAAGCTTTGAATATTTACAGATAATGGAAATGTCAGACAAAAGGCGTAAAACGCTGGCTTCACACTTTAAAAAATTGAAGAATCTTTATCTGAAATGATTTCTACATAGTTTTTACACGAGACAATAGGAAAAAATAATTTATGTAAAATTATTTACTAAAGACAAGTGCAAACAAATTAAACTAGAAACATCCAGTCAGACACAGATGGTGCTCCACCATGACATATACTTTAAAATAAAAATTTTCATCTGTTTTACAAATGGCTTAAGACAAATACTATTGTTTCTTTTCCATTTTAGTCATCTTTGATGTACCTACATCAATTATAAGTGGCGACTTCATGAAATTGCTTTTTTCAAATTCTTGATATCTGTGGATGTCTGTTATTATTACCAATCATCAAACGCTTAGGTGAGAAACTGTTGGCTCTTGCCATAAAAAATATTTGTTTTGTTCTGATTACGTAAAAATAAAACAAATAATAATTTGACAAATATTGTTATAGCGACACTGTTGCAATTCTTAAGACCTGAAAACAAAGCAATAAATCAAGCACTTTTTAAATACTACTCAACGGTTTTAAGCATTTATTGCAACATACTTTATTAAATTAGTATTATCAACTTTAAAAACGTTACTATGTTGCTTGCATGTCATTTACCAATTACTGTACGATCCTGTGTTATTTATATTAAGTCAGTTAGAATGTTGTCTGCTAAGTAGAGCACCTTAGTACAATTATATGCAGTAAAAATATTGCAGCGACATAGAATTTTAAAATTGTAGGGAGCATGAAGCATAGGTCCATATTCTTTTTTGGGTATTTCGCCACTCTGAAAAATTTAAAATATTAAATATCGAACGTTTTGAGGTACAATGTGCCTCCGTTATCAACGATAAACAATTAAAAATAACAAGGAACTTAGCTTTTCACTGGGACTGAAAAACGACCAACCTCCAACGAACTGCTTGACATTACATTTGCTTACCTATATCTACTTGATCTGATAGTTTAATAATCGACAGCCACTCTTATCTGAAAATATTGAGAAAGACGAAACGCATTTTTCTTCGTTAAGTATCTTTATGTTATGCAATGTATCGTGTGGTTGTTATTCCAAAAATGCCAGTTTAGACTTATTGAATTGATATGTTTTAATCATATTTTTATGTTCTTTAACTTCTAAAGGTCTGAATGTTTCACCGATATAATATTCCCGCATTCACATGGAATACTATATACAGATTGCAGCAGGCAACTAGAACCATAGAAAATGATAAAAGCTATTTAAGGGGGCTGTAGGGTAAAACGTCGTATTGCACTCGTGTGGATTGCATATTAGCTGCTCAAGAAAATTATTTTTTCTGTCGTGACTGATAAACCAATATTCTACACTTATACAATAAATAACTATTCTTTACGCTTCTGGTTTCAGCGAAAGTGATACTTTTGGTTTTCAAATAGAACATTCTATATTTTAATGCATTTTTGCATTCTAAACAATTCGTTATCCAATAATACCACATAAGTGACACTTCAAATATCAAACATTTTTCAATTTAATTTTTTTTTAATTTAAGCGCACACTGACTGCTCCAATTTATGAAATGACCGACATCCATTTTATGAATGGCACACATACGTCTACCCTGTGCTAATAGTTTCAAAACATATTCGTCTTTCTGAAAATGGTAGTTTCGTGAACACAGCAACAGAAGGAAAGCCGTTGACTGAATCTCCAACTTCTGGAAAATGTATCCTTACCTATAAAATAAAATGTGTTTTTTATGCACTCCGGAGCACCTGTACACTTTTCAAAACAAATTCGGGAGTTTTTAAATCAGAGTTATCCTGCTCGCTGGACCACATCCCTGACCCCCAAGGTCGCCGATCTTTAATCCCTTAGATGGCTTCATATGGAGACATCTTAAATCTCTAGTATACACTACTCACTACTTCAATTAAGTAGAAAATGCATAAGATCTTCGAAGTCGAATAATTCATGCAAAAATATACATGGCGTAACAGAATAACACCGACAAACTTCAAGGTGTTATAGAGGAGGTTGTAACATAACTAGTGCTATTAAATTCCTCACCGCCGAGTTACATCTTCCTAAAAAGGGGTTTAGTTTTAGTTTTCGTATAATAGCCCTGGTAAGAATACACTTTTTTCTGGAAATAGCTGTTTAGTATACGTCTAAGAATTTGTTAACCTTTTTATTAATATGTTGAATATTTGTAACTATTTTTAAGAACATTTAATTTCCGAATAATGCAACCGATAAGCTATTGAACAAACCACGGATGTTATGAATCTTAACAGCCTTAGATGTCTTACAATCCTCGCTCTATGAGCTCCAAAACAACAACTGTGGCAGTTATGGTACTTACCTATAACATTTCTAGATATGCTAATAGCTATGCAAACATCTGCTGTCCATTGCATTCAAACATTGACCTATGTCGCAGTGGACAAAAATGGGTACCATAGAGTTTGGCGCTTTAACTGGAAATTACTCCTATGCTGCAGTGTGATTATCTTCATAGCACTACTATATTTAGGCGGTATCGAGAGATCTGAAGATGAAATTTCATTATTGAGGGCAATCTGCGCCCAAGACTGCGTTTTTTCAGTCACTTCCCAAAACTTTATAGCAGTGCGTATAATGCTGGAGCAAGAGAGATGGCTCACATAATGACGTACCAACACATACGGGTGATCTTGAGTATCTCAGCATCTGCAGTGCCTGCAATTCTTTATCATCACCTGAATGTTAGAAAGGTTTGTTCTCTATGAATCCCCCATTCATTGGCTGAAGCACAAATGAGGTATGCTGCTGTTTGGTAACCCGAAATATCGAAAAAGGTTGAAAATTGAAGTTCTAGTTTGTTCACAGCATAGTGACAGTTATTACCGAGTTTTACGCTACAACTTTGTTCGAGAATGATGTGAACGCATAGTTAAAGGAAATTACTCCTCTGCTAGCGTCTGATTGTCCTCATCGTTTAACTATATTAATTAGGTGGCAACAAGAGTTCCTGAGAGCACATTTCATTCTTGAGTGCGTTCTGCGTGTAAGACAGTGTTCTTCTTCTGAGGAACCGGGTTGTTTAATAACGTGAAATGCCGAGGAAGCTTTTCGAGAGATGGCGTGAACCCATATTTAGAAGAAATTACTCCTATGCTGGGGCCTGACTGTCCTTATCCCACTACTATATTATTTAACTGGTTACAAGAGTTCCTGAAAAGACGTTTTACTCTTGAGGGCGGCCTGTGCGTAAGACGGCGTTCTTCCTCAGTCACTGACAAAACCATTGCAGTCAGATAAATATTAAGCAAGAAATATGGTTAGCATTCCGACAGATAGAGGAGACTTAGGTAGCCCTGCACCTGCAGTACAAGTTAATTCTTCATGACCACCTGGTTAGAAGGGCGTGTGTGTACCACCCTTAAACGAGCGGTGAGTACAACCCTAACTAGCTCTAACTCTTGGTAGAATACTGGTGTGGATAAGGACCAGGCAGCTGTTCTTAAGTTTATTAAAATAAATAATTTAGGCGCCAGTCGTTATTTACAACATAAAAATAGCTAGCCACCAAAACAAATCACCACCTACCTTGTATACCTCTTACTTCAACCTAAATATCAAAAGAACACGACCAGGTTCATGAAGGGCCGTAGTACAAATACACAAGAAAATAAAAACCAGTAACCGTCAAAAGAAATTTAATATTCAATAACAGTGTCAGCAATTAAAAATCATAAATCATATTCAAAGCTGGACAATATAGCCCAGAAATTGTAACTAACAATAGAATCAGGCAAGCCTGACGCTTTACAACATAAACATGATATTTGTGACGGGAGTCAACCCCATTTAACAAGTCACAATTAGAACTGGCATAATGTTGATATCTAAATTCCATGCAGACAACAGCTAGATTAATGAAACAAGGCACTCTCGACAGGCTCACAAAACTGGTAAAATTTGAATTTTTGAGAAGCCGGGCGCTCAAGGTCACACTGCAGCAAAAAGGGTGTTTTACCGGGTACATACAAGCATGCTTTCAGCTAATCTCTAGTTGAAAACGCACTAGCGTCGGATAAAACTATGAATTTTATGTTTTCAAGTGCGTTTTTATTTTCAAAGGCTTTTGTAAAAAAATACACAAATCATAACGGCTAAAATGCCGTTATCGAGAAAGCAGCACGCTGAATCGCAATTAAGTATGTACTTACTGCGCTAGGAGATGCTCTCGACGGCTTCTTAATATACAGTCATGTAAATCGCCATATTTCTGGATTGAGTTTAACTGGAATAACCTTGACTCAGAACTCATGCGGATCGTCGTGCTCCAGAGAACTCAAGGGGCAATTGTCACCAGGCATTACGCCACATGATAAAGTATTACGCCGAAGGATAAAAAGAAAAGGTCAAAGATGGAAATCGGCCTCACGTGCAAACGAAGTCGTTATAACGTACGCCGTGGATGTTGATAGGAAACAAAAATTCTGCTAATAAGCCTGCTTTGATCAAGGTATTTCAAATCCCTCCAAAGGCTTGAATTTCAGGCGTTTACAGATCCAGATACCTCTATTATCGAAGGTTAAGAGTCTTCGATAATAGAGGTATCTGGATCTGTAAACGCCTGAAATTCAAGCCTTCGGAAGGATTTTTGTTGATAGGAAACAAAAATTCTGCTAATAAGCCTGCTTTGATCAAGGTATTTCAAATCCCTCCGAAGGCTTGAATTTCAGGCCTTTACAGATCCAGATACCTCTATTATCGAAGGTTAAGAGCCTTCGGAAAAACCAAAAATTCTTTCGCGCGGCGCTCGATGAAAAGAAGAGCGAGCCTGATATTTATATTAGAGAGGCGAGCCCGCATCAAAAAGCGAATCAGATGGAACGCACAAATAAAAATGGAGCGTTACATGTGCTCTAGCTATCCCCCATTCATTGGCTGAAGAACAAATCAGGTGTTATTTGGTATCGAAAAATGCCTTGGAAGCATGAAAATGAAAGTTCACATAACGTCAATAGCATTATGGCATGTGATTAAACTACGATGTCCTTATAAGATCACAGAACGTGGTGTGTTTGAAGCAGAGATACTTCCTGTAACAATCAAAAGATCACGGTCAGCTAAGTAGTACACATAACAATGTCCACCGTACTCTCTACTTCCCCCCATAGTTATGGTCCAACATATAATTTCTACACCACGACAACGCACCAACGCGAATAAGTGGGTTGTCTATTTGACAACGTCAATGTTAGTATATAATTTACCAATCCTTGTTTTCAATTAGTGATGGGCTTATTCGAATCAAAAATAACCGGTTATCCGGTTATTGAAATAACCTGTGTAACTCGGTTTTCGTTCCAAGTATTCGGATGAAAAATAACCTCATCCTGATACGTACTACGTGCCGCGTCTCAGCGACCTGCGAGTGATCGAAATTCTGTAAATAATACGGCATTCATAACTCATACAACCTTTTCTACGTATGTACTTGATTGACCCAAGCGAGGTCGCGGCTGCTTGTTGATGTTATTAAGACATTTGATACTCCCAGTCGACGAGTTAAATTTATGGGGCCGTTCCTATTATAGATAACGTTCTGCCGAGTATGAGATTTGCCGAAGGTTGGTATTAATTTATAACGGCCTAAATTTTTGCTTCGAAACGCGGTTGATTATGCCTAATAAGGGATAAACAGAAAGCGAAATAAGATTTTCCAATATCGTAACAGATTTATATTTAAATTTTAATAACGGAGCAGTCGGGACAAGAAGTGGATTTCGATGTTGAAAATTTTAAGTGTGCGTCCTTAGAACCGCGGAAGGCTGAACGTAGATAAATGATGGATTCTAAAATATACCGGTATGATGTGCAAGCGAAAATGGAAGGGTGACTACTAGAGAATTTTAGGAACTAAAAATAGATTCATTAGATACTTTGTATTCGCATATTTATAATTTCTTTACGATTAGTATTGATATAGCTATTCTCAATGGTTTAAACTCCTTAGAAATCAAATAAAAATCATTTATACAATTATTATAATTAACGATTAACTGAGTTCCTCTGCTATCTGCAAGTTACGATGCCGATGCAGATGACGGTGAACCGCCAACCGGCAAACCGGCTGACTGAATCGAAACGAATCGAGAGCCAAAATTGATTCGAATGATTATTCAAATAATCAATCGGTTATTAATATGATTCGAATGCAAATAATTCGGTTATGAAAATTGTCCGGTTATGCCCATCACTATTTTCAATAACACTGATACACCTGTTTAATATGGACGGTAGTAATTTCCTCAATTATCTTGAAATGTACTGATCTCATGCTTGGACAACAATTAATTAATATATTTTTTCTTGAAATACACAATTGTATATATATATTATGTTGAAATAAGTTTTCCATTGAGATTAAGGCAGAAGATTGTACCAATCAATAGGTACATTTGTCTAACCGTATTGTGAGAAAACTAGCATTGGACAACTTTTGATTGATAACAAAGAGCATTGTTGTCTGATTAAATAAAATAATTTTGTAATACGTCAATGCATTTGCAGCAATTATTATTGTAAGTCCGTGTCTTTACCTGCAGCAGACAGAGTTGTCCAATGCTGATAATCTACTCAACCCATATAACAGATTATTTTTTGTAAAGCAGGGCCTTTCTTCTTGTTTTGTGCCTTTAAACAAAACCGAGCAACCTTCTTCTAACAATAGATATGCAGACATAATTTCTGGTGGGGAAGAAGAAATGAATTTGTCTTAGAGTTTATATGCCTATGTATATGGTTGGGGGGGGGGGGGGGGGGGGGGGTTGCTATTACAGTATTGAAATATAAAATCATATGAAGACTGTAATACGTAATTCGTACCGCGCTAATTAATTTCTATGGCAACTAAAATGCGTCAACTTTGGACGTAAGCACAGAGAAGTTTTTTGACTCTCAAGAGATTAAAAGTACACGTAGTAATTTCCATCATACGTTGCTCACTGATACAGCCATTTAGTTGAGAATTTATGTTGCGTTTTGTTTATATCCAAAAAAATCTGTAAAGAGCTTTATTCAGAACTTCCCTCGTAAGTGGTCGTCTGACACTAAACAATTTTAAAAATCAAAAGAAAATAGGGGTGTAAATATCTTCGCTTTCTTAATAATACTGAAATAATAAAAGAAAGCGCTTGATAATGCGAATTACATCAATTTTCAAATTTAAAAAAAACATCATTCGAGCTTCAGCTTTCGCTGCACTCGGTCACCGAGGACGCCTCGCATCGGTGAGATGCGGCTGCCTTAAATACAACGCATTTATTGTTGACTCTTTTTTCTTTTATAATATTTACCCTGTATCAGTTGGGTCACCTTTTCGCCAGGGGTAAAGCTTGGGCTATGTGGAATGCATCACTTTTATCTATTTCTCAGTTACGCAAATGTACACAACATAATGTTTTTTAAGGTTTTCACCCTGTATATGTTGGGTCCAAAATATGCCTTTTTTCGTCAATGCTAAAAACCTGAGCTAAATATATGCAAAATATTACTTTCATTTTAAGTAATAGTTCTCGAGTTACAACAAAAATAGGCAGAATTTTATTTTTTCAAGGTACTCACCCTATATATAGATATTATGGAAATATTTTCCTTTATTTCCAGGAAGCATATAATCTGCATGCAAAATATCATTTTCTTCCAGCAAATTGTTTTTGAGTTATACTGGCAATGGGCAGATAGGCACACAAACGGAATTGGGAAAACCTTTTTTTCGTCATTGACCCTGAAATGTGAAGATCTGAAGAAATCTTGGAAGGTGATTTGTTCACGATTACAATACTTCCTTCTTTTAGACGTGGGAAGTAAAAATAAATATAATTTAGTCTGCTGATCTAAATTATAACTTCTCATTTTGCACAATTTAACATCGTTTCTTATACCCAAAGGTGTCGAGGTAAACCCGAGTTTGCTTTGTAGAATAAATACCTCCTATTCGTTTCGGTTCTTCGTTTTGAGTAGGGTCTAGTTCCAGTTTAATCCTCTATTTCTTACGAATTTTTTTCAGTCAACGTTTTCTAGGTCTTCTTCTTGCTCCGTTTGTGTTCATACCCGTGGAATGTGATAACTTATTGACTGGGATATTATTAAGAGATCCTGTCCATCGGAGGTGCTTTCTTTAAATTTTCACCCTTAGAGGCTTGATTTCCAGTCTTCCTCTGATTTCTTCCATTCCTGACCTGGTTTCTCATGCTTACCTTTTGTATTTGCCTTAGACATTTCATTCCAATATCTTGAAGTTTTTGATGCTGCTTGGTTGAGAATATCAGAGTACGCCTTTGGTGTCAAATGGATTAGTTGTACTTTAAAATAAATTTCCATTAAAGGGCAACAACCACATAAAAAGGAACGAAAAGTAAATTGCAACCTTTTGCTAAAAACTATGTAGGAATATGTGCACACCAAGTGGTACGTCAAATCTCTGAACGTAAGCGATCTATATTTTAGAATACCTACATTTTTAAATTTAGATTTTTATGCCAAAGTAACATCATACAATTAGTTTTTAATATTAAAAGACGCAGAAAATTCTTCTTCTTCTTCTTAAGCAGCCTCTCTTTACCCATTTCTGGACATATGCCTCTCCAGGCTTTTTTCAATCAGATTTATTCAGTGTCAACTGATTCCAGTTTCTGTCAACCGTTTCCTTTATATCTAACCGACGACGCGACGTCTAGGTAGACGCCCCACGTTTCTGTTGTGTGTTTGCCGTATCCACTGCACGCTGCGTCCACCTATCATTTCCTTGTCTTGCTATGTGCCCCATCCAATTCCATTTCAAATTCGCAATTCGTTGTATTACATCTTCTACGTTCGTTCTTCTTCGTTTCGCATGTGATCCCGTAAGCTTACTCCTAACATAGCTCTTTCAATCGTTCTTTGTGTTATTCTCAGCTTGTTGGCCGATTTTATAGTGAGCCATATTATGTTCTCCATTCCATAGGCCATGATTGGCAATATACAGGTGTTAAAAATTTCCTTTTTCAGATCGATATTGAATATCTGGATTTTTGAGAACCATGGAAAATCTTCTAGCTGCCGCCCAGGTCATACGAATTCGCTTCATTATCTCGTCAGTCTGGTTCTTCTTGTCTAGAGCAATTATATGTACTCGCTTACTTTTTCTACTTTTATTCCATATACAACTTTTATTCCATCTACAAGTATAACATGTTCATTAAAAAGTCCATAAGGGGCAGCTGTGGAAATTCAAACGTATGAATATTATGTTGGTGGCACTATAGGTCTATGTCAAATTAGAGGTTAGCAGCTAACCTCGAATTTGACATAGACTAACAGTGCCACCAACATATTATTCATACGTTTGAATTTCCACAGCCGCCCATTACGGACTTTTTTAATGAACATGTATTTCTCCTTCGTCTTTTGTTATGGCCTTGGTTTTGTCCATGTCCATATTCAAGCCAAACTCATCTAAAGCGGCTTTTAACTCTGCTAGCATTTCCGCAAGCTCCTCTTTGTTGTAACTATGTTATCTGCAAGGCGCAAGTTGTTTAAATATTTGCCGTTCCCTTTACTTCCCTTGCTTTCCCAGTCCTCTAAAGCCAGAGTAAATACCTTTGGAGACATGGTATATCCCTCTCTTACTCACTTTCATGCAGAGATTTGTTTAAAAGACCTTCATTGCTTCTAGAGTACTTGTGCCTCTCATTTTGAGCATGTTACCAATAAGCCCATTTTCTTCAGGAGCTCGGCCATTCTTAAGTTGCTATAAAACCTGTTCTATCTCCGTAGTGGTAATATCTGAAATTTCTTCTAACTCAACATTTAGGACAATCTTGGAATTAATATGATTTGGTTGATGAATGTTTGAGGAATATTGATCTTTATAGTAGTCTTCCACGATTTCATTAATCTGGTTTTTCTTATTTTTAATTTCCCCTTTTCTATTCTTTATTTTGTGTAGTATTGCCCTTCCATTTGCTCTTAGCGATTTTAGTACCTTCATATTCGTGTTGTTTTGTATCACCGTTTCTATTTTATTTTTGTTGTAAGTTCTTATCTTCCCTGATTTCCTTTCTTATTATTTTGTTCCAATCGCTGTAATTTGATGTGTTACTGTCTAAGTTCCTTCGGTCTTGTATTAAATTTTGGGCTTTATTTTGATGTTGATTGGTTTTGCTTTTGCACATATATTTTTAGTTCCAGAGGGAATGTAGTTTCTTATTTTTCTTTCTTGTTTTCGAGGATTATCCTCTTTAATTTGGCACCATTGCCATTTTTGTTCATATAAATGGTAACCAGGAATACGCACAACCCTAATAAGCAATGTAAACTGCCAATATGAAAAGGAGTTATCTGAAGATACACAGAAATTTATTTTCTTTCTTCAAGAAACAATACTACTCCTAATGCAGAATTCTGCAGAGTCTTATCACTTGTTATTCTGTCGGGTCTGGTTAAACTCAATGCATATAATTGATTTGTTTACTGTGTTATTCCTAACATTTAGAATTTAAATTTTGTGTAGTATATTTGGATACAGTCGGTAAAGTATTTGCAAAAATATTATACTTTAAATAAATAAAGCATTTTTATCATAGATAACAAAATAAAATACCTCTCCGATAAATTGACGAGAGAATTAATTGGTATCATATAGAATGTGTTATTTATTTTTAATATTTAATAGAAATTTTCGACGTGATCTAAAATATATACATTCTTTTTCTTTTACATCTATAAGAAATATTTATAATACTAAGTCTAAAACACAGTAAATAGCATACCTAGTGCATTCGTTTATATGTCTAGCAAAATAACTGCATTATTGTATCAAATGATCACAAGTGACGATGCAATTTGCTAATTAAGCATCAAGACACACATTCTGATGCTGTAATCAAGCTTTTTTCGATTTTGATATTACTGTAAGTTGTTCTTAATTAATCCAATAACGACAAACATCAACGGCTATTTCAAATTTAAAATAAGTTAAAAAAAAGTAATTAATATTTTCATAACTTGCTATGAATAGCATAAATTGCAAAAACTAACAATTGTCAGAATTTACTTTACTTTGGCTTACAGCTATTTTTGTAAATATTTCTTTGCCTATGTGGGCCTCATCGTATTCGCAATCACTCAAAATAATATTTTTATTTACTAAAAATATGATATTGTTAATTTTCGTGGTAGAGACAAAATATAAAAAGCTCGTCGTAACTCCCAAGGGATTTTTCAAATTATTTCTCTTTCAATCTCATGGTAACCATGCAACTACAAACAACGTGTTAGCAACCATACACTGAGGAAATCCTTCATGTTACTTGCATAATCTTATTTTAAATGTACTTATGACATTTTAAAATGTTATACTGTTTTTACTAATATGCTAGTAAATAAAATATTGTATGCACCACGGGAGATTTTCATGTTCTTTGCTACAGGCAATCTCTGAGAAAAAACATATTCATATCTCCCTTAATGCATAAATATCTATTATCGACACTCGTCGGCGACAAGTACACTAGGCCGCTGGACATTTATTTAAATTATTCCAGCTATACAGTTTTAACGTTCTACCAGTACAATCGACCAAAAAACAGCTTTCATTAATTATATAATGCGCGGATCTATAAAAAGAGTTTGAATTTACTACAGATATCCTCTATCATAGTCCAAAGTTAGTATTTTTATAAGGTTCATGCGAAACGTGTAGTCTATCAGGAAGTTACTTGAACTTATTAAATTGAAAAGACTGATGAGAGTAATATTTGTAATTAAAATAATATCTTTGCTCGTTCCTACTTTATTTTATTTCCTAGAAATGTTCAGATCTCTTCAATTTTTTAAATACTGAACAAAAATAATACAATCATGGGTATACAAACTTATTTTCTCACGAGAATTTGTAATCAACAATAAGTAGTTGACATGTGACGTACTTTAAAATATACAAATGAAAAACTGGTTTATTTAAACAGCAAAATATCAATATACAGCTCTCTAGTTTTCTATATTTAAGAGAATGATATTAACAACAAACACATTTTTATGTACTGCAGTTTCAAAACTTTTAAATAGAAGTGAAACAAATAATGTTTTTAAATTTAATTTTGAATCAGTAGCATTCAAAAATGTTAAATCTTTTATGGCCTTTGACAAAAAGATTTTGCCTCAGTGTAAACCTAAATTGATTGCTTGCATTTATAGGATATTTGAAAATTAATCACTATGTAAAACAACATTTTTATTACTTATACACTGTTTTAAGCAGATAGAAAAGTTTTCCTTGAAGGTAAACACTGAAAAGGGTACTTACACAAGTTATACTTAGTTTAGTAACTCAAAATTTTTTGCTGTTTCCTATTGCTCGTTTTTCTTTTTAGATGGAAAATCAAATTGATCCTTGAGTTTTGTTCTAAACTTTTCGAAAAAGCTTTAGTACCATAAAAAACTGTGAAGTCACAATTGGTGAGAATATAGTAGGCTAGTAAGTTATCATAATTTGTAAAAAATATGCTCCTATTGTTTATAAAAAAATTAATACTTTTATTATACAGGTATAATAATTGAGAATTAATAAAGTTTTCACCGAAATGTACAGCTCTAAAAACCATCAAGAGGGCTACGCTCAAACAAAGAGACAAATTAATTTAATTTGTAGATATCCAAAGAGCGAAACGACACAAAATTTCGGCCTACTTTGTCCCGCGCCACCCTTTGTCCGACAAGATTAAATGCAAAGTGGTCGAATCCGCTCGAAATTCATTGAAAATGTCGCAGACCTCCTTCAAATAATTTTTAATAAATTTGTGTCTGCACAGTGAGAGATGGCTGTTTAAAAATCCCGGAAACCCGCGTTGCACATGCGCTTTCTAAATAATCAATGGACGCATATTGTTAGGGGCAAATACAAACCCACCCTTGCTAAAAGCGCAGAGTTTGTGAAACATGCAACAAAGAGCAATTGTTACCCTATATTGTGCGAACTTAACTTTTATTCATTTAATTATTCGCCTTTAACTAAAAGTTGTGTAACACCTTTTGAGTGATATGTTAAACAAGAGTGAATAAGCGGGGTTTGAAAAAGTTTTAAGCGCGTAAGTCAGTTCAAGCTCAAATTTGAAAGTTTGCTGTGGCGGGTTAAATTCGCCGTGTTAATTTTTTACTGGTATTTTTTTAATTTAAAAGCGGGGAAATTCCGGAAGACGCGATTAAAATTGGAGCCAATTAGTCGATGCCGGCTTTTTCGCGAAATTCGCCGAATATGAGGGAAAATTCGTAGATACACAATTAATGCAAACAATAAGCCGAGTCCGAATTTAACGCAAATTAAAAAGAAAAGAAAAACAAAAACTACCAGCAGTTGCCAAAATTCTCGCCAAAACAAAATTCGCGCGTCCAATCGCGTTTGGCCAACAGGGGCGCGAAAGGGGTGGGGATGGATCCCTGGGGTGCGAGGGGGGTGAAGCGTGCGCATGGGGTGGAGACCGCCGCGACGCCCGCCGCGGCGGTACAGATAGTAAGTAGACTGACTGGCGTCGGCAGGTCTGCGACATCTGACAACCTCTGGTAAGTGTTCTTTATTACCCTTGCATTAATAGTGGCTGTGGTAGATTTCCTGTTTAGTCACCCTCGCTGGAAAAGTCGAGCTTGTAGTCCACCCCTTGTTCGCGATTTAGAATTTTTTGCCTAATTTGAATTTCGAGTCTCCTCTTTTCACCATTGGAGACGTGAACTTTGACGTTTGGAAATTCCATCGGCATAACCCCATCCCTTCCGTTTTGGTTTTGGTCTTGGCCTGGCGATTGGAGATAATGCAGACCTTAACTGCGGTTTTACGGTTCAAACTGTACGAAACGTCATTGCACTCAATAATAAGATGGAAATAACCTATAACCAGTAGTTGGGTATCATTAAACAGCTAAATTTGTCAAATATTCTAAATTAACACTTGAAGAAGGGATGGGTTCTTTCCGTTGGTTTTTAGTCTTGGCCTGGCAATTATAGAATTGAAGAAGATTGCACCAAGTGATGAAGCGAAAATAACCTAAAACCATCAGTTGGGTATCATCAAAAACGACTTCCGAAATATTACAAATTAACACTTCAGGACCAAGTTCACAGCCTACAACCTAAACAAGTAGTTTTGCATTTTGTCGTAATTGCATGTTTATAGAATGATATCCTGTGGAGTAGAAGATAAGATAATAAACCCCTAATAACCCCATAAATACGTTACACAAATGCAGTGATTAGATATACGAGTAGAGGAGAATACGAAACAGGTTGGTAATAGCGAACACTACCAACTCATACCATATGGGGCCTTTGAGTTTAATTTATTTCCGCGGATTTGAGTGCGGTTTATCCCTTTAACTGGGGCGAAGGAATAAATTTAAAATTCGACTGGGCTTCCATAAGCCGTGTAAATTGCCGACCCCTGCTCTAAGCTGATAATAGATAGCGTTCGGCGGTTCAGTAAATTGTACAGGGCGCGCCAGTATTTCATAAAATCCGGGAGCTTCCGTGTTTATGAACAACCTACTTAAAGGAATAACAATTAAAATTGATTTTATATTTATATCGCGTTTGATAAAGGTCACAGCATATATTAGTGAACGGGATACGACAAGACAGGGTTAGGTTATGTTCCGGCAGTCACGTGGTTTCTTGCCGGCAAAGCAACCCTTTTATTGATTATTGCATGTGCTCGACAGTCATACGTGTAACGAAAATAAAGGTAAATTTGTATTTGATCGATTTGTTGTGATAAGCACGTTCTAACAGTTATTTTGAGTCATGCACCTGCACTGTTTGGACACTGTTCTGGCTCAGTTGCGAGGCATCAGGTGGGCATAATCTTTTCCAATTTTCTGGATATTTCCACGGGACATTCATTGGTTACATTTCAAAATAGCGTAGCTGTGATAGCAGAACACGAAGCCACCTAGTGGGATAATTGGAAACTGTTGAAGCAAAATTCGCCTCATACAATATTTTTGTCTATTGCTAGCTCAAAATATTTTTAAATATATAAATTTTAAATAATTAAAAATATAAAATCTGATCTTATTCATAATGTGAAAACATAAAAGCAGAAGTTTAAACAAAATTTGAGCTGAAACAGGAGCCGAAGTCAAACACATCAAATTCTGATGGACGTTCAGTAGAAGACTAAAGTTCAGCAAATTAAAATCAGATTTACAGTTGACCTTTCAGGTAACTTGTAATCAATTTCACTGTTAAATGGCTTGTTAGTAAACAATACATGTCCACAAAGGACTACATGTTACTTTTAACGAATTTCATTTTCATTCATTCTCAAACGGGCTATATTAATCAGCCCATCCTTAATCAAAATTAAGGGCAGTTGTATAGCGTTTTATAAACTCATTGATCTTCCAAATCTTGCTATGACATCATTGTACCATTTGAATAGTTTTAAAGCTCAGTTGAAAAATACTGTTTACCAAAGCAACACTTGTTTGAAGTTATGGTTCAACAATCATATAAAGGTGTACCCCACGCCCATTTGTGTCTTGGAAGTGAGTAGTTTCTGAAACAAAGAAACATTTTGATATTATACCAATTCAAACCATACATACATTATTAGTTATGCTGTCTATCCTAGTGTTGTAGTAACAATATTGTTATATCGTTTAATGATTAATACACGCATTATAAAACTTATTCTTGCCTATGATCCAAATGCCAAATTCTCTAATGCAAAAACGCGATTTGCTTAGTAGGTTGATTTTTATCCAGGTCGGTGAATACGAATGGCCTTAAATGACAGCCATGGTGCGCAAGCACTCCTTTTTTGAAAGGAGGGGGAGGGTGTCGCGACGGCTCGTTCTAAAGGGGGCGGGAACAGCAAGGACGAAATGAAAAGTGTTTTAAATAACCGCATTTCAAACTTTTTTCGAAAAATCGGCGTGCTTATAAATTGGGAATTTGTAAAATTACAATGGAATTGGTTTTTAATCCAATATCATTGCTTTGCATCCTAAAGATACAAAAATTTGTGACTGAAAAATTGTTACTTGCACAGTTTCTAATGAGTGGGAATTGGGCTGGTGCAAAAATTACTTTTAAAAAATGATTGGTTGCATTGTGTTGTAAATATCTGGATTTCATGCTTTATTGTTGCGTTGTGTTGTATTACTCAAATATGTAGTACTGTTAAAATGGCTAGTTTAAAATTACTGCCTCACCAATATATAGTTGATTTGTTTAAATTTATATCAATCTTCTTGGTTACATTTAGCAAAAATTGTGGGTATACAGTTCAACAGCAAAGACACGGTTGTTTAAAATGAAATATTTTTTGTAAAAAATGCTGATGAAGCAATCTTGTAATTAAATTATTTAAGATCAAGTTCACTATCCTGCCCAAAAAGAACAAATATTCAAACTGTAAATCAAAAAAACAACTATCGATTTTCAGTTTTGCTGCAAATATTTCAAGAAACGACAATTTCCTACAACTTAACCTTGCATTTGTGATAAAAAAATATTTATTTAATTCGGCCTGCCTTTTAACATCTTTAGGGTATTCCAAGAATCAAAACACAAATAAGTACATAAACTGAAAATGAAAATCTAACATAGGATATTATATAAAAAAATTGAAAACTAATATTATAATCTACATTTCTCATCAACTATAATTGCTTTTGTTTTTATTATTTAAATTTAGACTAAATATATTCGCTTTTATCGGCTTAATATTTTCCTATGTTCGAATACATAAATAATAGATTTTTCTGTGAGATTTCTAGTGCATTCAACAATTATGAAACATACACAAAAATTATAGCCTATGTATTATTAATAAATTACTTTGAGCCGATGGTAAACACACATAAAAAGTATTGGATCAATATAGCAAATTTTCCCCATTTTGGTGTTAATATAACTAATTGAACGTAACATAAAAAGCAAAACATTTAGGGAAACTAGTTTTATTTGGAGAAAAACATCTACGTCTGTTTTCTTCTGTATCAAAAACTATATTTTTCAACATTAAATTTAACTTTTCCAACTAACGTTCCTGAAATTACAATTTTTCAAAAAATGTTAGACTCCATTAATCCTTTTTTTAAACAACTCGGTTGTATCGGTTCTATATTAACGATAATCCTTAGTTTTTACACCAATTTCGATATTAATGCGTTTCAACAGGAATTTTATATATTGAATTTTGAGGTCATATTTTTTTTCTTAATTAAATAATATAATGTTTAGTATTAAAATGTTGAAATTGTGAATTAGGAATGAATTAATTTCAATCAATTATATTTATTTGTTTAATAAAATGTCTGAAGATGGATTTACATCCGAAAGGTTAAAATTTGAATAAGTCAATAATTATTTAGAAAACAAAGCTTTTGCAATGTTGAAAAAAGTGTTTTAACTGCCATTTTCCTAATATTTACTAATTTTGGACGTATATATCAAAACCTGTTGTTCGTAGTAGGATATGCCATCTACTTTAACCTAAGTGGGCGTGCAGGCGTCCGCAATTTTCACAAAAAAAGGCAAGAAAACAGTAGGCGTTAATCAATCTGAGCCTGCATTATTTGTGCATTATCGCTAAGGAGCTGGGATTATTAGCTAAAGGCCATCCGACCGTTTTGCTATGGTTTCTGTGTACACATCGATAGTCCGTGCATGGCACATTGTGACGTCACCATACAATGTAATCACGCCGCAATTAGGAAGGTAAACCACCTCCTTGAACTAGTTTCGGTTTTATTTCAGTTTTATCAATATGAGCAGTCTATTTATATTTTTTCCGCATTCGCCTTTGGCAATCATTTTATTAAATTCCGAATATTATAGTGTGTCAACCCATAATTACTTGGTTCACGAAGAGAGCGAGTCGCTGGTTTTCCACTGTTTTAAATAAATCGGAACACGTGTCATGGTTAAATGCAAAAGAATGAATACTCAAGAAATTGAAGAATAAATATGGAGCCGGAAATAATGTAACTAGTAAATTCAAGTTAGATAAAGAGAAATCCTGATGATTGCATTTGTTAATTCAGGTTTTTTCAGAAACGTGCATAGTTTTTCACTAGTGTGTATCCATTACAGACAAATTGTTTTTATTAGAAACTACTTGAATTCAGTTTTTTGCTTCAAGACATTTCTTGCTATTACTTGTTTTTTTATTAATTACTTACAATTTTGCAAATTTTGTCTCAGAAAGAATTATTTTAGACATAGTTTATTTTATGAAATGATTATAATATATTAACGTGAAAAACTCTAAATATCAAAAGCCTTTCATCAAACTGGTACGTCAGAATCCCACTTTAGCAATAATCGAATTTTAGCTAATTCCGTCCCAGTCGAGCAGTTCAAAACCAAAAGCGATTAAAAAGACGAGGTACACGGGAAACTTGAAACTCAATTTGTGCGACAAAATCAGAACAAAGGCTCACAGCTGAAATTGAGAAATGCAAATAGGAGTTTATATATCCACAAATTTGCAATTCAAATACATATGTTTAAGATACACTTTACAATTTTCATAAAAATCCAAGGAGGAATTTTCGAGCTGCATGTGTAGGGTTAATTTTAATTGATTTTGCCATTAAGTAAGCACTTGAGTAGGGAAAACTGTTTATTACGACTGGTTTTAGTGTGTTTCTAAATATGGTGTTAGAAATATAATTGGACTTTCCATATACCTATCTGTACTTTTAATTGGATTTCTGATTACTTCGAAATACAAGACTTTGGGAAAACAGTACTTTACTAAGAAAATCGACTTGACTAAAGCTTTAATTATAAAACTCAATCTTTTAAAACTTAAATTGCTTTAATTATTATTTTTCAATTTTTCCACAAAAATCGTTAATGTAATATCTTAATTAGCAATTCGTCATTTTTCTTACTTTTATTCTTATCATTCACTCTCTGTAATAAAATGAAACTGGCTCGATTTATTTTATACGGAAAACCGTTTTCAATATACATTATAGCAAGCTCATTGTAAAAAGGTACAGGTTGGCGTATAGATATTTGGAAGTTAACAAAAAAAAAACTCCAATTAGAAAATATTAGCTCTGCACTTTCTAATAAATTAAGTAGAAACTTTTCGCCGTCATTCATTTGCAATAGTTTAACTTGTACACAATAATAGGCATAAAAGACAGTTATAGCCTTATAGCACAATTAATTAAAGTTATTAGTGCTGTGCGACCCAGATTTACAAAAGTCAATAATTATGTTTAGAACAAAACTAGCATGCAACTTATAGAAACTCTCCTACTGGTTGTAAGTGAATTCGAAATTTCTTTGGATTTTAGTAGATTAACCTCAATTAGAAAATTATAAAACTGCCCTGTAATAATATTTTTTATCGAATTTATACATAAAATATGCTATTATATATATATACGTATATTTTAAAAAGTATATTACAAACGTGAAATGTGTTCTTATAAACAAAAAAATGAGATCCCTACAAAACCATGCCCAACAAGGATATTCTCCCAAATCGCCGATAATTTTCCAGTAAAGAACATGTTCATACAGCTGGGATACTTGCCGTTATTACGATATTGATGTATTTTCATTTCATCGCGTCTTGCACGCAACGTTTTTCATTATAAACAGTTAAGTACAAATTTATACGGTCCGCTTTAAACAATGCTCAGCTCACGTCGGTGTCTAAAAGCGCTTTTATGCCTTTTTCAATTATTAAGTTTATTGCCAACCGCAAATTTTCTGCTTCAACTTTACGGGTCCATTATGGATAATAAAACCGTTAAGTGGCATTAACCACCTCATTTAATTCTTTGCAGCGCTGAAGTATTAAAATTGCGGACTTTTACTGCCGCCACAATTGGATTAAATTTTGATTTTGTCAGGATTTAAATTTTGTCTTGCAATAAGCATCCGCGATGCGCAAGAGGGCTGTTTATTAAACGCTCTAATCAATTAACCCAAATTTGTGAGGCACTCCAAGAGCTGTTGGGATAAGTTGAAAATCAATACCGTGTCAATAATCGGAGTATTACAGTTTAAAGGTTAGTTCGCTTTTATGTATTAATAGAAACGTTTTATTTCTAAAATCGACAGGCCCAGATTGAAATCTAAATCGCGAAGCAATAACATTTAACAGCAATTGAATTGTTACACAAACATGTTGTAAATTGTAATAGCAATTTTTTGAACCGACATTGTCGCGTTTTTTTATTTTTAATGGAACTCAAAAATAAAATTCAAGAAATTATTTTTCGCACACTGAACCCGTTAGAAACTATTGAGTGTATTTAAATTCCATTGGAGTTGATTAAGAAACATACGTATTAAAACTTCCTCTAGTAGATGTAGTAGTCAATAAAAATTATTGATACAGGAAAACATAAATTAAAAAAAAAATTACATTTAATGCTTTAAAATTCCTTTGGAAGTTTTATAACAATTTTACTACGGTTTCATTATCAGAGTGACTGACATTTATCAAGTAAAATATACCAGTAACAAGATAAATACTGGAGCACAGAGTATAAAACTGAACGGCCCTGAGTATTCAACGCAGACTCAAAGCCTACAATTTTAAAACCATTTTGCCTTACAATCAATTCTTAGCACCGAAATACCAATCTACAAAGAATTCAACAATAAGCCAGCTGTTAGTGTTTTTTTATAAAGTTAAATACAATGCATTCATTAACAATATTTTAACGTTACGTTTGAGAACTAAATTAATTAACAATACAAAATCTTGCATATTTATGTTCACATCTTAATGAAAACAGTTAAATTAAAATAATAAAAGGGAGTACGCCCAACATACCGAATATTTAATTTCCAAAATGTGTACGTTATGGACATATCAAAAATATTTTAAGATATAAAGAAAATATTTTAATTGCACATATAATAAATAAACTCCTGCAGCTTAAATATCATCGTTACTATAAACGTGAAACAGGTATACGATGATCCTGAACTTACAATACCTATACCTACCCCCCAACTTACAAAACTGTTTTGCTAACCCTCTATTTGAACCATTTACTTCAATATCACTGTTGAAGTTAATCATGAAACGTATTTTCACTTACAGTTTTTTATTCTTATTCTTTAACTAATAAATTAGTTATTTATAAAACCAGTTGCAAAATGTAGGTGTTATTGTCACGAGCGACAAGATGTTTTGTAATTCTTTAAAACGCTACTTACATACCGAATATTTACAGATATTTCCAAACCATATACGATAGTGACAACGTAACATGTTTTGGACATTTCAATATTTAAAAATATAAAAAAATATCCTGTTTTTAATTACAAATAAAATAAATAAACCCCTGCAGCTTAAGTAGCATAAATTAGAAGGCTGGAAACAACATGGCGATATAATATGTTTTTTCTGACTTTTTCCACTGTCTAGGGTGTAAATCACACAACGTTTCGGGAGTTTTGTTCTACTCCCGTCTTCAGGTGTTCCTGGTTAGTCCTGAGAAGGACTGATATTTTACGTTTTTCAAAGTAAATTTGTGCCTCCCCCGGGGTTTGAACCCGGGACCGCTGATCGCTGTGATTACTCTCTACCACTCTAACCACTAGGCCATCAGAGTCTGGTTCTCAGGACTAACCAGGAACACCTGAAGACGGGAGTAGAACAAAACTCCCGAAACGTTGTGTGATTTACACCCTAGACAGTGGAAAAAGTCCGAGAAAACATATCATAATAGACCACTGCCAAAAAAATGTCATTCAGAGAACAACATAGCGATATAAAATGAGCTGAAATAGATAAATACTATAAACGTGGTATACGATGATCCTAAACCTCTAATACCAGTAGCTACCTCCCAACGTCCCAACTAACAAAAATGTTTGTCGATTTAGTAATCCTCTGTTTGAAACATTGGCTTCATTTCGCTATTGAAGTTAAGCACGAAACATATTTTCGCTTACAAATTTTTATTTTTATTATTTTACTAATAAATTAGTTACTTATGAAACCAGTTGCATACAAAATGTTTTGCAATTTTGTAATAAACTACTAATATATTTACAACAATTTTCAAAACACGTACGATAGTGGCGGCATAACACGTTGTGGACATGCAAAAATATTTATGATATAAAGAAAATAGTTTTTTTATTACAATTATAATAAATAAAGTTCTGCAGCTTAAATATAAAGTTGCAAAATGTGAGTGTTTTTCACTAGTCATAAATTCACTTATTTTTGCTACGTATCGTATACAAGATTTTGTGCAAATTTGGTTATAACTACACAATTTTATATATTTTATGTTACGATGACATTAAAATTTATGACAAAGCGTGAAAATAGTAATCTTTATGTACGGCTGCATTATAAAGTGCTGTTTAAGACATATTTTTGCCACAATAAAGTAGTTTTTTATAGCACTAGTACTAGTATTATAAAATCATCAAGCCATTTTAATGTACATTTTTTCTGTCACATAATAAATATTAAATTTATAAACTCTACTTTTTTCGATTTTAGCAGTCGAACATAAAGCTTCTTATACAACTCGTACATAATCCGATTTTATTGACTCGTCTTCTTTATTGACTCCACACGTGTGCTATATACTGTTTTTACTACGACGGTTTCGCTTTCTGCAAAATAATTAGTTTTTCAATTTGACATTTGTTCAAAAGAAAATTTACGTTTGTCACAAAAATTGACATTTGTCAGTTTTAGCCAATCACATGATTATTACTTGATATTGGAGTGCAGTCAGTGTTAACGTTAGAGTGCAGAAAGTGTTGACATAAGCCCACTTTCTGCACGCAAAAGCGTGCGGAAAGTGAGTACTTTCTACACCAAAGTGGAAAAAATAATAAATAATAGAAACTACGTTTAAATATTTTAAATTATTATGTACTTATTTCCAAATGATCTCAATAAATTAGCACTTGTTTGTTGATTTAGTAACGCTCTATTTGAAACATTTATTTCACGTCACTGTTAAAATAAAGCAATGAATTAATTATATATGAAACAAATTACAAAATTTCAGTGTTTTTTCACGAGTCGTAACTTACGACGGGTGAAAAAACACTTATTTTTGCAACGTATTGCGTACAATATTCTTTGCAGAATTGTAATAGCTACAAAATTTTAGATATTCTAGGTTATGTTAACATTTAACGGCATTTACGGCAAAGCATGAAAAAGCAATATTTTTTAAAATCACCAAACGACGTGAAAAAAACTTTATGTACGACTACATTATAAAGTACTGTTTATGACATAGTTTTGTTCAATAAAATAAACTTTATCCTACTAGTACTACAAAGTACAACTGCGGGACAGTAACGAACGAGTGGTTGTTATAAACAATATAGTGAGTAATTGAGATTCTTCTTCAAGGCATCAATTCAAAAGGAAACGCTTTTTATCCAAGCCAATATTTCGAAAAGCGTCGTTTCTTTATCAAGACCAATACAATACGGTTTACAGCTGTAGAGACATTACAGCAAAAGACCATTGTGATTTACTTACGAAATGGTGACGTTAGTACTTCACTTAGCCTTACTAAATACATTTAATATTGATTCATGTGAACACAGAAGGGTACGTATCAGATTGACTTTTCTTTTTAATTTGCTACATAATAAAGTTGAATGTTCATATTTGTTGCAAAAGTTAAACTTTCACATGCCTCGAATACAATCTAGACGTTCATCGCTGTTCTATTTACCTAGCGCCCGAACTAATATTATATTTAAATCCCCTATCTATACCATGTGCAGTAATTATAACCGTATAAGCAGCCAATGTGATATCAATAATTGTACATTATCAAAAATAATAAAATTTATTGGTAAAATAGATAAATATTTAAGTTTTTTATTAAAATAAATATCAAAATAAATTAGAATTTATCTATTAGTTATTATCAGTTACTAAGTTATAATATGTTATACTTACTCTTACTGGTTATCCTTGTATTTAATTTTACTGTAGTTCGCACTTTACGTTATTTTCTAATATTGTCTTGTTATTGGCTCTGCTGTTAGACAATAAATGCATATTGTTATTATGATTATTATTATTATTATTATTGGCAATACAGAACAAAAACACGCATATCTTTGACATGTTGTACCAAAAAGATATGCCTGGTTTTGTCTTATATTACGAATTATAAAGTACTAACCAGAGCCGGATTAAGGGTGGGGGGGGGGGGGGTAGGCTAAGGGGGCTGCGGCCCCGGGCCACCATATTTGGGGGGCCTCAAAAGATTCGAAAGTTATAATCTAGTGCGGTTTCTAATCATTTAGATCTCTTTGTACCTGTTGCATAACTGGGAATGGGGCCTCTAAAAAAATTTAGCTCTGGGCCTCACATATCCTTAATCCGGCTCTGGTACTAACCTTACCTTTTCCTAACTAAAGCACAATTGCTTTTTGCTGTAATTTCTCCATTACTTTATTGTAGTTGCCTTGATATATTGGCTCGAATAAAAAAAGTTTTCTTTTGAATTGCTGCCCTGAAGAACGAATTCCAATTACTTACTATGTTGTACTATAAAGTAGGTTACTTTATTTTACTAACGGGTGTTCATAAACAGTCGTCATCCCAGTTGCTTTGAAAAACAAAATGTTATGTCTTTGATTAATTCGTGCAACACAATGAAACGTCATTGAGTACTGTCATAGCGCATTTTTTCTCAATTTTAATAGAGCATACGTTTCTGAAGTCAAAACCTACTGGGATGACGACTGTTTATGAACACTCGTTAGTACTATAAAGTACTTTTACGTTAGCTGTCTATGTCAAAATAAACGCTTGTTAATATCCATTAAGGCACTTTAATGTCAATTTTTTGTGGCAAACTCGTTTTTTTCGATTTTAGCAGTCGAATATAAAACTTTGTATACAATTCGTACATAATCTGACGTTATTGACTCATCTTCTTTATTGAACTCGAGCACAATACTCGCTCGGCCATAAAATAAACTCGTCAAATAAATTCCTACATTATGTACTTGTATTATTTCACTAGTGAAAAGAGAAGTATGTTATTTTGACTTTAATGACATAAACTATTTTTCCTGCTCCCTATAAGTTATAGCCACTTTATTTCACCCATTCGAGGTAGGTTACTCACTCAATTATCGCCCTCAGTGAAATAGTAATGTTTTCGTAACCAGACTCAGTGAAATAATGAGATTTTCATTTTGATATTTGCCTAGTTGTGAAATTAATTTATTACAATTTAGAAATTATTGTGTTTCAGTGCTAAAATTCGTTGATAGTTTGATGATTAATCAGAATCATATTTTGATGTTTTCATTGTTTTAGCACTAATAGAATACAATTTATAATTTCAATTATTTGAATGGGTGTAAAAACCATCTTGTATGAAACACTTATGCCTATCGGTTTCGTTTTGCAATTTTCGCTTCCGTGAAATAACCACCTTAGTTTCCTTACTAGTTTTATAAATAGCTATTAAAAGGTATTAATTTAATCGAATGCCAAAAATATGAAGTGATAATATTCACATGGCAATGCAATGGTTCCAGCCTGCAACAAACTCTAATTTCTCGTATTGGCAAAAGCCCTCGCAATGTGAGGTTATTTTTCAAACGATGTCGACGGCATACTACTCATTTAATGCTAAGGCATCCATTATTGATCAAATAGATTGCATCATTCGACTACGGTAGCGTCACGTTTCGCCCGATGCTCATTTCTGCAATTACCACATAACCTCAAACTCGGAATTTCTTGAGTACAAGCATAATTGAGGCGGGTTTTTTAAATGAAGGGCTTTCAGGGTATTGTATTCAATCTGAATCGAAAGCTCGCGCTAGGAATGTTTCAATTTAGGCGGCGGATTTGTATGCCAGACGTGCGTCCATACAAACTTGAACTGCATTAAGTCGTTCCCTAGGGGTGCGTGGTGCTAGTTACCCCTCATTGTTCTCCTGTATGCCATGGTCAAACCGACTCGATATTTGAACGGCACGCGTTCGTTTTCAATGGTATGACTGGACTCTTGAATATTAAAATCGGCTTCTAATCGCCCAGATTGATTAAGTTCTAGCAGGCGCCCAGCGAGGGCCCTTTATATTAAACAATTATACAAATCTCCCTTTTTAAACTACCTTAACTATAAGATTCTTACGATACTTTTATGTATGTATCTCTGCGATGTAAGGCTTCATTTTCACAATTATCTAAATGAAGTTATTTCCGAACCAATTTGGTTGGTCGATGGCTGTACCACTCTAATGCAGACTACATCGGAGACAAGGAAACACGTCAGTAATTGATTAAACATGGAAAACATCCAAAGTAAAACTATAACCACCGCTATCGACCACACTATAGCCTAACACGTTCTAGTGGGGCCGTCGCGGCGCTGATGACGTCACTGTCTCACGCTATAGTCACGTGTTGTAACAGCTGATAACGCACCCCTGTAGTAAGCAAAAGTGGCAAGTAGGCTAATTACTGCCAAATTATTAATAATTTACGAAAACTACTTTAATGTGTTCGGTATCTTGTTGATAAATCTTAAAGGAACGAATTGCCAATTGCCTGAATTTTTGTAATGTTTGATATTGGGATTCCAATTAGTTACTGGAAAAACAAGGCAAGACGTAAACTTCTTTCTTTCAAATTCGTTTGTCAAAATATTACTCTCAATGTTTATAAATATTAAAACTAATGTAAGACATTCAATGTACCTGTTTTAAGATGTGTCCCTGTTCTTATTACACTAGGAATCTCTCGACATAATATAGCAGACATGTTATTGTAGTGTTCGTTTAAGGTAATATAAAAAAACTGTGATTATCTTCTTTGCTTTCAAAAATTAAATTTGAGGGTTGTTTTGAAATATCAGATTTATATTAAGGTAAAAAACTAATATACAAATAAGTTTTGTTCAACATTAACGCTCTCCCAGTCATATTTTGATGAATTAATTCAGAAATATTTTGTAACTGTTTCAATTGATAAGTACCTTCACGTACTATTAAAGGGCATAGAAAATATGCTAATTTACATCAAATCATCCATTGAACTCTTTTATAAATACCGTAGATTTTGAAATGTATCTGATCGCACTAGTAATAACACATAACCACCACCCAACTAAATTAGAGATGTGTGTATACAAAAAGAACGAGCTATCCGACATGTTTAAATAAATTTTAAATAAGCCTGCTCTCTGTTTTCATTCAAAATTGTAACGTTAGATGGTTTATAAAGATAAATGCACACTTTATATTCTAAAAACAAATACAGTAAACATTAATGATTAAAAATAGTACTCACATTTTTTTCACTTCATCATTTAAGCAATAAAAATTGAAGAAAGTTCGGTCAAAATTGAATTTTAATTAAAAAAAATACCTTTATGAAGAAGTGCGGCGTCGGCGTGGCCAAGTGGTTAGGGAATTTGACTGTGGTGTTGAAGGTAAGGGGTTCAATCTGCACACCTAGCAACTCGCAAACGGCTTACCCACTCATTAAAAAAAATTGATATTGAACGAACGGTTATGGAATTGGGGACGTAAGACATTATGTTAACCGAACGTTACTTTATGAAAAAGTGCGGATCTTTTCGAAGGAAATTAATAGTCACACTGCAGATTTGGTAACTTATCAACAGTAATGTATTAAGTGCATAGTGACTTGCTGATAATGCTGGTCAGATTGCACGACCAGCTGGATTGCAATGATTATATTTTTCGTAGAGATTTCAACCAATCAGAAGGCTGGATTCAGTTAAGTTATCAAAATCGATTATACTATAGTAACTTCACTAGGCAACGCAATACATAACTTTTGTCAACTTGTTGTTGTTTTCATGGAGATGACTTTCAGCTAGGTTAATACAAACAAATCGAGCTGCTATTAAAATATTTATTTGTTCCTAATATTAAAATTTACTCAAAAAACTATCAAATCGAATACAATGCGTACTTCGAACAGGTTATACGTCTCAAACTTCCTGCACAATAACAATTCGTGTCAGTTTGACAGAATAATCCTCCCGCTGACGCGGTCGGACTATTTAACCTGTCAAACTGACACTTTTTTATTATTGTGCAACAAGTTATCGACATATAACCCGATAATATCAAAGTACTTATAGTATTACTTCTGAAAATATGCCCTGACAGAGAAGCTGGAGGGTGTATTTTCGAAGCAATCCAGCGGGAGTGCAATCTGGTTAGCATTATCGAAGCAAGGAACTATGCACGCAATATATTTTGCGTGACTATTGCTTGAATCGATTAAAAAAACTAACGAATCATCATTTTAATGAGTAAGGTGAAGTATTATCGATAAGTTGTTATATAACAATAATTATCGACGCAACTCGTTTTTGATTGGTTGAAAGTTAAAAAAGCTAGTTCGATCATTGGTCAAATGACATCGTTTGACAGAGTTATGCAATAGTCGGTTCAATTGAATTTGATTCCTTCCTAAAATTAACGTGTCATAGTATTCTCTACCTTTCAGTAGTATGCAACATGAAAGTTGCGTGAAAAAATTCGAAACGATGAAAATAGTGGGAGCTAGCGTTGCACGTCGCATTTATCCTTCAAAACGTCCGTCAGCGCCTCCTAATTCCAGTCCAAAACCGCTACTCGATAGTAAATTAGAGCGCAAACTATAATGCAAATATGTTTCGTAGTCTCAGTACTCCATCAATCAAGCCTGGGAACTGTCACAGTAGCAAATGAAACTGAAAGAATTTGAATAATTTTAAATAGAATAGGAAAACCTGATCCCTGTCTAGCTGATTAGGAATCAGAGAATTTGTGCTCTTTTCGTACTTCGTTGTAATGATCTTCAAAATTTTACTTTCTTTTATTTCCAATGATTGTTGTGTTAGTCATACATGCATTAGTTCTCAATGCTTCTGCAAAAGTGCTCGGAATTCTACTGCTTTCAATCTGCGTATTGGAGTGCCGTTTTTTTCGTGAGCCGAAAATTAGTACACGAGGCGTGTCAGCTGCGAGTGGGGCAATTTAGCGAATAACAAAAAAGTATTTAATCGCAAATCGTCTCACATGCAATTTATTTTTTCTATGAGTATAAAGAAAATAAATTTACATAATGCAAAAATTACAAATTGATTTAGAATTTAATAGTTCTTGGCATCATTTTATTGTAAAAAACAGAATTACGAAAAACTTTGGGGCAACCAATGCTAAAATGTAGACTTTCATATAGGGTAAACTGCTGTGAAAATAGCTTCATATATATGAGTATAAAAAATATATTATTCCAAGCACTTAGTTACCATTAAAAGAACGAAACGTACATTATGCAAGCACTTTATAAAATAGTTTAGATGACATTAGAGGACGGTTAGTATGTTACAATTGCTAATAAAATTTAAATGGATTTAGAATTTTGCTATAAAACCGTATATAATCGGAAACAGGTCAATTGTAAGACCACAGAAATGTTAATATGAGTCTCAGAAATATAATATCCTACAATCATCGGTTTAACTTCGGTAAATAGTAGCGTAAATCGCTATTTAGGCAAATGAAGTCATAACTGCGTGCTTAATGAGGACCCTTCCAAAAACACCTATCAAAATGTTGTTTAGTCGATACATTCTGTTGAGCTTTCATAAGCTTGAATTTAATCTAAGCGAAATATGATAGTAATATCTTAGGGATAATTGTTAGTATGCGTACAAGCACATACAAATAGAGAACAGAAGTTTTGAAATGTTTTACTTTAAGAAAAGTAGGTATTTGCAAAATTTTTCCAACGTGTGGAAATAACTGAATATTCTTTACTTTTCCTTCAAAAGTTTGACTTTAGAAAACCATTGCAATGTTTTCTTTGCTAAATCTAATATATAACATAGAACAACAGCGGAAATCTGGTGGCAACGACGCCCTTAAATCAATCTGCCGGAACGGTAAAAATCTAATGGAATTACTAATTCCCCTTTGAACTCCCTTATAATTCTTACTCTAAGGTCAGTCACTTAAAATATTAACACCTGCGATGTTATCTCTGGCAAAAGTAGTTCAAAGGGTAAAATGCTAAACGATATTGACTGGTTACCACATCGCGGTAAAGGTCGAAAGTATACCACAAATGAATGTCCATGAAGTGGTAATCGGTGAATCTTTTCGATAACATAATTTAAAAAAAAAGACTACTTTAAAAATATAGAAATTTTGATTAAGGATCCAGTGAACATGCCTCGTTATTATGTAAATTTAGGAGAGATATATTTTCTTTCAAAACTTGTCTAAGATCTGTGTACACAACTGTTTATGGCGCAAAATGTTTTGAAAGGCATTTCTCCTATCGATTTAAGAATGCGGACCTTGTAATGCAGACATTTATACATAAATTACAGCCTTCTTCATGAACATTTTATAATATTAGTTGTTGCTGCCCAATTAGCACTATTAGTATTTATAAAGAGTGAGCTGAAGTTTGATTATTAGCTGAATAATAGTTTTGAAAAGTTTATCTGTGGAATTGAATCGCATATCACCTTCTTTAATTCTAAAAAAAAATTTGTTGGGTAATATTGATGTGCAAATTATATTTTAATTGGCTTTAGACAGTTTGTGGAAAATGTCTATTTTACTATAGGAATTACAAGGATGTAAAGATTATAATAAAGAAATGCAATATAATTGCTTCTTGAGTGAAAAAAGAGAAAAGTAAATCGTTACCTAAGGGTACACTTCGGTAAACAAGAATATCACTATAAATGGCGGTTTTTTATATGTCAACACCTGTTTCCAATCAAATAAATAATTAATTTCAGATCAACCTACATAAATGTGATTTAGATAGAATATTTTTTTATATTGATTGTTAGCTATTTAAGTACTTAACTATTTAATTTACTGTGTTATCAGTTCTAGTTTGATACTGTGCGGGCATTTAATAAATTTATTTAAGTAGCGTTAAATTCTTAAAGCTGCAGGACAGTAATGAACAACTAGTTAATAATAGTATATTACGCAACAACTTTAGAAAAATAAAGTTTTACTCATCAAATACGGCTGGTTTGAATACGAACTTTAGCGAGTACTTAAATAGCCCTACAAGTTCAGTAAAACAACTTTTCAAACGTGTTGCGTATACTATTTTATCGCCTTTCATAAGAAATGTAAAATATTAAATTTTTGCATAAAACTGGCACTAAATGTCAAAACATAACCAAACTGGACAGAACTCATTATTATGTACTAAAGCACAATAAGCAGCTCCAGTTGATGTTACGCATTTGGCAGTACTGAAGTGTATTGTTGGTGACACTGTAAGTCTATGTCAAATTCGAGGTTAGCATAAACTTACAGTGGCACCAACAATACATTTCAGTATTGCCAAACGTAAAACGAAGCTTCATTGCTATGCTGTAATGGTTGCTATGGTGTAAAGTACCACATTACTAAATTATTCTGCATGTGGAAATGTAGTAAGTTTATTACCATATGAAATGCGATAAAACAATGTTCAATTCTTCAGGGCAGCAATTCAAAATAAAACTTTTTTCAGGCAATTCAGTATTTCGGAAAGCTTTATTCCTTTATCAAGGCAACTACAGTAGTTTTCAGTTGTAGATAAATCATAAAAAACAATTGTTTTACAGTGAAGTGAGGTTTACTTTATAAATAGTAATACAAAACAAAAAAAAACATATCTAATTTGGTACATCGGGCTAGAGGTTCAAACACAACACTTAAGTAGTGCCATTATTTTAATTATTTCATCAATTATAAACAGATTGACAATTTTGCATATCAATGTATAATGACTAATATCTAGTTTGTAACTAAACAGCTCAAATATCACCAGACAGTGACAAGCGGGAATCTTGAATAATCAGAATACAGAAGAACTTAAAAACTTAAATTCTTAATTTATTATATTAACAGATGTCTCTAAAATACATCACACCAATCTATATTGCAAGAGTGACAAAAAGCATATACATAAATGTAATTTTATATTGATAAAATATTTTTGTAAATAGCTGCAAAAGAGTGAGCGCTTTCTTGAGCGCTTTATACATAATCAGCTGTTTAAAGATACAACGAAATGCTACTAATTGTATTAATTAGATAGATTTGATGCTAAAATATTCTATTATAAACACTAAGTAAATGAAAAGTAAATGGTAAACCGAAAGCCTACGGTTTCATCTTTGCGGGTATTCAAAAATACTTATAAAAAAACCTTTGGTAAATTTATGCTTTTATATTTTTAAATGTTTAGCATTATTAGATTTTGTCGTTGTGACACATGAACTTTTCTAAAATGTAAATACCCAGTGTGATTTATGACAGTCGCAAGGGACAGATTCAACAGGCATATTTATTATATAACTTGGAAATGTGTTTCCACAGAGTATGACATAACTAACTCTTTTACAATTATTAAAGAATTATTGAATAAATAATTTAGCTTCACATAAAGTGTATAAAAATGTGTTCTTTATTTCTATTGCATAATGATGAAGCAATTCAATGTCTTAATAGTAAATTAAATTACTGTTTTAAAAAAGGAGAAAAGAACTATATATTTTCAAATCATCGGTTGCTTTTCTAGATTATATTTCTACTTCTCGGCTTTTTTACTTTTTATTGAAATACAGTTTAAAACGTCTGTTGCTCCTCCAGCCACTATTTCTGTTCAGCAAGTTGATACTAAAAGTATATGTTCAGTATCTCTAAATATTTTTTAATGCAAATGTATCTTATAATATTTATTTAACGAAAAAATATTCTGATAAATCCAACAAATATATGATTGGGTTCAATAGGCTCTGGAAGAAACTGTGCTTAAAGACATGCAACTACAAAACCTAATATAAAACTAACAGTTGGAACAAGGAGACAAATCAAAATTATGTTTATCCCTTCTCATTGGTAAAAATTTAGACCACTACACACACATTTGCATGTTAATTTCTGAAACCTTTTTGCGGCATTCCAAAATTCACTCTCTTCATCTGCAAATGAAGACATTTTCTTTTGAGCAGTTTTCTTATCATTATGCTTGGGATGATGAAACAGTCATAAACATTTACTTCAGATAAATGTGACAATGTATGGTGGAATTATATATAACCATTCGATTTCGAACTAAACACGTATGACTAAAGCATAGTAACTAGCAGTTTAATTTGTGTTATTGAGTAAGTAACTGCACGTATCTAATCTTTAAGTATTAAACAGAAATAATAAAATTGCTATTACTATGAAAGCGACTGGGAGATTCAAGCCAAGGGCGTTGCATAAACTATTTCTTTAAATCTAAATGATCGTACAGAAAGATTTTCAAGCTAATCTGATCAACGTTTTACTTTTTAAATTTTCAAATAAAGTAATAAAAACTGGAAGCTAAAAGCTTTAAATTTTTTAAAATGGTACAATAGGAAAAATCTATAGTACAATCAGTGCCTTTTATAGTTGTTATCAGTGTATTGCCACTTTATATATTTATCAAAATATTATCTTTTGGTACTACTGTTTACAATTATAATGAACTAATAAAATAATGTCTGTAAATTATTCTTCCCCCACCTCTTCAAATGCGAAGGTTTAATGGAATGATGAAATAGCTAGGGTCGGCTGACAAGCAACACCATTCAGAATTTCAGGATCTCAGCCTCCATATAAATTCGCTCCTTACAGGAGTTACTCAAAGCTTCATTTGGTTATCTACTTACCGTCAAAAGCTGGCAGGCAGGACTTTGAGCTGAATAATGGGCAAACTTTCTCACCAGACATGACGTTGCTTGATAAGTTGAACTAATTCCGGTATTTAATTAATGACATTCCGAGCATTATAGCGAAGGAAAGTGTGAAATTGTGGTCATTAATCTCGGTATAAAATTAACGATCCACATCCATTTTTATTATATTCGTTTTGCCCCTAAACATTTTCATTACTAAGTTTTTATATCGATATTATTACTTCTTAGGTCTTCATAAAGATGATCGCGTGTTTCTGATTATTAAATAATAGTAAGACCAGTCACAGAAGGACGAATAAAAACCAAAATCGATCTAACAAATTACACAGACTTTATAACGTTGAGGTATTATTATACATATTACTATTATTATTATTATATAGAAAAGTAAATATTTTTATAGTTTATTGCTAAATTTTGAATTTGTGGTTGCTTATATACACAGACGATGTGGGGTAAGCTGAGATTTCATTTTAATAACGAAGTTTTATTATTTCAGTACAAAGCTTGTAAATTTCAAATCTGCAACTTAAGTTTTTTTGAAAAAAAAAATCAATCTGGATACAAATTGTAACGATACTTAATCACACAATAGTAATGCAGATGAAATGGTCAGTGGCAAATGGTTTCTATAATCAACAGCTAAAAGTAGTCAACGAATTACAAATAATATTCCTAGAATTCAACTCACGAAAATAAGCAGACGTTTTCATATCGAATGGAAGGGTAGTTTCCTGAAACTTTACTGCAAAACACGAAAAATATAAGTGGCGCCATCGACCTGAAGCGGTGTTAAACGCTGATTATGATTAAGGCGGGGGTTTGAAGCATAGCTAATGGTCAAATGTTTCTTATGTATTTAAATCAACGTCGTTTTCCATGGCGGCTTCTTAATTTTTAAAGGCCCGCGATCATATACTATGCAGCCTCATTACTTTTATATCCCTAAGGAAGTCCATTATCAGCATTTGCGTGACGGTCTTACGTAAAAAGCAAGAAAATTGTTGGAAGAGATGTTACAATTGCCTACTATATGCAACTTATGTACGGCATTAAGCTACATAATATACGGAGTGATTCATAAGTATGATCATTAAATTAAATAGGTTACGATCAAATTTAATTGCCCACCGAAAAAAATCGCATTAAGGTCTGCTACAAACTTCTGAAAATCACTGAATAGATCAGATTAGAGAAAATTAAACTAATACACTAAAAAATGTGATTGAAATACCCGTTTGTTGTTTAACTGCTTTGTTTCTGTTTTTTATTCAAATTTAGTCTTATCGCAATCGTCTGTGCGAATTTATGTTCATAAAAATTCATCCCGTGACCATCAATCAGTTTAAGCAATTGTTTTAATATTTTAATTTTCTTGGGAGTATTATTAATTTTTGACTTATAGTTTTTTATACAAAGTTGTTTTGTTTGATATCCTATAACTATTATTAAATTTAATAACCACCCTGTATATATATTTTTGGGATTTTATAGTTCCATCTGTTAATTACCGTGTTAACAAGTATTATTTTATCGCAATCTAATATAGAAATTAAAGCTTGAGTAACAATAACAACACTTGTTTAACTCAAAGAAGAGTACGTAATATGTTTCAGTAGTTTTAGAAGTAACCGGACAGAGTTATAAAAAAACATAATGTGTAGCATTAAAAGTAGAACAGGAAGATTCAAGTAAAATATAAGCAAGTTTAAGTTTTTAAGTAAATACTCAAATTTCCTAATTTTTAACAGTTCACAATTACGTATTTTTTAATTATATAAATTTGACGTAGAATCCTTATTTGCTCACAATTTTAATTTTGCTGTCGTTTAAGCTTGCATGTAATTACTGTTTCTATTTCAGGTAAAGTGCCAATACGTATGTAAAAAGCTTTAATTCCTGTGCAGTGTACAAAACGACACCCATGCATAATGAATCCTTACAAAAGCTTCCGGTAATAGAGAAGACGTACACTAACCAATAAAAACTCCACTTAAACAGGTGTTATGTAAACTAAAGTGAATTTCTTCAGTATTTGTCGTTCTCCTAGTGTTCACTGTTGGCCTATATGTGAAATTAAGTCATAAGGCACGCGGTGAATGCCAAGAGCAGGCTTATTTCAACGTGCGACGTCATCAAATCCTGAAATTATACTAAACGCCCAGTAAGATTTCAAAGATAAAACAACGTAAATTTGTGACATTAGTGCAAAAAGTACATGTTTTTACTCGCATTCTGAAATTATAATTGAATAAAATTTCAGGGATAATCCTGTAAAATCCCCCACAATAAAGCATCCCGAAAATAAAAATAACGAACTCTGTGGTGAAAGTGATAACTGGAAATTAATGATCGCGTCGGGCTATCAACTCAGAGGTAGTTTAATCAAGAGTGCATAAAGAAGTAATTAAAACTGGTTATTCCGCAAAAAGTTTGATTACTGTTAAAATCAGAGTGAACTGTGCACACGCATTACACAATGTGGCGAGGGGGTCGTTTAGGGATGGCTAAATGGGGTGCATGTTTTATCCGCGCACTCACCCCTGCTCTTACTGGGGTGTTTGATTACAGATATCCAGCATTCCACTCTGCCGGATGACCACAGTGGCGTAGAGTTGTCGACTTTAAAAAAAAAACAAAAATCAAAGCTGTAATTTAAAAAACTAAACATTAAATGTGGTCTAACCACAGCTGTTATATGATAAAAATATCAACCCTTCGCTTTCACTATTCGCTGTCACCACGAGGGTAGTATTTCAAATAAATTACATATATTAAAGTAATGAGCAAGGACAAAATTGTAGTGGTATTGATTAAACTGCTCAAGTAAATAAATCGTAACTACCTACTAATAGCCTCTTACATGTCGAGGTTAAATTTCCATAAATACAAATTTCTGCAACGCATTAAAATCGACTAGTTAATCACGTGTCTTTTGCAATTATTACAACTTATAATAATTGGCCAAAATGTTCGTCGATAACTTCTGTTTTAAGTTTCTCAACAATAAAAAATATTCAGTGGCTAACAGTGAGTAATATTTTTAGAATTAAATGTTCATTTGTTTATAAACATTGTTATAACTTGTCATTTTAGCAAGAGAAGCTAAGAGAAAATCTAACGATTGACTGCTAACCGACCATTTTTAAATAGAGCTATCATGTGTAAAACAACTTGTCATTTACATATCACGTGTGTGAAATCACATGTACTTACGGGAATGTATTTAATTATTTAGTTTTATTAGTGTGAATTTATATTTACGTTACTATTAATATTTTAGAAATAATCCACTTCAACTGCTTAACAATGTCAGTTTTCCCTATTCGCTTTAATATATGATTGAATTGATGTAAGAAAAGTGCATTTTGAATACTTTCTTTTAATTCGAAAAAAATGTACTTATTCTGTGAAGTGGAGCGTAAATTGTATTTTAGTTTGCTACAGATAATTTTATATAGAGGTATTTATTTTAATAGAATGGTAATGGGTTGTAAAAATAGTAAATCATTACAGGAATAGGGCTTCTTAATATCCTGCAAAATTTGGAAAACAAAATGTGTACGGTCATATCGATTCATTTGTACATGTCAACTTGTCATTACAACTTTTTCCAAGCTTCTAAAAAGTAGACTTCAAATCAGTCTACCTAACTGCACTTTAGATAAAATGGCCAACATTTTTGTATATCAGCTGCCATTCATTTAAGTAACGATTTAATGTTCTCTTTGTTTAGTATTATACGGTTCTTTGACAAATTAATTGAAAACTCTCAATTCTTAGTTCATTGAATACATGTCTTTGAAATTATTGTTTCATCGCCCATCTATGCTTATGCATACTTTTTTTCTCCAAATACCAAAATATTAAACAAGAGATGAAATTTACTAAATTTATATTCTACATTATAAAATGTTGGTATATCACACGTAACTTTAAAAATATAGTTATCTATGTATGCATGGTTACTACCCGTTCACATGGGGCAGTTTTATAACAAAGTAAGAAATTATAAGCATAATTATTTCTTTTTATTTACTTATAATCGTGGCTAGAATGCCAGTATGCTGTATGGTATTTTACAATAAATTGATAAGTTAACGAATTACGAAGATGAATACAAATTATACTTCAAATAATGATGAAGCATGTACTACTTCCTGCGTAATTAATTTAAAATTTTAATCACGAAAAGTTTTTTTACGTGTTGTAATCGTGAAAAAATCTTATCAACATTTTCTCTGTACTTTGCGTTCCAAGGCCCTTAGATGACTAAAACCATGTTTGTGTACGACTGCATTAGAAAGTACTGTTTATGACATAGTTTCGCGGCGATAAAGTAGCTTTTATAGTACTAGTAAAATAAAGTTTACTTTATATTACTACTTTACTAGTATTATAATGTACGTTACTTTATATTACTTGTACTATAAAGTACGGTACTTTATTTTACTAGTACTAGAAAGTACCTTTGCATGCTCCGTCATTGTCAAAATAAATACTGGCCACTTTAATGTCAATTTTTTTTTCATCACAGAATAGACATCAAATTTATAAACTCGATTTTTTCCTTTTTTCTTTATTGACCTCGCTTGTAACACTTGCTCGGCTATAAATGACTGGCGAAAGAAAGCCCACAATTATGTACTTGTTATATAAATAGCTATTTCTCAATTCGTCTGAGTGTCTGCCTGTGGGTCTGTCTGTTGGCGATACAGCTCAAATACTGTTAGAGGAATACGATGTTTTTCATACGGATTAAATGTCTAGGTGGCTCAAAACCAGTCAAATAGTAAGCACCTTAAAACATTAAATGTTGTCTATTTTTGCTTGACGTCAGAAATAGATAAAAGTAGCATTATGCCCATAGCTCAGATTTTTACCCTTGGCTAAATAGTCATATTTAAGAAAATAGATACAGAGTAAACATCCTAAACGGAACATAAATGTGCAGCGATCACTGCGGACATTAGCATTGCTATTAAAACAGTAATAATAATCCGGTTCAAATGATGAACTGAAATTCTTATGATATTTACTCTTTCTGGCAAATAATAGATTACGTAAGACGAAAGTAACGAGAAAGCAAAATATATCTAGAAAAACATTTTAACCAATGACTGAATAACTTGGTGCATCTACTTACAGAGTGCTGATAAAAAGTTAGCTTTTTAGTAGCCAAGGCTGGTGCAAATGAAACCTGTTTCAGGTTTATTAAATGTATGTTATCATATTATTTCAAACAACAACCTCCATTGTCATTAAGATAAAGCTTCCATTGTTGTAGATCTCTTTCTTGAAAAAGTCGGTAGACTTCTGGAGAAACCATGATTGGACAACTTGCTGCACTTCAGCACTCAACTTGAAACGGCGCCCTTTCAATGTCGTTCTTTAATAACGATGCGAACTGTTCTAATGCTAATATTAGTGAGGGACGCAATATCTCTAACTGGAATACACCTATCTTCAAGCAAAATCTTTTACACACACTTAACAGTACTTGCAGTTTTCACAACACGCGCTTTTCCAGGACGTGCCACGTTATTTGTGCATTCTCTACCTTTTCAAAATGTCTTTTGTCATTCCACTACTGCTATTTTCGAATAGCAAGGTTATCCATAAACACCAAGCTTTTTCGTATGAATTTATTGAGAGAACAGCTCTTCGACAATTAAACATTGTATTACAGAGCGTTTATCTTTCCATGGAAAGGGCATTTTAAAAATCGACAGAGTGCAATGTAACTGAATATTTGTGAAATCATACATATGAAACCAGAACACTTAATAAACAGCTAGAATTGCTTGTTTTGTAAACGATGCTGAACAAGCTGAACCCCCCTCGTAAATATATACTTAAATATAAACTGTAACATCGCATTGCTAATTATCATTTCAAACTATAATTTTAACTATTTTTCATTTGTCTAAGTTTATGTGCATACAAAAATAGTATTATAAAGGCAAGTTTACTGATCCATGATTATATTCCGAACAGTTGAAATAACATCTTTAATAAATAGTTTACTTAGTAAGAATGTTGTAGATTCTAAAGCCTCCAAATTACTATCAATTCTAACTAAAAAGATTCTCGCAAAGAGAAATATATTTAAGGGGAAATTTAAATTAATCGAGGTTTATTTCAAGATCTAGTTTTGCCATATACAGGGTGTTTAAAAAATACGTTTGGATATTTTACCGACGTATATACCGCATCAATACAAACAAAGAAGTCCTAATAAACATTGGTCCGGAAACGCTTGGTTTCCGCTTTGGGCAATTTTAATGAAATTTTTACAGTTTGTTTATAACTTTATGAGGTATCTCTTGTACCTATTACAGTCAATTTAGTCATTCCAAGGGCGTGGCCACGGGGCATGCGATTAGGTTTATTCACAAAAAAATAATGCCCAGCAATTTTTTTAATTTTCATATTTTTTTTAATAGAGCAACTAAAAATGCAACTTTTTTGTCTCCTGAGCCTTTTATATCTCGCTTCGTTTTCAAAAAAAAAAAAAATAATAAAACCCATATTCTTGCACGTCTCTGAACCTATTAAGACAAAAACTAAAATGCTTCAATATCTCAAAAACCCCGTCGATTTTAGGGAAACTTTGAAGGTTTATTGGTGCTATTCAAGATTACGTTTTAACGCACTTAGATTTCAATTATATATTCTAGGAGCCGCCAGACTTTTTTGTAACACCCTGTACCTCGGAAACCAAACGTTTTCGGGTCCATGTTTATTAGGATTTTTTTACTTCTTTTTACAATAAAGGAAGTATTGGATTCACCAGAAAAATTCGAAATTGAGTTTTCAACAGATCTTCACGTTTTAGAGTCCGCTGAACCCTAAAACATGTTTTTCTTCATTGAGCTGTCTGTCAGTCTGTGTGTCTGTGTGAACAGAATATCTCAAAAACTCAAAGATATATGACGTTGAAACTTCATGTAGTACATTTGTTTTCTATAATAATTTTCAAGGTCAACTTTCTAGGGGATAAGTTGCATTCCTGCAGAGTCCCTAGTTTTAATAATGGTGGTACATAGATTTTTAGTTCTTTTTTTCCAATAAAAAAATTATTGTCATTTTGACAGATATGTCATAATTTAATATCGCTTGCTTCATTTTTGCATTTCAAATATTTCTTGGTTTTATTTTTTTATCCGATTTTATTGATTATGATGATGATTCATGTTAAAAAAAGAAATTTGTCAAGAGTTCTAATTAAGAAACTTTGACATTGAAAAGTGACACATAACCATAATTTTGAAAAAGTTCTACCAACACGAGGTATAAAAATTTCCTAGCGTTTTAATCACATGTCTACCAACATTGTAACACTTTGACAGTTATTATAGAAAAAAAACGTACTTTAAGTTTTGTGTACTATCTAGAAGCGATAGCAAGCTTTTGAAGAAAATCGCATAATTGGAAGTATGATGCTTACTCCTGTGATTTTTCAGTTATTTCGACTTTTTCAAAAACGGCTCTAAGGATTTCTTCAAACTTCACATTTTTATTATATTTTTAATGTGTATTGATGTGAGATAGGTGATTGTCCAGTTCAATGCCTCTAAAATGGGTTTCTTTTGTTTTTTCTTTTATTTTATTAACTCCTATTTTAAATAAAACATCCGGTATATTATTACATTTTTGAATTCAGCTTAATCTTTTGTCTTTTCAACTAACTGTCTATTTTGTAAGGTTTCTGTAGAATTTGTAATTTTTGACAAATGCTTATAAATTAATAGTTTATTATTATATGAGCGATTATGACAGCCATTACTCACGAAGATGACATTTGCGCCACAAGCCGAAGACGCGTGGCTCAAGTCATCTGAGTGAATAATGGCCATAATCGCGAATGTAATACGATATTTTATCTACTCCTATGCAATAGGACTTTTGTGTTCATATTTCCGAATTATGACATTTGTGACAGCTGTTAACTTCAAAAGGTATTTAATAATAATATTGGCTTTTGTGATTGGCTACAACCTATTGAATTATGAAAATAGAATTTTATGATTGGCTGCAAACCGTGAATTATAAATCATAATTCATGGCCATTGTACAGTAGGAGTAGATCAAAAACATTTTTTTGGCTAATAAGATCACTGTAAAAAGAAGTTGTGTGCGTGTATTTTTGTTTCTATTGATGATATCTATAAGTGGATAAAATATCCGAACGTATTTTTTAAACACCCTGTACATACGAACAAAATATTTCAGCAAAAAACGATGATCCATACCTATTTTAGAATATTAAAAAAAAACTTAAGGGTTAACGATATTTAAACTGACTTACTAAATAAATAGATATTACGTTAATATTAATATACCAGTAAAATAGTATAAATTTATTTTCCACTTATCTATTATTTGTTGTTTATATCTGTGATATGAAGTGTATAAAGCAGTCCATAACTGCCTACGGCATAAAGAGTAGGTATAGTAATAACTCCCGCTCATTATGCTCTCTCATAATGGCATAGGGCATTATGGACCGCTTTGCAAACTTCTCGAGCTTTTCAATTTATTTCCTTATTCAAAATGGTAAATAAAACGTTGTATGCACAACAGGCATTACTTGATTTTATAGCCTTCAGGCGACTTGTAAATCCTCGGACCAGAGACCCTCAGGCTTGTAAACTTGTCGCCCGTGAATGGGCATAAACATCTTCGTAATGCTCTTGGTACATAAATAACTAACATGTGAGCAAACGAAATGAAATCAAGATTGGTTTTGAAAATTAAAACATATGTCGGTTTCTTACAAAAATTGAAACATTTTTAACGTTGAAAAAACTGCACAAATAGTTATTGGTATAAAGTGAAAATCTGTCCGAATTTTAAATCTATTCTGTTAAGAATAATGTAACAAGTGTTACAATCACCGCCTTGTTGTTGAAAATATTCAATTTTAAACGAATCCCAAGTAGATCGTTTTCTAATTTGTATCGACTTTGATAATATTGCATCTAATTATCTGTCCACTGTGCAAATTATGTATACAATTTGAGCGCTTTGCAACACCTAATTTCCTCTCTCTTCTATTATACCATTGTTTTTCACGCAAATTCATGTCCCCTATAAGTTTTATTATTCCTTCTTTTTAACGATGTTCTAAATCATCCATTTCTGCTACTTTAAATTAATGTTCTTCTGCACTATTCTATAGCATATACCATATAGTATTGCCCGTTCTGCATTTTGTAATTTAATTAATTTAAACTTTCATGTACTCGACAATTTTTCTGGGCTATTTCTGTTTCCAATCTTTTTTACCCATATTCTGTACATGATTGAACTTCCTTGTTTTTATATCGATATTAGATAGTTCTGCTGTTATTAGATGAGATTTAGTTGTTTCGATCTTATACCATGTGTGATTTATATTTTCTTCTTGTAGAACTTTCCGCAGTTTTATGGACCATATCGTAAGCCTTATGTAGATTTGTGAACATTGAATGCGTCCTAGCATACCCTGTATATATATATTTTTTGTTAGTTTGAACATATAAAAATGTAAATATTTATTTAAATTTAACTAAACGACACATAATAAATAATTACATAATTTTAGAAATCGCACTGGGCGAGAGTTTAAATAAAAGGCAGCTATTTACAGTATTATAGCAATTTTAGGATTTTTGTGTTTTGAGTAATATCTCTACCTCAAATATCTTAATCTACATCTTTAGTTTAATATGTTAAAGATAATTTTTATTTAACAATATACGATATTTTCCATTCTTTCCATTTTTGCTTTTGGATAAGTATTCCATTTACTTTATGTGTTAATGTAGTGCTTTCATCATTTTAAAATACGTAACTACACAGCTATTTATATTAAAATTTGGTAACAAACAAAAGCAAATACTAAAATAATGGTTCTCTAACATTTCCTAATCACTATTCATAGCCCGCTTTGTCTTTAAATAAACGTTATTTATTAAGTATCAACACAAATTATTTCTCTTACAGTGTTTTATTATCTTCTCGTATTATCGCAAAAAACGCAATTAAAGTTTATTTAGTTAGGAGAGCATCAGTTCTTGATTTTGCTGAAAGTAAATCATTTATAATCGCAATAGTAATACTTAGGTGGTTATTAACTTTTAAATGTCTAAATTCGGTTTATAATTTGAAGCAATTATAAATCTGAAAATAAGATTTTATAATAATTTTATATTTGTACATTCAAAATCGTTGAGTAAAGTGATACTTTACACCATAGCAACCATTACAGCACAGCAACGATGATTCGTCTTACGTTTGGCAATACTATTTTTTTTACATTTTTATTTTATTCCGCACTCCGTCAACAGCCGTTAGGCCAATTATAGGCGTCACTGTACATTTTATGGGGACTTCCAACCCCACTAACGGCTGTCATGATGTTATTATGACAACCGGGACCAACTTTTTTCCGTGGCAGCCGTACCACGAGGTGCCGGGAGAAGCAGCCGTGGAACTCGTATCCAAGTTTTGACCAGAGAGAGCGTTGCTTAACTCTGCTCATCGAATGTGGACGCTTGTTTAAGCTACACCACCCGGGACACTGTATGTCATACTCGAAGTTAGCAGGTTAGGTCATCTGTCAGCTAGAGCTGCGTATTGTGCTTCAGTACATAAAAACGAGTTCTGCTCAGCTTGGTTACGTTTTGACATTTAATGTCACTTTCATGTAAAAAAATTATATTTTACATTTCTATACGAAATGTGACAAAATAGTGTACTGAACGAGTTAGAAAAGTGGTTTTACTGAACTCGTATGGCTGTTTAAGTACTGTTTCATGCTCGTACTCAAACCAGCCATATTTGTGCAGCAAAAGTGCAGTAATCTACTACTACAGATAATTTAAACATATAGTATTCACAGTAACAGATTCAAAATACTTACCTAGCTTATACTAGTTCGAATTGTTTTACATTCAAGCTACTTATTTATAATCATAATTTGGTAAACTCGATTATTAGAAAATACAATGGTAAAACTGAAAAGTGATAACTATCTACTCAGTTTCTTTGCAAAATTACTGGAAATTTCTGATAAGCGTTTTCTTGAGTAAGCTAACAATGAAGTAATTAAATGACTAATTAAGTTTAAATTACCGTTGAAAACATAATCATCCGGCATTAATGTTAAATAATAAGAAATAAAGTAGTACTACATGATTTTTATTTTTTCTATAATTTATACTACTATCATTCTAGAGAAAATCAGCCTAAAATGTAAGCACGCCAATTATTTCTAAAAAATGCCCATAGGCTTAGCTCATAATTTTCGATCAATACGTAATTAGAATTGCACAATCAGCAATATTCCAGTAGTAATGCTCGCATAAATCTGCACATCAAAACATACGAAATTCCATTAGGATAGTCCGCAATTCACATAAATGCTTGAAAATAGTCGACTTGGCAACGCCCTCTCCCCGAAAATCCCTCCGGATCAGCACTTGGTCACTGATTTGTTTCAATTCAGTGAACAAAGTTTAGCGGAGATGAATTTTTGGCCTGCCAACCCATTCTGTTTTATCCTAAATATCTTCTGATTTATTCGGATTATATTTCAAAAGAATGTAATTAAATGAAGCGTATTAGCCTAAATCCCATTAAATAAAGCCGCACGCTTCGTTCAACAACGTGCCTACTTGTAAATTTGTAATTTTCCCAGGAGCTCGAAAATAGCTACATTACTCACCTTAATTATGCAATCACTTCTTCTCTGGATCTAATCTTCTAATTACCCGCATCCACCCCTGAATGAGATGCGCTAGTTGCCATGTTTTGTAGATCCAATTAACTTCGTTGTATTCAAAATCATATTGTTAAGGCTTTACGGTAACGAAGGTATAATATAAATGAAGTACAAAACATATACAAGCTGAATAAAGAAATCTGCATTAAATATTAAAGATGCTAGTTCTACTTCCCTATACCCTTCGGTATAGCTGAAAAACTACTTGCTATGGGAAGAAAATTATGGTTGAAAAATATACAGGGTGGACACCTTAAAATATAAAATTATTTTCCTTTGATATTTCAAAATTGTTAGTTTCAAAGCTTCCACTTGCGAGGGAAGTTCCAAGTAAAGCCCTTTGCTTATTTTTTTAAATTCTGGTACTATTAACAGACCTTTTCCAATTATTTTCGGCATTATTACTTAAACAATTTCGGTTTTGAAGTCTAATTGATATGCAATATAGATTCTGCTGATCTTACTATCTCTGCCAGTTTTATAATAACACGGTCTTTTTGTCTCTGCTACACTGCTGCAGCGAAGCAATTACTAGTTACTATAAAGTATTAAATTAATTATACTGTATTATATCAATTTCCTTGTTATGCTGTTGACTCTATTTTACAAATTTACAATTTTTCTCGTAACCGCTCAATCAATCGCGTCCAATCCAAAATTATATGAAAGGATACATGAAACTACATAACTACTATGAATATAGTAACCGACTTGAGGCTAAAGGAAAGTCAGTAAATTAGAGAACGAGTAATGAGTATGTCATTCCGCATGGCTATAAACATGAAATCTCGAGAACGACATAATCTATCAGGTAGATTTTTGTCCCATTGTTTATAGAATATAAGTGGAAAGAACTGAAAAGATTTTGTGCTAGATTGGTCCCTTCCTTCTTTATATGTATTTGTCGATTTGCGTTCGAATTGGTAGTAATAGATATTGAGCGGTCACCTACCACGGGCAAGATTTTTTTAATTATTGAAAAATGCGGAGGCAAATTTCTATCTCTTCTCACCTTTAAATCTGAAATGCTACATTATTGGCGCTGTCTGTCTCATTCGTACTCTCCGCTAACGGTATTGATAAATCACCGACTCGTTTTAATTCGAAATTATTAGTTCATGTGCACCACTCTTTAACGAAGGGTTGACAAGGCCTCGGCTAGCTCTTTTAACTCTCGGCAGAATATAGCGTGGTGCAAGGACTAGACAGTATATTATTAAAAAAAAATTGCCGCCTTGTCGTTGCTCGCAAACATATATAAAACAAACCTAGCTAGTAAAATAAATCAACACCTATGAAAGCTTCGCTGCATACCTCAATCTAAATGTAGTAATGCCAGCAACAACAAATATATAAACAGTGACAGTCAAAAGAACATTTAATATTCAATTAAGAAACAAAATTCAAAAGTTGGCATCACCCAACTGACACACACATGTAATTGTATATCGGGACAAAACTGACAGCACAAACTTCAATTTAAAGTAACATTTCCAAACTCGTTAGTTATAACAGGTGGCGCAAAAGTAATCACCCTATCGAAAGATGCTCTCATTTTTGCAAATGGCGTCTTATGTCATTACGACTTTGACATTTGTGAAGTAAAGAGAAGCAGAATACACGTAGACAAACCATGGATCGCTATATTCCTCAAGAACGTGAAATAATTATTGTGTCAATGTTTTTGACAAATAATTGGTCAGTAGTTTTGGCTCGACGCGAATTTCGTCGTCGATTTCTTGGTAGTGTGCGACCAATTGGGCAAACACTGTGGCGGTTAATCGCTTGCCTTGAGGAGACTGGCTCAACATGGGACAGTTGCAGACGTGGCCGGCTCCAGCGTATCCGTTCAGTCGAGAATATCGCTCCTGTGGCTACAGATGTCCTAGAGGACTCTCAAACATCAACCAGACGACGGGCCACGCAATTGGGCAGCAGTACACGATCTTTACAGGGAATTTTGGTGAAACACTTGAAGATGTTCCCGTACAAAGTTCAACCGCACACCGCACGAGCGACAGTGGATATTCTGAAGTTTTTCCCTGCCGCTTCATCTCTCGTTTTGGATATTTAAGGTGTCCCTCAAGATCGCCCAATTTGACCGTTCCAGACTGCTTTCTTTGGGGTATTCTTAAGTCACGGGTCCATACGAACAAGACACAGATCTTGGCGGCCCTAAAGGAGAACATCTGACTAGAAGTAAAAAATTTATCACCAGAAATTTTGAGAAAAGTCATGGAAAATGCTGTGAAACGAGCCGGAATGTGCATCAACTCTGGCGGTGTCCACTTGACCGATATTATCTTAGCGAATTAATGGAAAAAAATTAAACGTCTAAATAAACATAATCAACAAACAGAACCAATTCCTTTTATTTACACTGAAACAATAAAAAAGCCAACCTGCGATTGATTACTAATAATAACCAATGGTAGTATAATCGCAGATCAACCCCCTTATCATTTATACACCACGGTAGCTCTGAAATGTTTCTTACTTACCGCAATGGCCTAGCTAGCGTCAAAGTCGATGGCCTTGGGTCGCAGATTTCTATCATCAGCTGAGCTGCTGCAAGCTCTCTTAATAATAATCAAAAACACAGGGCGCCAGAAATCACAGATTTCAGGAAATAAATAAAATAATAACAAACAATTAAGTTTATTAATCAGCAGATCATGTTTGGTGGCAACATCAATAATGCGTCGGAAAATCGTTTATCACAATATTAAATAACCTGAATACAATAAATTATACGTGCTGAAAATGCAACACGCACAGCGAAAATATGTGAACCTCCTTTAGGCTCTTAGATTGAATTTGAATGCAATTCACTGAAGGGATAAGCTTATCACTGTCTGTGTGTATTATCCGTTATCTCGGTAATGATAATAAAATAGCGTGAAGCACTTTTTTACAAAATTCTTAATATGTATTCAATTAGTAAAATTATAAATTTGTAAATTGTAAATTAGGGAACAATTGATACATTATGTTTTAGATTTATGAGACACAGATTTATGAATGGTTAGTACATTTCGTTTTAGATTTATAAGGCGTAGTTTTAAATTAGTAAATTATAAATTTGAAGCGTTGTAAAAAAATCGATTCAGCCAATAATTCGTGGGCGTTGAAATAAGACTAACCTGGATTGAAAGAAACGCCGGTGGCATGCGTTGAATTGGTCCAGGATTATCTTAATGTAACAATCACCAACAGCGCAGACCTCGTGGCCAAAGTTGATAAAAGGACAGGCACTCGGTGTTACAGACGGCAAGCCCCCAAAATGGCATTCCAGAGGAAGTTGTGAGGGGTCCAAGATTACCAATTATGATGCCAAATAGCATAACCAGTCGCTCAAAAACGGCGTTTAAAAGAGTTACTCGAAAGTGGTAACTAAAAGCGGTAACTAAAAGCTGATAAGAAAGAGAAATTACTAAAATGGATAACAAGCAATTAGCGTAAACATACCTGATTTAGTTATCAGCTCATTAACGAAATTAATTATTAATTAGTGCTGTAGCACGTGGGAATACCTTCGAAGAAGCAAGTTGCTTCGACAGAAAGCGAAAATCAAATGGCCCAAAATAATCGAATCGCTGTTCGCTGGCGTAAAGCGATAACAAGTGAATTCGGGAAAACCAAATCTAGCGCCTTCGCGCGGACAAAACTTGATATTATTCGAAATACAGCGAAAATAATTCAAGTGGGAATGTACAGGCTGGCCCGGAAAAGAATAAATAAATGGCGAAACAAATAGCAGGAGCTAAAGATTTGTTTCAACACACGAAGTGACTGCCTTAGGAAATCGAGTGAGGACTTTTGCGCCACCTTGTAGCTTAAATTACAATTTTAGGCTAACACCTGTGCAGTCGAGGAAATCCAGCTTAAATATAAAGATCAGTACTCAAAGAATAAAAATAGATGAGTTTTCTTACCTACGCTCAATGTGCACCTGCGAAAAACAAAGCCTAGCGGCTTCGCTTGTTAAGCAAAAAAACGGCTTTAGTTTAGCCCAATAATTAAAATTCGCGAGAGCGTGCTTCTGGAAAAATCAATTCTCTTCCAGCTAGTCTGCTGTTTGAGCGGCCTACTCGGATCGGAATGCGACAAGAAAATGTCGCAGGTGTTTATCTCTGAATGCAAACGCTTGCTGAAATAAACTTTAATTCTTTTGCTACAAAATATAGCTATAAGGTGGTCCGAAAGTCGGTGTGAAATTCATTAACGCGTTTTTGAAATAAAATTGAAACGCGGGGTTACACATATCTCTTTTGGAAATGTTCTTTAGCCCAAGTCGTCGCACCTATAGCGCGATAATATACAGGGTGAGTTAAGATAGCGGCACCCCCCTGTTAGTTCATTTAATATTGATATTAGAAAAATAATTAATATTATTTTAATTGATAACAAAAGATGTTCAGAATTATATGCTCTATATTATTGTACATTTATTTTATTTTATGGCCTACTGAGGTTTGAGCAGTGACATTCAACTTTTTTAATTTAAATGACATCCTGTATATTTTTTACTTTTTTTCGGAAGAACTATCTTTCCTCTATACGGTGCTATAAAAATGTTGTGGTGTTAGATGGGAAAATTACACCGTTAAACACGATTAAAGTTGAAAAATGTCCAAATTTAGCAACTTCATCTAGCAACCTTGTTTCGTAGCACTAACAGTAAAAAATTTGTTGTAACATGTTTTGTTATGGAGTCAAATGACAAAAATAACATCGTTAAGGTGGTAAAATAATAATGTATCGAAAGCAGCAAGTTTTTATTAATAAGCAATTTATTCTATGAATACAAAAGAAAGTATCGAAAAACATAACCAAAATGAAAACACCTAAAATCTATTCTAATTTGCTAAATGTTCAAAATTACCCCCATTCTGGTCAATACAAGCGTGTAAACGCATAATATCATTGTATCTAACGCTGTTTAACATTTCAGCAGTAATAGTGGAAAACGCATTTATAATTCTTATTTTCATGTCGTCAGGAGTAGTAGGTGCTGTACTGTACACAATATTTTTTACGTGACCCCGCAGAAAAAAAATCTAGTGGCGTTAAATCAGGAAACCTTAAGGGCCAAGCTACAGGGCCGCCTCTGGCAATCCATTTGGCACCAAACTCGCGATTTAAAAAATTTCGAACCATTATGCTATAGTGGGGTGGCGCACCATCGTGCTGATAATAACTTCTCTGCCGTATATTTAAAGGCACATCCTCTATTAACTCAGAAAGGATTTCTTCAAGAAACTTAAAGTAGATCTGACCTATTAAAGCCCCATAAAAAAAAAATGTGGCTCTATCACATGATCGTCGATTATTCCTGCCCAAACGTTCAACGACCAGATATGCTGGTTATCAACATTTCTCATCCAATGAGGATTTTCGGTTGCATAATAGTGTAGAATGTGTCGATTCACTGAACCGGTATCCTTGAATGTGGCTTCGTCAGTCCAAAAGATTTTTCGTAAAAAGTGCATCTCTGTTCTGAATTTGTTAATTAACCAAATGCAAACATTTGTCCGACTCACATAATCGTCGTCTGTGAGTTGTTGCGTCAGACACAAATGGTAAAGATGATATTTGTGTTTTTTGATAATACGAACAATTGCGGTTTGGCTAATACCTGTTTCTGATGACAAATTTCTCGGACTGATATGTGGATTGACGTTTATTGCACCTAAGACATCTATTTCAACGTCTTCATTAATTACAAATCTATTTTGCTAACATTTCTGATATTAAACGGATCCAGTGTCGCGAAATCTTCTTAAAGTTTTTCGAAAAACTTCTCTACTTGGTTGGCTTCTATCAGGAAATTTTTCTAAATACAAGCGTTTAGCCCTTTTAATGACACAATTGGATACACCGATTACTAGAATCATATCTACCAAGTCGTTTGTTGAAAAATGAACGTGGTTAGCCATTGTAAATGCACTTATTATTTCGGTTTTGAGTTATGGAAACGTCAAAACACAAAAAATATGACAACTAATTTTTTCACTGTTTTGTTTCATGGCTACTAGATGAAGTTGCTAAATTTAGAAATTTTTCAACTTTAATCGTGTTTAACGGTATAATTTTCCCATCTAATACGACAATATTTTGATAGCACCATATAGAGAAAAGATAGTTCTTCCGAAAAAAATTTAAAAATATACAGGGTGTTATTTAAAATAAAAAAATTGAATGTCACTGCTCAAACTTCAGTAGGCCATTAAATAAAATAAATGTACAATAATATAGAGCATATAATTCTGAACATCTTTTGTTAACAAATTATTTTTCTAATATCAATATTAAATGAACTAACATGGGGGTGCTGCTATCTTAACTCACCCTGTATATAACATAATATGATAACGGCAATACCACATTGAAAACAACGTTCAACAAATTACGAAGACTACACTTGCCTTAGAATCGGACACCCCGAAGAACGTGATGCAAAAACCTCTTCAAACCTCTAATACTAGTCTCGATACAGGGCTTGCATAGTCTCATCTTGTTTACTTTGATATAAGTACGTGAACTATCATCCCTAGGATCACTAAGTAGGCAACGTATCCGTTGTATTAAATTAATACAAACATGCTATACAATTCTTATCGACTAATTTGTATGATTAGGAGGACTACTGTATAATATTTAAATAATATACAGGGTACAATAGGGTACATAGGAAAAAGGCAAACATTACGAAGGATCAACTCTACTTTTTACTAAAAAACATTATTATACTTGTTTTGTTAACACGGCAATAAATATTCTGTGTGTTTTGATGTTTAGCCGAAGCTATCTTTAAAATCCCCAGAATGTTGCAGGGCGTTCAAGATGCAATGATGAAGCTAATGGGGGGCTCTTTGAAAACGTTTTACAATAATGTAATGTTTTTTAAGCCAAAGCATTGATTGAGAATTATTTTTGCTTATTGCTTAAGGTTGTAAATGAAAATGTTACTTTGTGCATTATTTTTCTGTCTAGATTTAATAATACTTATTACGGCATTTAAATGTGTCACTTGCAAACGGCTTTCTTGTTAAGTCCATTCATTAAAAAAACTTAATCTAACAGTGTTGCCAAATTGAGAGAGTTTATGTTGATAACTTAAGAGTTCTCTTACGTTACCAAAGCCTACTACCTGACGCTTTAGTGGGAGTTGCGGGACACCCTGTAGTATTCGTTGTTTTAAGTAAAATGGAAGTACCCCCGAATATCTTAAAAAATTTAAATAGAACACCCTGTATGTTTTTCAGTATTCGGATAATTTCTTTTATTGCAAATTCAAACATATCTAGTTTTGTACATTTATTGAGCTTTTCCGGTTAATATCAATAAATTGTTGCCGTTGCAATACCCTTGCAAAATAAAAACAACATCATGATATAGACCAATTCTATCTGTCTGACAATATAATTTAAAATGTTTGCAATTAGTTACGTTCAAAATGGTTCTGACTCATTAATTTTCTTGTTTGTTATTATCATGATTTACGTTTTTAATGCAGAGTACCTATATAGTTAATATTTTTTTATATATCTTTATAACAAAGCTCAGTAAATGTATAAATCTATAGGTTTTTGAACTGACAATTAAATGTTCTATCCAAATCCTGAAAAATATACAGAGTATTTCATTTAAAACTGCTGTGTGCAACTTTCGGTTAAACCGGAAGTCATGTTACATGTTACAATACGAATACTTCCATTTTACTTACAATAACGAATAGTATATAGATACTAAATTTCATAGGAATTCCTTCAAGATTATAGCAGATATATAGGTGTTTCCATACTTTTGCCCACCACTGTTTACTGGTTCATATACAACTGTTAGTTATTTTTTTAATGACGAATGAATGCATATTAATGATTTTATTTGTGTATTTCAATTATATGGCCTGTAAAAGTAAGTCATCTACGTAGTGGAGACTAACGAACAAAATCGCTCTAACAAAAATGTATGCACCTGCTTTCAATTCTTGGTATTACTTAGAAAATACTGGCATTACGATGTTTTAGTGTAAAATAGTTATTATCTATAAGGTATTTTACTTCCCTCGTCTAAAAGACGATTATATGCATTCCTGAAGTGAAACCGAAAAAAAATAGGTAAAATATACTCGTACATAGAGTGAGCATTTTCAAAAATGTAATTTTGCCAATTTTTACTGTAACTCAAGAATTATTGCTTAGATGAAAGAAATATTTTGCACATAGCTAAGGTTTTTACACTTGACGAAAATGAGCATATTTTGGACACGTGTACAGGGTGACTACTTTAAAAAAATTAATTTTGTTTATTTTTGATTTAACTAAGAAATATGTACTAATTTGCACATACCTCAGGCATTGCCTTTGACAACAATGGGACTCAACAGATACAGGGTAAGTGTTGTAAAAAAGATATAAAGGGACAACGAATAAGTGCATTATGTTTATAGCAGCCTGGTCGCACAGAGGCGGAAGATCCATGCGATGAGCGAACTGATTGCTAGGGGATTGCTTTCAAACGTTGACATCGCATTCGCAGGCTCGTTGCGAGCGCTGCAGTTCGAACCCATCGCCGGTAATGTTTTTTTTATTGAAAATTTGTGTAATTCGCATTGCCAATGCTTTGCTTTTATTGTTTCAGTGTTATTAGAAATGTTACGATATTTTAATCCCTAATTATTTTATCTTTTTACTTCCTTTTACTACTATAAAGGAAGTATTGGATTCACCCCAAAAATTCGAAATTGAGTTTTCAACAGATCTTCACGTTTTAGAGTCCCCTGATCCCAAAAAACATATTTTTTTTCATTGGTCTGTCTGTCTGTCTGTCTGTGTGTCTGTCTGTGAACAGAATATCTCAAAAACGAAAAGAGGTATGGCATTGAAACTTCATATATAAGTTTTGTGTACTATGTAGATGAGACAGCAAGTTTTTGAAAAAAATCGCATAACCGGAAGTAGGTGTTTACTCTTGTGATTTTTCAGTTTTTTTCGATTTTTTCAAAAACGGCTCTAACGATTTTTTTTAAACTTTACATTTTTCTTACATTTTTAATGTGTATTGATGTGAGATAGGTGATTTTCCAGTTGAATACTTCTAAAGTGGGTTTCTTTTGTTTTTTTTTTCTATTTTTTTTATTAACTCCTATTTTAAATAAAACACCCGGTATATTATTACATTTTTGAATTCACCTTAAAATTCTAGAGAAAATTTGTCTCTTCAACTAACACTCGATTTTGTACCGTTTTTGTAGAATTTGTAATTTTTGAAAATTTTTAACAAATGGTTAAAAATTAAAAATAAAATTTTTGACTAATTATAAGATCACTGTAAAAGGAAGTTGTGTGAGTGTATCACACCAGATTTTTTAAAATTGTTTAGTACCACAACGTCCACTTGCGTTAGAAGTTCTGAGTAAAACTCTTTACACATTTTTTGGTATTGGAGTTACTTTCAGGTGCAAATTGTCGTTTGTCAAGATTTGAAAAGCATTTAGAATTAGTAGACAAAAATGGCGTATTAGTTTATTTTAAGGTGTATAAAAAGCTAAATAACTGAAACAGTAAGTTTCTGTAGCAAGTTATTAAGTCTTATTTTTCATATTTAACGAAAGCAAAGTTTGTAGGAACACAAGTGGTACTCTAATTCTATTTTATCTGTTTCTTAAGCTTTTCTACATCTTTTCCACTATATTTTTATTTTTGCTTATATTTAACCTCATTTTTAAGAAATGCTTGAAACATCTGGTCAATTAAAGTTGGGTGTGGAAAAATTATTCAGATTTTTGGCGTCGATTACCTCCACCGTCGATAATTGACTGAAAGGGTAGCTAATATACTTTAGGTTTGAATGTAGAGACTACTGCCTAAATTTATTGAATATATGAGAACTATTTTTTCAATAAAATTTAAACAAACTATATCGTACAGTACGTAAAAAATAAAACGCAATCATAGCTTTTCGAACTTTCGTTATGGTAATTTCAATTATGTAACTACTTTTAAATATTTTTTAAACTTGTTGGGCTTGCCTGCCTGAGTGTGCCACGTTTTTATCATCACTGACTAAGCTCACTTCGTCCGTGATCGGCAATAGTTTCTTATGTCGCCACCCTTTCATTAATAATGCAACGATAAGCCTATATGTTAGGTAATGTTTTTGGCCAAGCGATTAAGGGGTCTGGCTAGAAATTAGATTCCTTTTCGGGGCAAATGTGTTTTTTTCTCTTTGCCAGTTAATATAATTCAAGTTATTAAGTGTTAATTTTATCAGTCTTATTAGATACATTAAGATATTTTTACTTATTTGGTACACTATTTGAACACTCGTCAACTGTTATTCGTTCTGGCAAAAGTTTCTTTTGATATGCGCTTTCGTTAAAAGGAGAAAACGTTTTCTTATGTAACTTTTTTAATTAAATACAATTCAATTTGAAAATGCAAAACATTTTCTTTTCTTTCGAATTAAGTTAATCGCTCGGCATACTTGTATTTAACTATTACAGTATCATTATTATCTTATTAAAATTGTATATAGCTACAGGTTTTTGGCAGTAACACCAGTAGATGTTAACAGACTCGGATGATTTAATTATTAGTATTAGCAAAGATTACAGAATAAATATTCTGTAATCTTTGGTATTAGTATGGGTATCGTTTTAATAAATAACCATAACTGATCATCAATTCGAATTTATTATAGTTATCGTGTAAATATTTAAAAAATTTCATTAATTTTGAATTAAAGTTTGCTTCGCTTTTAAGTGGGAACCAAATAATTTTATAATTCAAAATAGTGGAAATACTTGCTTCAACAAAATTTCGAAAATTCAATGTTGAAGAGATATGGGCAAAGAATTCTTCACCGTTCATTCTATTATAAGCAAAGTTAATGTTAATTAATTTTTTAAATATTATATATGCAATTATAGAAACTATACAATTTAGTCAATCTTCCAAACAATTTATTATTAAAAATATATGCACTATATTTTTCTGAGAATAGGTAGTACTACTCCCAACCATCATCGAGATCACCGACTTCGAAAAGCGACATTTTTGAATAGTGATCGAGCAGGCCTGTAGTAATCTAAAAAAGGTCTCAGTACCTACTTAAAACTGATCTATTCCCATCGACATATCTATATGTCGATGTCTATTCCAAACTGAAAAAAGTACGCTGCCTAAATAAGTATAATAACAGTGTACATACTGCATCTCCGTATAAAACTAAATATATCAGTTTTACTTGCATTTCAAATTAAATATTTGAAATACAACTGTGGCTATCGAAGTAAAGCAAGAATTGTCATTCTTTAGAACCTTTAAAATTTCATAAATAGTAAGGTTATTTCAATTTCAATTTAGATTATTTTAAGAATGATTAAGAAAAACCGGTGTTGGTACTTTATGTGAATATTCGTGCTTCAATCATCTTGAAAATGAAAATGGGGAAAGTGTAAACTTCATTTATTCTGTTCACATCTTTTATGCATAAAATTTGATCATGGAAGTTTCGGAAATTTAGCTTGTAAAATTACTTTGTTGTGTTTAAATGAGGTTTACATTTGAGGTTATAGTTTTCAAATGCATTCATCTGGCAACAATATTCTATTCTGTCAAACGACAGTAAATTTATTAAGAGTTATACAGGTTATACAACAAAATAAAAATTTCGGTTTTGTTCAAGTGCAGCTTAACAACAGAAATTCATAGCCAACCTCCATGCAAAAACGGAGTGAATGGATTATAGCTATTCATCTTTTAATTTCAAATTTTTCAAATAAAAAAAAACTACTTGTGTATACTACTATTTTAAATCCTATAATTCCATTTGTAATTTAGACTATAGCTTTCAAATATATTACATACTTCTCTCTCTCTCTCTTCTTCCAACTTTGTTGGTCCAATATTGGACATAGTCCTCCTCGATTCGGTTCCATTCTTCTCTGTGATTTGCCAGTCTGATCCACTTTTTACCGGCCACTTTCCGGATGTCATCCGACCATCTGGTTACTGGTCTTCCTACGCTTCGTCTCGTTGTTCTTGGTCTCCACTGTAGCAGTCTTGTAGCCCACCTATCATATGTCCTTCTCGCTACATGTCCTGCCCAACTCCACTTCAGTTGGGCCATTCTTTTTACTACATCCTCCACTTCGGTTTGCTTTCTAATCCATTCATTTCTTTTTCTTTCCCGAAGAGTTATGCCCAGCATTTGTCTTTCCATAGCTCTTTGGGATTTTGCCATTTTGTCTGCTATTGTCTTTGTGATTGCATTAGTTTCAAGACCATATGTGAGTACCGGTAGGACACATTCATTGTATATTTTTTCTTTTTGGCGTTTGGTGAATTTTATTGATTTTAGTATACTTGCCAGTTTACCGAATGCCACCCAACCTAATTTTATTCTTCGCTGAATATCCGCTTCTTGATATCCTTTGCCTAGTGTTAAGTTGTCCCCCAAGTATGTATACTGTTCGACAACCTCTATTTCCTCATTGTTGATTATAAACCGGTCTGTGCCTTTTATTTCGTCATTTATCATAATTTTTGTTTTTCTCATGTTCAGTTCTAATCCTGCTCTCTTAGATTGGTCGTATATTTCATGTAACATTGTTTGCATTTCTTTCTCGTCATTTGCGATTAAAACTGTGTCATCTGCATATCTTAAGTTTGATAAATGCTTTCCATCAATATTTAGACCTTTATTTTCCCAATTCAGTTGTTTAAATATATTTTCTAGAGCTAGAGTGAATAGTTTAGGTGACAGCGTGTCACCTTGTCTTACCCCTCTTCCTATTTTAATTTCTTCAGTTGTTTCGTGTAATTTTACTATTGATGTTGCTTTTTTGTATATGTTCTTTATTATTTGGGTGTATCTGGAGTCTATACGGCAATCATCAAGGGCTTTTATTATGTATATCTCTATGGTGTCGAAAGCTTTTCTGTAGTCTAAGAAGGCGAGTACTATTGGTATGTTGTATTCGTTGCATTTTTGTATTATCTGTTTTACGCTTTGCAGGTGGTCGTTGGTTCCGAATCCTTTTCTGTATCCTGCTTGTTCTACCGGTTGGTGGGCGTCTAATTTGTTACTTATACGGTTAGCTATGATTTTTGTGAGCAGTTTATAAAGATGGGATAATAGGCTGATTGGCCTATAGTTTTCTAAATCGTCTTTAGGTCCTTTTTTATGTATAAGAAAGATCACTGCAGTATTCCAGGCGTCTGGTATGTTTCCTGTTCCTGTTCATTAATCTTTTTACTAGATTCATCACTTTTTCTCCTCCATATTTTAGTTGTTCACTTGTTAACCCATCGTGACCTGGTGCTCTTGAGTTTTTCATTTGATGAAGGGCGTTTTGTATTTCTGCTTTGGTGACATCTGGTATGTCTTCGGAACCAACGTTTATGATGTTTAATTTTGTTGTTTGTGCCTTTATGTTTTCGTGGTTTTGTAGGTGTTCTTCTTCTAGCTGTGACTTGTATAGTTTAGTGTAGAACTTTTCAACTACTCTTAGTATTTCTTTCCTGTTTGTTGTTTCACCGCCTGTGTTATCCTTTATTATATTAATGTGTGTAGTTCCCTTACTTAATCTTGATCGTAAGACTTTTAAACTTTTATTGTTTTTAATTATTTCTTCTGTTATTCTTTCTCTATAATCGAATAGGTCATTTCTTATTTTCTTTCTCACTAATTTATTAAGTTCCACGTACTCGACTGTGTCCCATTGTCCTTTCACTCGCATTTCTCTTCTTTTGTATTACATACTTACCATCACCAAAAACAATGCATCTAAGTTTAGAGGTTATTTTTTATTACGCATTCGATATTTTTGATAGGTCACCACCAACACTTAAATATTCTTTCTCAGCTCTTGTTCGTGCACTGAGGATCTCCTCTATATTTTTCCATTGTTCACTTTGTTTGAGCTTCGGTAACATAATAGTCCTCATATTCGCTTTATGTCATCATTCATCAACCTAACTTAATAGTGGTATGCCGACGATCTTTCGACTTAGTCGTGGTCTCCACTCTAAAACCTTCATCGTCCATCTATCGTCTATCATCCTTTCGATAAACCCTGCCCACAGCCACTTCTACTTTGCTATTTTTCTAACTGTGTTGTATATACCAAGCCCTTATCCATTCTTCTGGTTTTCTCTCATTAAAATCTTATATTTAGCATATTCTGCCAATCGCATTTTGGATTCTCCTTATTCTGTCAAGGGTCTTTCGTATAAGGGTAATATTAGTCATGTTAGGACGGGGAATCGGTAATATACACATATTAAATATGTTTGCTTTCGCTTAACTTTTTCTGAAGTGAAATACACTTGACCACTTTCCAAAAAGTACCAATCTGATTCGACTTTTTACTTCTGTGACTTGGTTCTCTTTTTGTAACATTATCTTCAACGACCAAGTTGAACAATTTCAATGAGGTGCAGTCTCACACCTGTTTCTATTCTGGATCTATCTAACATTTTATCATTTATTTTTGTGGAGGGCCTCTACAACTTAAGGTAGAGGAGGAGGAATTGTGGATGCATTTTTATGAACGTAGCATTACTATATTTTTTTATAATTTTGTATATCGTAAATCTATTAGACAGTGATTCATGGCTTTTAATATTGCGAGCGGTTCGACTGTGCCGAATGCCTTTTTATAATCGACAAATGCAGGCTTTAACTGTAAGTTATATTCAGTACATTTCTGGATGACAATTTAAAGAGGTGGTCACCGGTTTAGTATCCTCTTCCAATCTCTCTTGCTTAATTGTCCGGCATTGACATAATTTGATTGTTAATCGGTTGGTTAGTATTTTTCATTAGCAATTTGTACATGTTTGATAACAGGCTTGTAATTTTCAATATTTCTTGTATAACTTTTTTTATAGTAATATAATTATAGCATTAAACCAATCGTTGGCAATTTTTCTTTCATATACAGTGTGACCAGTAAAGTCCGCATCATATGGGATTTTTTCTTATTAATAGCTTTTTTCGAAATTTGACTTTGGCATCAATTTGTGCTTCGATCGAGATGAAAATTAACCAAAAAAATAGTAGTCACGTCATTCGCATTATCTGTCAAATTTTATTTAAAAAAAAAAATCAAAAGTGGGGTTATTTCTTAAAATATCGAAAAAAGTTATTAAAAAAAGTTTTTCTAAATGCAATTTTTAGCCCATATGCAAAATTTCAGCTGTATAAAATAATTTAGATTTTTCGCCCATTTTTTTTTTAAATTGCACCACTGCTGCAAAGTAAGACTCGACGCAACCTACATAAAACTTCTCAGTGGTGCAATTTAAAAAAATGGGCAAAAAATTTAAATTATCTTATACAGCTAAAATTTTGCATATGGGCTAAATATTGCATTTAGAATAACTTTTTTTCGATATTTTGAGAAATAACCCCACTTTTGAATTTTTTTTGAAAAAAAAATAAAATTTGACAGATTATTCAACACTATAATGAACGAACCAATGAAAATTGTTCAATTTATCAGAAACGACCAATCAAAATTGACTGTCATTGAAAACACCTTATGTCACAGTGTTTTCACGCGAACCCGATTGGTTTTAATGATTTCAATTTAGTGAGTAGCCTTTGACTGACATTTTACCAAAACGTCAAAGTCAAATTTTGCAAATCAGCGTCGTTCTAAAAACTCATAATAACCGTATTGGAAGCTCTAGTATTGAATTAATAGTGGAAAACGTTAAAAATATGAGCTGTCGAACACGGTAAAAGTCATCTACCCATATTGTTGAATAATCTTTCCAACAATCTTTCGTCAACATGCAAATTATTGGAATTTTCTCTCAACAAAAACTGCTCAAATTCCACTCGACCTGCGGTCTCGTGGAATTTTTAAAGCAGTTTTGGTTTCGAGAAATTTAAACGTAATAATTTGCATGTGAACGAAATAAATTCTCAAAAAATTTTCACCTTTTGTGGTATTACCCTTGATAATGCGAATGACGTGACTACTATTTTTTTGGTTAATTTTCATCTCGATCAAAGCACAAATTGATGCCAAAGTCAAATTTCGAAAAAAGCTATTAATAAAAAAAATCCCATACGATGCGGACTTTACTGGTCACACTGTATGTATATATCAAATCAACTATTTCTTTTTCCAGTCTTTTTAAAAGCAATTTTTACTATCTGCAGTGTAATACAAAAAATTCTTTTTATGCCAACATTGACAATTATTCTTGTTTTATTCATGTTTACATTTTTGTTCTAGTTTACGTTACCTTTTCCCCCAGATATGTAACATGCTTTTATACTATATCTTTACCATCTCTAACAATTTTCCTTTTTACTTCTCTCGTCTAAACGACAAAGGAAGTATTGTAATTGTGAAAAGGCCCCTTCCGAGACTTCTTTAGATCTTCACGTTTTAGGGTCCCTAGATGACGAAAAACAAGTTTTCCCAATTCTCTTCGTCTGTCTGTCTATAGATCTATCTGTCTGTTTGTCCGTCTGCCTGTCTGTCTGCCTGTCTGTCTCTCTGTCTGGCTGTCCTTATGTCCGTCAGTTGGCGGTATAACGGAAGAAAACGATATTTTGCATGCGGATTATATGTCTATCTGGTTAGAAAGCGAATATAATTTCGGTAAAATACATACATAAGGTGAGCATCTTACAAAATAAAAGGTTACCTATATTTGGTTCAACTCAGAAAGAGATAAGTAATGTTTTGCACTTGGTTCAGGTTTTTGCCCTTGACAAAAATGGGATCCAACAGATACAAAGTAAATGTCGTAAAAATGATACCAAATAAAAGGCTCACCGCTGTGGCCAAGCAAGACTACCGATTGAGTCCGCCCTGGGTGCTCCCAGTTCGAATCCCATCGGTTGCATCTTTTTTATTTGCAAATTGATGTAATTTGCATTACCAAGTGTTTCCTTTTATTATTTCCGTTTTATTGAAACGTTAAAATATTTTTACTCCTATGCGATGCTCTATTGAGGGGGAAGTTTCATGTAAACCCTTTTACATATTTTTGTTTGTTTGTATCGTTTACAGAGTCTTCTCCCTTCCCAATTTCCATTTCTTCCTATCGATCCAGTGTCCATCCTGTAGACCTTTCGCTTTCATGGCGTTCGGTACGTATTCTCGCTAGCTCCTGGGAGGTCTTCATCTTTTTCTCCTTTCCGGTGGTATCCATTGCCATGCTTTCTTTGGCAATCGGATGTTGTCCATACGTGCCAGGTGTTCATACCATAAGAGTGGTTTTGTATCGATAGTATCCATTATCGTTTCTTCTAGCTTCACAATTTATCGAAATCTTTCATTTCTTACATGTTCGATCCTCAATATGCCACTACTTCTTCGCCAGAAATCCAACTCAAGAGCAAGAAATCTTTCTTTGTCGCGTTTATTCAATTCCCACGTTTCTGAGTCGTATGTACTGGTACTTTCTACTATAATTTTATATATGGTTGTTTTAGTTCTTTTTGTCACCTTGTTATTCCATAGCACCGGATTTAACAGACGCGAGTAATAACTTTCCTTCCTGTACTTAACTTGGATCATAGTATTTTCATGTTGTCATTGTTTTCGATTATTTCTTCGCGCTCTTTGTAATGTCTAATATCTTCCTTGATTTCTGGTCGAGCTTTGCTTTCAATTCTATCTGCCTATATCTTCGATATTAAAGTTCTTCTTTTTCCATCACCTTTTTGGTGTCTTTAGTTAGTGTTTCTTATTTACGCTTTGCTTTATGCTTAACGCTATTTGATGCTTGTTGGATTGCACTCACTATTTCTTCATTTTTTTCAGTTATACGAGTTTTTTGCTGTTATTGCTTGATCTTTCATTGAGTTCTATCTCTAATCTATATGCATACCCGTTATTAAGTTTACCTGTTTACATTTAGATGTCAACTTTGGCTCGGACTAAGCAGTAGTCGCTTGCTGAGTTTAATGTATTCAGTAGTGATTTGTACTACATATTTCGGTATAGATATTATAAAATTTCATTCTTTGTTGCCCCATTCGGGCTTTTTCCTTTCCATTTATTTTGGCGTTTCTTCTTGAAAAAAGTATTCCTACCGTAAAGCTTATAAAAATTTAAGAAATGTAGTGCATAGCATATAATGTTTTCGAATTTTAATTTAGTGCACGATTTACCTTGTCGTCTGACAGTATATTTATCGCGTTTATTTGAAAACACCATTTTAGTTATCACTGAAGAGAATATCATTTTACTTAAGATTTATTTTTATATGCAGCATTTGAGACGTATCCGAAGCTAACAATATATATTTTTTAGAAGATTTATTAATATTTAATGTCAAGTTATGTAGGTCAATTATGTTGCAGGACAAAGTTTTGCAAGTTTTAAGCAAATAATAGCAAAAAAAGAGAAATTCTACTTATATCTACCCAAGCAACTCTCTTAAGAATTAGATATTTTTAAATGTTGATGGATGTCTATCAGAGAATTTTTTTAAGAACAAAATAAATTCAGGCGCCTTGTATTTTTGCCCCTACTAATGACACGAGGCAGCGATTAAAAATTTTGCATTAGAATGTACGTTAGAGGGAGCGTTATAACTGTGATAATTCGAGGTTTGCAGAACGATTACATCGTTATCATTGTAACATCACTAAAAAACCAGACGAAGAAAATGAATTTATTTTATAAGTGAGCTGAATCCCCTACCCAACTATCAAAAGCCTCAGACAGTCTTGAAATAAAACCTTGATCCTAGCGCCAAGCTGAAATATAATTTTATGACAATGAGGTCGATCCGAAGTCTTTCTTTATTTATACCTCGCCTGGGCATTCGGCCATCCACACTTTCCACTTTCCGGGACGATTTCGTCAACTCTCAAGTATGTGGTAAAAGCGAGGCCTGCACAAAATAGGGCACTGGACTGAACTCCACCCCAGTGGGCCGCCACTGTAATCCTGCGAGAGCCGTCATCAGCAGAAACTGAGGGTGTACCAAATGACTACTGTTCCGCGAGGCATAACGGTCACAATAGGGGTTCGCAGGAAAGCTCTCAGCATCCAGACAGACACGTCCTTGATATTGACATTGTCAGCTCCCACTGACTTAAAAAATAATGTAGGTGAACTCCGGCGATCTTTTACCCACGACGTGCATCGCCATCATCATAAGATGGTGTAATGCCACTGAGTGGATTAGATGCGTTTCGATTACACAAGCAAAAATATTTCAACTTTTTAATATTTTCTGTGTTAATATACACTATTTCTAATCGTATAATCAATATTATTTCTAATTATAACAGTTTTCTTCTGTCGCGTTTTGGAAAAATGAGTGCTTGTTTGATTTTTAATTATAGTAGTTAACTACTAAATGTTTACAAGATTAGAACGATTTTGGAATATGAACGTGCAGCAATAGTCAGCACGCGGCTTCGCCTTGGCTTGTATCTACTTGCCTACCTCAAATGTTAATAGGCCCTTACATTCCTTGTTACTTAAATAGCTATTTTTAAACAAGTTGTGTATACTATTTTATCGGTTTCAGGGTGTTAAGCCTTTGTTTACATATACAAAAGTAGGCTGGTAACTAACTCATAACTGTATCTGTACGGTAATAGTTCTTTACCTTACATGGCGCCACGAACTCGGATTTCAAAACAACTGCGGCAGTTATGATACTCATAACATTCCTAGATATGTTAACACCTATTATTTTATCTCATAAGAAATGTGATATATTAAATTTGTATACAAAAGTTACATTAAATGCCAAGGGGTGAGTCATTATAAAACCAACAAAACAGAAATGGGCATATATGAAAGAAGAAGAACTAGGCTTCAATGAAGAGGAACAAACACATATAATTGTCGCAGATGTCAGAAAAGCTCGAACATAAATAAAAACCAACAACCTGGACACGAAGGTATCAACGAAGAATTACTAAAATATCGACAAGACAAAGTGACCATGTATCTTATAAACACATTTAAAAACCCTGCATTGTGAGGAAAAATGCCTGTATAATGTCAACACTTCATGTAACGAGTATATCATTGATTAAAAAAAAAATGATAAGAACAATATTATAACAACTACCGCAGCCTCAGTGCAATGCCAACTACAGCTAGAATCTTTGGAAGAATAATACCGGGTGGTGAACTGCGTGACGCAGAGTAACGATTTCAATCTTTTGTTGTAAATAATATAATACAGGACGAAAAAACGAAAATGAAGAACAATTGTTTTTGGGCATAACTCGAAAACTAAAACAGCTAACACCAATTTATTATTCAGCCTTGAAATGCGCTACTTAGCCCTAATTTAACAGTTTTGTATAAAGCTGTACAGATCATGTTTTATAAGAATGGAATAGTAAATGTCCAGAGAGCGAATGGCCGAGCAAGCAATATGCTCGAGTCTCAGGCGGTCGGACCGGGTTAGATTCCAGGCGACTACACCGAGTTTTTAAAAAAATGTACGCTTTCCGGTGACCATGCTAATACCTGTGGTAGTCGTGAACAATTAGGGAACTATTTCCCACTTTCAACAGGCAAGGCTAGCCACCTACCCGGCTTCTGAGTAAAGAGGGCTCATAGTACCACTTTATGGTTAAAAACAGGCCACTAGCCTTATAATAAGAGGAAGAAGAAGAAAGGCATTGAAATCAATGGTAAAGAATTCTGCTGCTTGTAGATGACAGAATAGTACCAATATCATCAAATAGAGAAAACGGTGTAATATTATTGAAACGTTAAAACAAGAATTTAAAAAATATATACAGGTTGGTGGCGGCTAGTACGAACATAGGGACATGCAAAACAATTGTCTTTTTACACATTTGCTTAGCTTCCTATAAATACTAACTTGCATTGCTTTTCCAACAAGGTTGACAATCTTTCTTTAGGTTCCTTCTCGGTCACATGGGTCCCCAGAGTGAGCTCCACACGGCGCTTGGCGATGCCTGCGTAGCTGGAACGGAATTCGATGGTTGTTCTCGTTGAAGCGGCACTTCCTTCAGGTTCAATACAGCCCGATAATATTATAATCTATAGACCTCCTTTACGTCGGCAAACTCGCAGCTCCAGACGCAGAAATGGAATCTTAGCTTATTCTGTGTGATACCCTCAAGGTCTTCATTTTCAAGGTGTCTCGTAAATGCACCAGTTCTTACGGACTGCCTTTTCTGCTTTTCTTGTGTTGCCATGCATGTATTCACTCAAGAAAACGATAAATTAACACTTTTAGTGGCAACATTATATTTATTTTTTCCCTTTTGGGAAGTACAGGTGTTTTGATTTCCTTCTGAGAAAAATCCCATTTTTATTTAAAAAATAAATCACATTACCTACTCGTAATTTGCATACTTTGTCACTATTATACATAAAACTTACTTTATTTTTAAAACTTAAAGGTTTGGATTATTTAATTCACATTAAATAACAATCAATATGTAATAAGCTGGTTGTCATAAATTTCAAATTAATACAGTTTGTAGATCATAATTTCGTATCATTACAATACAAAACCGAATAAAGTATGTATGTAGGGGGAGAACAACAGGCCATGATGGAAATGATTCCATAAAACAATATGCAAGTTATAAATGATTAAAGGTATTAAAAACAGTGGACGAAAAAATTGATGTTATGAATGCGAGTAATAGAATTCATGTGAAAAATACCAACTCACACAGCATTATAACGGGTGTTCATTAGAATTTTGCGTCTAGTCGGCTTTGGAACTGATGAAGTCATGTTGTCCATTAAATCATATGGTTGATAACTGACACTGATGACACTGTAAGTCTATGGCAAATTCGATGTTAACAGGTTAGGTTTTGCGACAGTTTTGACACAGACTGACGCAAATCCTAACCTGCTAAACTCGAATTTAACATTGACTGAAAGTGTCACCAATGTCAGTTATCAGGCATATGATTTAATAAACGACATGACTTCATCAGTTCCAAAGCCGACTAGACCACAAATTCTAACACCCTTATATGAGCAAAAAGAAAGTTAATCAAGAGTGCCTTTGAAATTTTGAAGTAATAAGTATTATAACGCCAGAAAATATGGAGCTGTTATTTGACATTTTGTTACATGACGAAACCGTGGTTACATAAATTTGGCATTCAAAATACTCAACCGATAAAACGACACAAATCGGAAAATTCTCGAATCCGTTGCCCCAATTCCGTTACGATGGGTTGTAACAAAAGTTGCCGACTATAACACTCATAAGGGAAGGGGGGTTCCTTACGCCCTTAATGAAGGCAACGACCCGGTAAACAAAATAAAAGTGTTAAATGACAGATGCCACCACTTTACTAAATCGGGAAAAACGCAAGTGGGCTCATCGAGGAAGTGGAAGCGGAACCTTTCTGATCCAACCTTGTCAATGCTTGGCGATGGTCCACGTACAGCTATTTTGGACTTACCTTACTTGCATTTTCTTATAGCTGTTTGAATTGCTTTACAGAGGAAAAACCTCACAAAACACACACGCAAAAGTCATAAATCGGCTAAAGGGAATACTTCAGGTAAATTCACAGCTAATTCGGGAGTACCCCAAGGGTCTAATTTGGGCCCACTACTATTCTTAATCTTTATTAATGACTTGCCTGACTTATTAATGCACTCAAATTGCTTACTGTTTGCTGATGACATGAAATTTTACTCTTAAATAGAAAGTCCTAATGATAACCTTGCCCTACAGGCTGATATTAATAGTGTTTACGACTGGAGCCTTAGAAATAAAATCAACTTTAATATATACAAATGTTGTGTAATGTCATTAACTTTGAAAACAAATAAATTAGTTTATAATTATAAAATGAATAATGAAGAGCTTCATAAAACTGCAAATATTAAAGATTTGGGAGTTTACTACGATTTTAAACTTAAGTTTGACCTCCACATTGAAATAATTAAAAACCAAGCTTTATGCAACCAGGGATTTTTAATTAGAGTGTCTTACCATCTCAAAAATACTCTATCATTAAAAATGTTGTATAATGAGTTTGTTAAATCGAAGCTTGAATATGCATCTGTTGTGTGGTATCCAATTTACGTTGGACCAAAACAAAAATTGGAAAAGGTGCAAAACAGATTTTTACCATATTTATATTATAAAAAATCTGGTGTGATACAGGCACACAACTTCCTTTTACAGTGATCTTATAATTAGCCAAAAATTTGATTTTTAATTTTTAAGCATTTGTCAAAAATTTACAAAAATTAAAAATTCTACAAAAACGGTACAAAATAGAGCGTTAGGTAAAGAGACAAATTTTCTCTAGAATTTTAAGCTGAATTCAAAAATGTAATAATATACCGTATTCTAGTTAAAATAAGAGTTAATAAAAAAATAGAAAAAAAACAAAAGAAACCCATTTTAGAAGTATTCAACTGGAAAATCACCTATCACACATCAATACACATTAAAAATGTAATAAAAATGTGAAGTTTGAAAAAAAATCGTTAGAGCCGTTTTTGAAAAAACTGAAAAATCACAAGAATAAACACCTACTTCCGGTTATGCGATTTTCTTCAAAAGCTTTTTGTCGCATCTAGATAGTACACAAAACTTATATATGAACTTTCAACGCCATACCTCTTTTCGTTTTTGAGATATTCTGTTTACAGGCAGACAGACCAATGAAAAAATAGTATATTACGTACCGAGGTGGAAAGTGTTTCATTCCTGTCGAGAGATTATTTAATTAACCGAGATGCGTAGAGTCGAGGTGAACTTTATCTCGAGACAGGAATGAAACATTTCACCGTGGTATGTATACTATTTTATTCGCAACCACTTTATTCTAAACAATAATTGGAAAAATTATTATATTATGACACGACAGGTTGTAACGCGCATGAATGGATCAACGAGATTCCCAGTGTCCCTACCTACACAGCGGTCGGGAATGGATCGCGCATGAATGGATCAACGAGATTCCCATTGTCCCTACCTATTAGCGGTCGGGAATCACTTTTCCGACCGGTTGGAAAGTTACAAGTTGGAAATAGCTCATTTTCCAACTTTTTAAAAGTCAGTAATAATCTTATTACATATATGGTTGCGAATAAAATATGTTTTTTGGGTTCAGGAAACTAAATCGTAAAGATCTGTTAAAAAACTCAATTTCGAATTTTTGGGGTGAATCCAATACTTCCTTTATTGTAAAAGGAAGCAAAAATACAATACATATCCAAATTATACGACGGTGAGAACGATTACGCTCCGTGGGGAGTTTGAGGTACCTAGCTTGGAGGCATCCAGAAACTATAGTTTGTTAGTATTTGGATTTAAAATTATGATAATTACATCAACAATGCGAAACTGTTAAGTTTTCTTAACTTAAAAGTCCCTAGTAGACCAACAAGGTTCACACCACTGTTGTACATTCTTTTTTCGTCATTGTCTAGAAATTCACCTATTAATATTTTTATAAAATTGGTCAATGAAGTTTTTGTACTAATTAATATTGATTTTGCGCAAACACACCACCTCTTTAAGAAGCAGCTAAAAGAATACTTATTGATAACTGCTCCCACATAATCACAGTGCGATTTAGATCCGTTGTCTCAGGCAATACCACGTACCTCGTATGATGCAAATGTATATAAATCCACTATACAAACCTTATGTAGATATATTTACTTGTAATTTATATGTACCGATTCTCTTAGATTAGGCAATTGCCTGTTTGAGAATAAAAAAAATTAAATTAAATTAAAGAGAAACGCAACTATTTCAAAATAAACTATATTAACGCAGAAATATGTATGAGAACAATGAACATTAAATGAAATACTCGGTAAAGATTAGGGTGGTTAATTGCGCAGAGTTCAATCTAAATACAGGCGGAAAATTTGATAGCAAACAATCTAACTGACTTAAGGACAGTTCAAACGCTTAATTTTAAGTCAACAGCAACGCTACGCAAAATGGCGACACTTCAAAAATCACTTTCTATTGTACAATGTACGCTTTAAAATTATTACAACAGACACCATACCCTGTAGGGGTTCAGCTTGCTACGGTGATGATGTCCAACGGAGCTGTAGGTGGTGCCCAAGCGACTACACCAAAAATAAACTGAGGGAAACGACATCGGGTGCTACCTGGCGAGTGGCTCTGGATGATGTTAAACCCCCCAGAAACGAAGAACGTAACGCCAGGCAAGGTGCGGTACGGTACACGTAACTTCATTACAAACGATTAGCACAATAGAGGTTCCCAGTTAATTATCCGCGATACGGGAATTCCTCAGTTAATAACTACACAAAACGTTACTTAAAAGACCAAAACGAAGGCCATCCGCCGTAGCGGAACAAAACGATCACACTTGTTGCCTTCTTGAACTCAGGCGAGCTCTCTCTGACTCAGACAGAAACGTCTAGATTGCGACTTTATTCAGGGGCGTCTCTAAAGGGGGGGCAGGGGGGGGGGCGACGCCCCCCCGAATAGTTAGCGGAGTTGGCTAGTTGGTTGTCCAGTCAACGAAAATAATATCAGTTGGATATTTTCATATTATATAAAATTAGGTTTATCTTTCGTAATATTTCTTTTGAAATAAATGAATGGGTTTTTCCGACATTCAGATAAATTAAAAAACACTAGTAGTAAAAATATTATCTGCAACACTGCTCACTGCCATGCGAATTATCGCGACAAATTTTAAATCCCACTTATGCACAACCGCGTGCCGATGCTGTACCGTACGCAAGTGTCGCAGCTAGTTAATTGTTAACTGCGGAAGCAACTAGTTGCAAGTTTGGCTCTCAAGCATCACAAGTCGAAAGGATTTGATAAAATGTTTTCTTATAGGGTTTCTATTATCTCTATACATTGTTTTGTTATTCGTTGTCTTCGGTTGAGTTGGTTGTTTTTTATGATAGTGGCACGTGAAAGTAAGTAATATAAAAAATGGACAAAAAAATCAAAATGCCCCTCGGAGCAAATTGAAAAACAGAAAAATTCGATTGAATTGATTAATAGGTAATTTGATATCTATATACATATTTGTGGAGAGGAGTGACGAACCACCTCACTAACAAAGTCAGAAGGGCTCCAAGGAGCGGCATCAATTCTATGAAGAATGTATTGCCAAATATAATAATAATAATATACATATTTATATATAAAATATATCATTATTCACTTTTAGTTTTGTATATGTACTGTTTTTGTTCCTCGCTAATTAAATAATGAAGGTATTATATATGTATGTACCTATAATAGTAGGTACCTATATACAATATACAAATAAATGTGTGCCTATAAAAAAGCTGTTTTTTTTTTCAAATTATAAGTTGGACTTTACATGACAATCGCCCCCCTCAATCATAGGTGTTTAGCGACGCCCCTGACTTTATTGCACCATTTGATGCAACCACATCAGCGCCCAGAACGGGAAACCCCTGCAAACAAGACCATGTCTGCATGCAACAGCCGGCGCTCTTCAGCCAAAAATCAATTAAGATAAGGAGTCAATTATACAGCAAGCAACCATATGTGAATTTAAATAAAACTTTGCCCAAGATATGATGAAATGGGCCGGGAGACGCTAGTATTTGAAATGAACAAAATTAAATTTTGAAACATAACTAAACTATCAATTTGGGCCTAGTTTGAAATACAGATGAGGGAAAACTACTAGTATTTGGAATACAAAAGCGGAAAAATGCGGCAAAGTGCTGAATTCAAAAATTGTCCTTACAATTTGTGGCAAAGTGAGATTATGATCTTCTTGAGCCTCTTCTGCAAGCTTTGGAAATATTTCCATTGCTGACGGTTACGATCATATTGGGATATTAGCCACTGTCAGCCAAAGGCATCTTTGATGAACTTCCTTTTTGCTCATACATAACGACTTAAGGAGAGATATAACAAAGGAATATTCTGGACTATTATCGAAAATATTGCTCTATGATAGAGATTTATGGCGAGTAACTAAAACAATTCAAAACAAAATGAGAAATTGAGATAGATTTCTGTGGAAGAAGCCTACAAAAGACAACACTAAATAGGTGGAAAATCTAAAGAATGTGAAAGGAAACTGAGATCTATTCGTTCATCATAAGAAACCTGGGCAACCGTAGATTTAAAAATGCCAGAAGAAAGATAGCCAAAGCATATCTTTCAATGGCTTTCGAGTAGAAAAAGAAGTTGAGGTGACCTAATCTCAAATGGAAAATACTTGTATACCTATATAAATATATATAATTAAGAGAGAGGACTACAAGTAAAGATTGGGAAAATGGTAAATTGTTATTAACCCATAAAGGGAACACAAGCAAGAAGACGAAGATGAAATTGTTTTCCGTGTTCATCATGGATATCGCCAAAATTAGATTCGAGTGAAAACGTAGAAAATTAATTTTTAAACTCATATAACTGCCTGTTCAGAAGGTTTGTATAATCTGAAGTTTTTTTATTGTCTATGATGCACTATATTTCTGTATCGAAAATATATTGTTTTTTAAGGCATGATATCGTATTATAAATGTATTGCTTTGTTGTCCCATTCGCAGAGATGGGAGTTTGTAAGAGGTAAGTTTAACATTACGATCAGAACTGATAAAATATTTGTTTTATAATTTTTTTCTTTTTTAAGAATTATTCCCGTTTATTTCCAACTTAATTAGTGTGATTCTGGAGGCTTTCTTGGAATGTAGATGTTCACGGCTCTTTTCAGCGCTTTGAGGGTCTTCTACTCAATCGTTTGCTATCTACTTTTCTCGTGCATATTACTTTTCCTATTCTGTTGATGTGGTTTCGTTTCAGTTGTTCTTAATATTAAGGAGTTTTTGCATAACGTCACGTTAAAATAACGTTACGCTAAAATCGAATGTGTCTATTTGAATTAACTGTAACGTGACTGTAACTCCCTATTTGTTTGAACCATTTGTATATTTTGTAATAAATTTTGTTCAGAAGCCACGATATATTTTTAGACGATTCTGCCATATGCGCCGCTCGACTAATAGAACTCGAAGCATAAATGTTTTTATATGTAAATAGGAATTCAAACTGACTTTGCAAGTATCTGAATGGTGTCATTCTCATAGACTATGTTCATCAGTTAACAATAACGTTAAATCGTCAACGTTATTACAGAAAAATAAGCCTTATACAAGTGAAACTTCTAGAAAAACTCTTTTTTTACAAATCCCTTTACAGTGAATGTGAACTTATTTTAATGGGCAATATGGCCTTCCGTTTCTATAAAGATTTTATTGTTACCTATTGATTTCTAAGAATACGCGACGCCCGCGTAATGTACAAATGCGTTTATTTTAAAATGCAATATATTGTTATGATACAACCCTAATGTGATTAGAATCAAATTTGTTAAAATTGGGAAGTTACAGCGGGTTGGAAATGGTTTGGATTTATTCAGGGATAAGGCGGATATGTACATGGAACATAGCTATTAAAAAAAAACAGGTGGATTTGAAAATAATATAATACTGATAAAATACAGTTTGAAAATAAATGACAAATACTTTGAAATAAAATAAAGTAGGTTTAACTCAAATAGATAAGACTAGAGTGTATAAAAAAGAAAATTGGTAGAAGTTAGGAAATTTGTCTCTAATTATTAAGAATAAACAACTTGTAAAAAAAATTAACGAATTTAACTTGGAGTCATTAAAGTGTCTAAAATTAACCCTATTTTATTATAAAAATGTTTGGATAATAAAAGGGTAATACTAAAATTTGAGTGATGAAAGATATAAGAAGATTTAAACATATAAGAAGAATAACAAATATAAAACTAAGGATGGTTACAAGTATGTGGTTTAAAATAAGCAAGCAGAATTAATCTATAGAAGAGAATAACTGGAGAAGAATATGAAGTCAAGTTTATTGGAAAAATACGTTTAACGTCAGACATTAATTGAATTAGATTGCATCGGGCTGTTCAGTAATAAAGACGAGTTCCAGAGGAGCACCATCAGTTAAGAGGGCACGTTCGAGGAAGTTTGGCAGCGGCAGTAAAGGAAATTTGGCAGCAGCAGTAAAGGAAGTCAGCATCTGCAGATTTGGTCGGTTGGCTACATTCTGTGGGAAGGTTAGAGTTTAGAGTTACTGATTTGGGACAATTAGAGACGTCTTGTCTATAGGAGGGACCTTTCACTGCTGGAAGGTGCGTCAGAGCTTGGAGCAGTAGGCAGAGAGGAGTTTGTATCAGTAGGCAGAAGGAAGCGGGTTGGTTTGCATCCTGGACATTGTGGAGATCAATTGAAACGTAATTAGTAAAAAAGGCCAATAAAAGACTATAAAAGTGAATTAGTTATCAAAGAATTACTTACTGTGTTTTCTAATATTGTTGTGTAATAGGAAGGTAGTCTGGTGTTTGTCATTTAAATTTTAAATCTGTTTTTTTTACATTTGGTTGACATAAGTATTGACTTGAGCATGTGATATTTAAAATATTAGAAAATAAATTTTTTAGAAAACAAGTAACTAGATAAAAGAAGCCACCCCTGTTGAGTTTTCAGGAGCTATCGATAATAGTTATTATTGACATTAAAATACATAATAGGGAAATTTGTAATTAAAAAACCTAATCAATATCAATACTTGAAGGTTCGGTATATATTAAAGGCACAGCAACGTGTAGCCAGCGCCATATTAACCGTAACTTTATTGAAAAATAAGCATCACAAATAACAACAGGGAATATAACATGTAATAATTCTTAATACTTGCTGTAAACTGCAGTTTTTATACGATTTAGTTAACAGAATTTCTTCCTCCGTATACAAGCGTGGGTAATGCCTGCGTGCGTCTCTGCGTGACCGTTTTATAGGCAACGATCGGGCGCGATCGGCGACGTGTCACGTGTTAAGAGCCATTTACACGAACAAGAATTTCTGGTACAGTGACGTTACAAGTTTTCTCTGTCTAACATTCGCGCGTATTAGAAAGAGACAAACAATGTCTTACAAGTCCGTTCCTACAAGAAAACTTTTACCGGCAAACTGGAACATGCGCTACTTTCTACAAGTTTTTGTTAAAAGTTCCGCCTTCGCGCAAGCGCATTTTTCGCAAATCCGTAATACCAACCTGTGTCAATTCGTAAACATAACCTCTTCGTTGTGTCAGTAAACACAACTTTGTTACATAATTTTATGTTTTGTTCTTGTCTCAAAGACATATTTACGTTAAAAATGCGGCAGTGGAAAAGAGAATAAATTCAATTACTGATACAATTGTATGAAAACTACGAAAAGAAACTATGCTAGCCTACAGGAGAGACCTATTTTTTGAGGTTATGTTTCTATTTAATTTTAAATAGATTGGTATGATTGCATGACAGCCAGCTGCAAGTGAATTTACAAGAAAAACTTGTTCGTGTAAACGGTCTTACAATTTACTTTTAACTGGACTGGTAACGTCTCTGTACCAGAAATTCTTGTTCGTGTAAATGGCTCTTTATTTATAGCGGAGCGACCAGCAAGCATGATGTGTACGCCTTTGTAGGCGAGGCGAGTAGTTAAAGTATCTGACTTTAAAAATCGGATTCCGCAGGTTCGAACTCCACCGCAACTTTTTGCGTTGCGAATTAATGTAATTTGCATTGCTAACCGTTTCCTTTTGGCGTTTCAGTATTATTAGCAGAATTAAGATCTTTTTACTAAAACTATTTTAATTAGTGTAAGGCTCAAAAGCTACTGCGTTGAAAAGAAACGCATGTATTTGGAATCGGTAACTTCAATAATTTCGAATTCTGAATTTTGAAACTTCTGCAGATGTGGGGATCGGTATTACTCGTACTTTTGAATCAGATACGGATCTAGCAGCTGAAGATTAAAGTTGGGAGGGTAATTGTAATTTATTTTTTCTAGAAAACCTAACGATTTCGACACAGCAGTAGTCCCTTGTATGACTCGCGCCAATCATTTGAAACTGCAATTGGCAGAACAATATTCTGTCAATTCAAATAATCTTCTTTCAAATAATAACACAATGAGCGTCCAATTTCGTAACAAATATGAGGAAAGAGGAACCAAAGATGTGTCTTCTATAAAAGAATGCAGAAACTGCTACGATTATTTACACAATTACGAGACATATTGGCAAGCACTTTTTTATTATAATGGGCTTTGTAAAAATGCGGTAGAGTAAAAACTAATTCGAATATCTAGCTGTTTTACTCCATTTCTTAAACATTTTTCAAAAATATCATTTTTTATACTAAATACCCTAAATTAGCATGAAGTATATTAGTAAAATTCCCTAGTACAACTGATGCTTCTAACAAAGATTCTACTACAAGTGTATTAGTGGCAAGCAACTCCCACGACTTATCGTCATAAACTAATACTACCTGGTGTTACAATGCAAAATATGAATTGTATCTTAGCAATAATCTGTAATGACATGGCGAATCAATTATTTTTACCAGATGGATCATTAACTTTTTATGTTCTATAAGTGTCTAGCTTTAGATAATACTGATAGCGTTACTAGTGATGACGTTTATGGGAATTCTCTATATTATGGTTTAATTGATATTTTGAGAGCATCACATATGTGAAATACATAAAGTTATAATTTTTTATAGATTATCGTTATTATATTTTTAAGAGTTACTTGTACAAATGGCTTGTCGCATAAATGAGCAGTCTCTATAAAATATTACATTAGAAAATGAAGGTTTAGTAGTGATTCCGAAAACATTTTAATGAGAATATAATTTGTTGAGTTTTGAACCAATCATCATCTTTTAAATTTATGAGTTTGGCTAATAAGACCTTGTATCATACTAACAATACTCGCAATTTTCAATTTGGTAATAGCTAACTTGGTTTTGTTTCACGTATCAAATGAACTAATTTACAAATATTAGTTAACTTTTCTAGGTTAGGTCGTGCGTTTGAAGCATAAAAAGCAACAGAACTTGTGTTTGGGACAAACATTGATCCTTAGCATTGACACTCACATAATAAAATAATATTACGCTCTCTCTCTCTCTCTCTCTCTCTCTGGTATATATTTTAAATCATTATAATCTTTTTCTGAATATAATTCGTAGTACGCCTAATAATAAACTGCTCAAGTACAGGTCTAAAGAGTAGCTTCAGCACTGCGAAAACAGGTTGACCTTTCGCCAAAATCAAATAGCGCATGAAGGTGCTCGGGACCTTAGCAACAACTTTGCCCCCTTTCACAATTTCGATATCTGTAGCCGTTCGAAAGTTACAGGCGATCCAGACAGACACACGGACACACAGACGGACTGACAAAACGTTCGCATAAGTACGCTGAAGCTACTAATAATCTATAATTTTTTAAGAATATTATTTCGTTATAATTCCAATTGAAGAAAAAACAACGAATCCGTAGGACGAGTTATATTTTAGTTTTAGGATTATAACTCATAATATTCATTAAAAAAAATCATCGATAATAAGCTACTTACTATATTACCCCTGATAATAACATGGTATAGCATCTTCACTAGTATTGGTTTCGAATCTGCCAGCAAGCAAATAATGTGAATATAACCTGTCAGCAAACTATAGTGAAATCACACATTATGTAGATGTTCTAGAATGAAATACACTACACATACATAACCTAAACCATTTTATTATTATTATTATATATACCAACGCTTAAACAATGTTAACATTTGCTACATCAATAATTACGTATTAATTTATAAGAACTGCTGAAAGTGTTCATTGATTAAACATGTGTAATTTAAAATTTGAAAATTTAAACAACTAGACACCTACTGTTATAGTAACTGTCATATTTAAATTAAAAACGTCAGAAGTAATAAAGCACATGATTTAATTTTTTCTTAGCCAAGCTTGATTTCGTTTTTATTTGCTCACATGTTACTTATTGCATATACAGTGTGTTTCAGTTTACATGGGGACGGTCATGTATCACAGAAAGTACCCAACCAATTTTATTCAAATTTGCAAGGAATGTATACCGGGTGACAATGAGACTAGGGCCATGCTTATATCTTCTTTATTTATGAATCGATTTGGATAAAATTTTATACCAAGATACTAGACATAATTTCTGATTGGTCAATAGACATAGTCAAAATGGCTGACTCCCGGTTTTACCGGAAATGATAGCAAATTTAATTTTTTAAATAGAACATCCTGTATATTTTATGTTTTTTTGAATCTACGAGTCAAATTACATATAACAGTCTTGCCAAATTTCAATTTTTTAAACAAAAAAATTATTTTTTCAATTTTTATTTTTTACCATAGAAGGCCTTGACTTGGAAAAATCTATTCTAATTGACTCTAACAACTCTTAATAATAGCTATTTTATAAATGAAGTCAATAGCAAACCCTTAATAAAAGAACAAAGTTTGCTCAACACGTTTTTTAAGAAAAAGACACTTTTTTTTAATGGCACCTACCAAGGGCCATCTTGCCATTAAACAGAAAATTTAATTACCAATCTAACAATATGCGTGACGCACTACTTTATCTTTATCTTGAAACTGAAAATTAATCAATTAATTATTTTTTTTAATGTATTTAAAAAACCAAAGTTGGTGTCACTTCTGGTTTCACCGGACACTAACTTTACTTTTTTAAACAGATCACTCTATATGTTTTATGTTTTTCAGAATCTACGACTCAAATTACATACAACAGTGTTGCCAAATTGGCTTAGGTATTAGTTATTACATAAAAATATTTTTAAAAAAATTGATCAATTAATTTTCATTTTCAGATAAAGATAAACTAGTGCATGATTCATATCGTTAGATTGGTAATTAAATTTTCTGTTTAATGGCAAGATGGCCCTTGGTAGGTTCCATTTAAAAAAAAGTGATTTTTTTCGAAAAACGTGTTTAGCAAATTTTGTTCTTTTATTAAGGGTTTGTTATTGACTTCATTTACAAAATAGCTATTATTAAGAGTTTCTAGAGTCAATTAGAATAGATTTTTCCAAGTCAAGGCCTTCTATGGTAAAAAATAAAAATTGAAAAAATATTTTTTTTGTTTAAAAAATTCAAATTTGGCCTTGTCCTTATGTCCTGGGTGGCACTAAGGGTATATACATTCCTTGCAAATTTGAACAAAATTGGTTGGGTACTTTCTGTGATACATGACCGTCCCATGAAAAGTGAAACACACTGTATATACAGGGAGATCAAAAATAAGCTTGATCGCAGAAGCCATTGAAAACAATCGAATTTACCTAACCTGTACCATTCTTTTTGTTGACATAGAACTGTTAATTTTTTTAAAGTTTAAAATTCACTTTCGACGTCTTATATAACTTACCCCATTGTTATTTTAATGTTACCTATCAATTGAATGTATAAATTTGGTTTAAAATTACATATTACATATTTGTGTAGCTGATGATTAAACTGTTAGTCACATGAACTAATAATTCAGTTAATTGTACTTCAAATGATACTTAGTTTTATAAAGTGCAGTGTAGACAGAATTTTTCATGGGCTCCCATGATCAAATTTATTTTTGATCTCTCTGTACTTCTGTTTATGCAAACAAAAACAACCAACGTTAACTAAGTATCTATAACACAAGATATATTGTGCTCTAAAGTGTTTGCTACAAATGTTGCTACGACATTTTCCGCAATAGTTTCATCAAAATATTGTTATTAACTAGCTAACTAACACCGTGGTACACGACAGAAGTGAAGCATATCGCTGAAGATAAGAAATTTGCATACTTAAAAATAAAGCCACAGGTAAACTAGAAGATAAAGAGAGACACATACAAGAACGAAATGCTGCAAACAGAAAAATTAGACAAATAAAAGAGTCATATTGGGAGGCCTTCACCAAGGACATGGAGCGGGATATATAAAAGAAAACATGTAAGATGCTTAGAAATAGAAATGCTGAAATTAATAAAAGTATTCAAACAAACAAAATCAGTAAACAGAAAAGTTATTTCGACATTCTATATAGCAAAAACAAAAGGGAAGATAACAATACCCGAATACAACAACAAATAACAATGGATGAAGAAAATATCCCACAAGTTACTGAAGAAGAGGTGATTAAAGCAGTTTCTACACTTAAAAACAGAAAAGCACCAGGTATCGACGAAATAAAAAATGAGTTACTGAAATATGGAGGAGACAGTGTACAGGAACTGGGAAAACTATTCAACCAAATACTAACACATAAAATAGTTCCTACAGAATGGAAAATGAGTTTAACAGTAGCAATTTTCAAAAAGGGGGACAAGACAGAATCTGAAAATTACAGGGGTATTACGTTATTGAATGCAACTCAAAAACTATTCACAAAAATAGTATTAAATAAACTGCAACCCTATTTAGCAATAAGTGAGAAACAGCAGGGCTTTCGTCCAAACCGCTCTACAACAGATGCCATCTTTGTGGTTTGTCAGGTAATCGAAAAAGCCATAGAGTTCTCTAAACCGGCGGTTTTGTGCTTCGTGGATCTCACAAAGGCATTTGACCGCATCAGGCTGGACGACGTGTTGCAAATACTAGCAGGGGACTCACTGAGCCCTGTACTGTTATCCTTGGTTATGGACAAGATAATACAAAGTTGCAGGTGTAAATCAGGCTATCAACTCGGCAACAAGAAAATTAACATTGCATGCTATGCGGATGATGCCGTGCTCATTGCGGAAACTGAGGACGACTTACAACGATTATTGCATCAGTTTGTGACAACCGCCAAGAAATATAATATGATAGTTTCCATTGATAAAACCAAATCATTAGCTGTTGCAAAAGATCCCGTGCGGTGTAAATTGGAAATCGACAGGAAGGTAATACAGCAGGTCATATATTTTAAATAACTGGGAATGAATATCTCTAGCTACCGAAATTTATATAAAGAAGTAAAATCTCAAACAATACACGGAGCCAAAATAACGGGTTACCTTCGAGATGTAACATGGAAAAATCGCTATCTGAGCAACGATGCCAAAGTCAAAATTTATAAAGCCATGGTGAGATCGTTACTAACTTACGGAGCAGAATGTCGAGCGGAGACCAGCAAAACTAAGCAGCTAACGGCAGCTAATGAAAACTGCAGAGATGACTACACTAAGAGCGATAGCGGGAAAAACAAGAATGGATAGGGTACGGAATGAAGATATCCGGGAACAGTGTGGTGTGACAAACATTGTTAAATTTGTTAGAAAACGCAGAAAAGGGTGGAATGACCATGTCGAAAGAGTGAACCAGGACAGAATTATAAGAGTGGCAAGAGATCTCAAACCGACTGCAAAACGCCAACCAGGACGACCTTCAAAGAGATGGAAGGCGAGCTGGCTGTCGTCTTCTGTGGATACACCATGAACACAATAAAGCGTGACGAAAAACAGGCACATGCCTAAATAAAAGACGAAGAAGAAGAAGAACTAGCTTTTTAGCACACCACATAGATGGGCTTATTCTAATTACAATACTTTCTGTATTTTTCAATTTGAATTGTTAAATAAAGAAGTTACAGAAGAAAAATACGTCTTTAATTAAGAGACCGTACCCCAGAACAAGTTTTTCCCATTCTGGTGCATAAAGTACTTATCCTCCGCAATCAAATGCGTGCGGAAAGTCATTACTTTCTGCACTCTACTGATTATACCGGATGATTATAAATGCTCTACATCAAGTTGTCTTTGAAATATTTCTTGTATGAATAATATGTTGGTGGCACTGACCAGCATTTCTGATAATATACGACTTTTTATTTGATCAAACATAAACATTATAAAAATTTAGCGCACCGTGTCCAGCAAAGATCGTTTGTTTTTTTACTAAAAACTAAACTATTTGTCACAGTACATGTGCCCTGGATACTGGGTTTGTAGCGTTGCGCACTTTCCTTTGCAGAAACAATACGTTTTGAAAGGGTCTTTACACTAACAATGAAACGTGTCTGATTTCTGCATTCGACTATAAAGGTAGACGCCGATTGAAACAATAAAGAAGCCGACCTGCGATTAATTAATAAAATTAAGCAATGGTAGTAAAAATCGCAGATCAACTCCCCTACAGTTTATACACCACGGCAGCTCTGAAAACTCTTTACTCACCGCGATGGCCCTAGCTAACTCAAATTTCGGCGGCCTTGGATCGTAGGTTCAAATCATCAGCTGTGCACCCTGGAATGTCTTCAAAAAAGGAAAGGAAATGGGCGCCAGAAATCAAGAGATTTCAAATAATAAGAAAATAAACTACAAGTGACTAGCGTTTAATTAATAAATAATAAAAAGTCTTGAAGTGTCAGTAGTAAATTATCAGAATAATTAAAATGCAAATAATGTTATAACAAAATTGTGTACGTAAACTGAAGGTTACGACACGCATAAAATCAAAAAACCTCTTTCGGGTTATTTTAATAACTTTACCAACAAATTATTCGTGGCATAAGCTTATCACAGTCATTTAATAAATCCTTCTGTTTAGGCTATTGAAAATAAAAAAGCGTGACTGTACCTTTTACAGAGGGTCAATACACATCAAAATAGCAACTTTTAAATACTGAGCATAATTAACTATAAGCATAAAAATTCAAATGTAAAAAGCAAGAGCATGTATGAAATTGAACATCACATGCTAACAATGGCAAAACGCATGAATTTAAATTTCAAATAATTACTGGTTTAAAATGTATAAAAGTAAAATCCAGGTATTGAAGATAAGTTGATATTTAATCCCGGAGTAGCACTAAGTAACCTCGAAACATAAGCTGGGCGTGAACTGCTACCATAATGGACGCAATCGCCGTGGATGCAAATTATAGCAAAGGCACCCTCAAACGGCAGCAACTAAGCAGAGCACCAGCAGGTGTCGAAAATGCGATAAGCCTAGCGGCTTGGCCTCCGGGAAAAACTCGTGGTTGAAACTGGTAATAAAGAACTAAGAAAAAATGTAATTACTATGGAGAAAATAAAACAGAAAAGCGCCATCGTACCTGATCATAATCAGCCCTAGGAAACATACACTGCTCATTGAAATTGGTTGAGCGCACGTAATTTGACTTGAACAAACAACTTTAGCCACGCCGGTGGCGGCGAGCCAAAGCGAGGACAGCAAGTGCGAGGTACGAACAATTCGTGCCCAAAAGAAAACTCGCACTCTGATAAAAGATAGCGCGGGTCGAGAGGGCATCGCGCAAACGAAAGGAACTTGATGCAGGTACAAAGTACGCTGCTTTGGAAAATTTACGAATTCGAAATGCAAAGGATTTATAATTCAACTAACAATATACAGGTTACGCCTCAAATAAATGGATAACTGGCGAAACAATTAGGCGAAGCCAAAAAATTGTTTCACGATGACATGCGGTCATTTTGTTACCGCTCCGTATATCACTATATTGTTTCATCAACATACCATCCGCCATCCCTTGAAGGTAGTCCATGTTTAGGTTTTTGTAATTAGTAACACTCATTTCTTACATGAAATAAGCTAATCGGAGCTGGTTGCATAGACCCATGCTCCAAGGGCTGGTCAAACAGTCTTGAGGGTTAAGCAACGTTCGCAGCTGTCGGCACTCGGATGGATGTGCAACCTGTAGTGGTAGTAAAATCACACCCAGCCGTGCCTCGGAGAGCACGTTAAGCCGTCGGTTTCGGTTGTCATTTCGGTGACAGTCGTTAGATTACATCAGAGCCATTCGCGCAACGTGAAAGCTGTACGGCAAAACTACTTATCTGAAACGACGACTTAACTGTTACATTGAAAATTAAGTTAATATAATGAACAGGTAGTTTGTATCCCAGCGATTTGCAAACATTGATAGACGTTTTAATTTTTTATACTATACGTTTTTGAGAAAAATTAGTTAGATCATTAGTCGTTAAGGACCACATTTAAAATTTACAAGAGACCTTCAAAACTCCCAGTCAATAGAATTAGCTATAGCTACTTAGCAATGTAGGAATGAGAATTGCTTATTTGCCAGAATGCTGTCTAAGTTTTTACTTAGTTATTGATCTAACATATAAACTTAATATAGGGCACCTGCCACTTAATACACTTTTATTTCTAATATAACATGTGAACTGATAATATTATATCAAAATGTTTTCATAGCGTTTTATACATACGATCTGTATTTTTAAATGTGTCTATCTATTTTGTAGATTAAGAGTGGGCCCCTGATTTTTTTATAGTTTCATCTTATTAGAAACTTGCAACTTCCAGGTTGCCCGTGATTCTAATATACCAACTACAAGCGGTTTGTACTTGGGAATAAAAGTACAAATGGCAATAAACATCCCTAATTTTTTGCTAGAAAGGTAAGAAGTTTAACTAAGGGAGAATAAGACACTGATGAACTGAAACTGCTAGTCAATCTTTAAACGATGTGAAATTAGCGTTGCTACATTCGAAGGTTAGAACATAAATGAGCACCGTTAGAGCGTTTGTAAAAGCTCGGTAATTATGAAACTGTGCAGAAATTGATGGTTTCGGATTTTGTGTAATTACTTGCTGCAGAAACCATATTTTGACACATATCTGAAAACGTAGGATTTCAATTTCCTACGATATAATTGAAAATCGTACGACTGTCATTAATGACCAATAGAAAAATTAGTTCAGGAGTCGTAACCAAGACGACTAAAAAATTTCTTGGAAATTTTTTGTAGGTAGACATTACTTCTTTTTAGGGTTTGTGTCGTTACGATTTTCTTACCGAATCTCCATTCGAGCATTAATTCATATCCGGAAATTATTTTTCGTGCATTCAACAACGTCCTAATTTGCCCTCGCGTCCCGCTCGGGCAAATTAATACGACGTTGTTGGAACGCACTCAAAAAAAAATTCCGGAAAGAATTCATGCTCTTATGAGATTATATGTGAAAATCGCACGACACTCATTAATGACCAATAGAAAAATTAGTTCACAAGGCGTACCCAAGACAACAACAAAATTTCTTGGAAATTTTTTGTAGGTAGACCAACCCAATAGTGAGGGTTTGTGTCGTTACAATTTTCTTACCGAATCTGCATTCGAGCAATAATTCATATCCAGAAATTATTTTTCGTGTATTCCAACAACGTCCTAATTTGCCCTCGCGTCCCGCTCAGGCAAATTAATACGACGTTGTTAGAACACACTCAAAAAATATTCCGGAAAGAATTAATGCTCTTATATGTGAAAATTAAATTAAAAACAGCATTCTATTATTCTATTAATTTCTGAAGAAGAGTAAGAGAGTAAAGATTATGCATTTGCAAGGACTGATCTGTTAATTGTTAGTAGTAGGCCCTAGATGCCAATAAAAACAAAAATATTTGCATAAATTGAAGTTCATTCTTTTGTTTGAAGGTGCAACTTTGAGAGGTTGGGGTTAAAGAGCATAGAGAGATAAAATTAGGATGTTTATAAATTGTTTGTTGCCAATTATACATTATCGTGATGACGCAGAATGCTATTTGGGGCAATGATTGTCTATGATTATAAAAGAAGTTTGACATATTACCTAAGTCACCAAAGTTTAGTGGCAGATTTTAGCAACCACAGTCCTTCGTTATCTACAGTTAAGAACTGGTTACGGAATTTTAAACGTGCACGGCGTACGTTAAGCAGCGTTTTCCTCCACATTCGCCAGTCGCCGACGACTACGACCGAGTAGCCGCGACCAATTCGTTACGACATCTACAATGCATTTAAGCCGGTCTGTTTTCCTAGCTGCTACTAATTCGTTGCTACCAAATTCCGTTCGCCAGTCGCTAGTCGCCAGTCGCTTGACATGTTTTTGAGCAGACAAGCGACTTATTCGTCGACGAATTTCGATGTTTTTGCATCGTATTTGTGAATTGTTGTGTGTAGATAGTATATTTTAACTTGGTGAAGTCAGGAAAATATAACTATAACACTAGGAACATTAAAATGATTGTTTTTTATCAATATTCATTTTATAAACTGCAGTTGGTCGCGAGCGAAGAGCAGTAAACCGCTGCGGGAGGAAAACAGGCAGACATCCTGACGAATCGGTCGCGGCTACTCGGTCGTAGTCGTCGGCGACTTGCGAATGTGGAGGAAAACGCTGCTTTAGAAGACGAACGGATACCTGGACAACATGAAGTAGAGGTTTGTGCTGAAAAAGTTAGTGCTACCAAAAAGCTGAGGAGGAAAATAGAAGTATAATTTATAAAGAAATTCAATAACAATTATTTATAGGTGTTAGATCTTCACAGCAGGTAAAATTTTACACCAACAGCCGCCTCTTTTCAACATGACTCAGGCTGCGACTTCTAATATTT
>OW679198.1:96494003-96517989 GCA_940337035.1 Agriotes lineatus | reverse complement strand
ATTGGTAAACATTTCTTTAATAATTTTATCTAACTTTTAAAGAATTATAACATTAATGTTTCTTTCAAAAATAATAATATCATTGATAACATTTCTTTAATAATTTAAAAGATAAAACTGAAATTCAATCAGAATGAAATATCGTCTATCAAATCAATTGCAACGATTGTGATGGTAATTATATGGGTCAAACTAAACAGTATCTTAAAAAAAATAGTATCACAACATAAAACATCTATAAAAGCAAAAACTTAAACTCCAAATAAACCAAACACTGCGTTATCTGATCACGCCGTTGACAATTACCACAATTTTAACTTTAATTTCTCTAAAGTATCACAAAGAGAATCAAACTTAGGTAAACGATTTTTTTATGAAATGATAGCAACAAAGAAAAATTCAAAATCAATTAATTATACAACATATATAGAAAATCTACATTCAATGTATTATAATCTTCTTTAAATTACAAATGTTAACTTATTTGTTAATATTTTTTGTTTTTTAACTTTATTTGAATTTCTTTCATTAGTTTAAATTTTGACAAATAAATCGAAATTTTAGTTTGGCTCCATTTGAAAATATTTTTATATAATTAAAATTTGAACCAACGGGATCTTCCTTTTTAAATAACTCACATTCGTCCTAATCGAACCTAAGCGCAATGGACATTCGTGATACCACAGCAAAAATATTTGACATAACTTTGACTACTCATGGTATTATAAGTGAATATTTCATGATGAATCTGAAGAAGTTTGCTATGCAAATGAAACGTACGTTATTAAATTTAAAAAAATTTGGCTACATTTGTTTTTCTTACCAAACATTTTAATTGGTAATCTAATTATGTACTCCGTAGATCTAGTAGCTAACCGAGCATTACGATCGGTTGTAACTTTATATTCTATTTAAACCCGTTCCTACTTTATTTTTGTACTATCGAAGCGTATGTACACCTATTTGCAAATCCTTTGTGACGTTTTCTACAAAATCATTAACAAACGTTTCACACAGATTACATCAAAAAAGCTGTTTAGATTTTTCCTACCACCAACCTTTACAATAATGCAATTCTCAGAACCCAATGTAATTTTTCAGTTTCCAGTCTGTAGGTAGAATTCCAAATGAAACATTGTAACTCCAGGTTGAAAAAGGTTCAGTAAAGAGATATTTATCCTACGTGTGTAATAATTTTTAGGAATCTAGATTGCGGAAATCTTGCCTTGCATACTGATAAGCAGACTGCTTTCGCCGGATCTCGGTATTTAGAATGACTACTTCTCATAAAGTTCTTCCATCAGAAAGAACTGTGCTCCAAGCAAATGTTATTTTACCAAATAACCTTTGAGCATTCCAAATTTTCAAAAAATAATACACTTGTATAACTGATATTTATGCAGAAAAAATATACTCACAAAAGCAAATATTATCCTATATTTATACATTTTCCTTTTAGGAGATCCAAATCTTCTCCTGCATATTTATAAGTTCTGATGGATCTCACAACAGGAAACGTCCTTAGCAGGTTTGGTGTGAAAGCTTTTTACAACAACAATTAGTTTGCCGAAAGCGTTCGGCGTTACTTTGCTTTTACATTTTAATCATCCTGACATTACTGAAACACTTTTTAAACTTTGTAGGTTTCTACTATACGTTTCACGCCGCTCCGAATTCCAACTCTAATGCGTAGGTGTAAAGAAACCATTTCTACCAATTTCTATCTGTAATGCTTTACGACTTGCAATAGTATTACATACTTAGGCCAATTATAGTAACGAAAACTGTCAAAAGAATTGAAGTCTGATATGGTTAGATATTAAACAATTGTGACATATTAAACTCGAAAAGGCTATAGACTGTAAGCTTCTTCAACCAAATTTTATTTTGCATCACATAAATGCGCTAATCCATATACTATAATACCTCGTTTTGTATTAACAGTCTATGTTATGTTAAAATTAATTCACTTCATACTAATATGTAAGAAAAAGAAAACGAAGAATGAAGAATAAGAAAATATGTCTTCTCAAATTTAATAAAATATTATGGTTGTTTACAACATAAAACTAATATGTCCAAAATACTAAAATAGCAAGTACATAATACAGAACTTTATTTAATGCGTCCATGTTATGGCCGAGCGGTCAGTAAAGTCATATTATGTACTAATTGAATACAAATCTTTATGTTCAACCGCTAAAAACGAAAGAGTATATATATTTGACGTCTATTCTGTGATAGAACAAAATTGGATATTAGAGTGCTGTAATGGATATTGGCAGAGTTTATGACATATAATTGCGGGTCTTAAAGTAGCGCTTTATATATAAAGTATATACAATAATTTTATTTTACTAGTACTATAAAGAGTTACTTTATGGCCGCAAAACTATGTCAATACTTTGTGTTGCAGTCGTACATAAATATATTTGTACGCGTTTCTCAAAGTTATCAAAAGAAAAATATAAATCAATCAATATTTATGCAGCGAAAATGTTACATAGTTAGTACTTCACTAGCTTATGGTATTGTATGCATACTATTAATTGAAATAGCACCCCGAACATGATTTGACTTAACAGAACTACTATTGGCTGGAAAATTATTTTTAGAAATTGAGAAATATAAATTTTATCAACTTTTCGATTAGAAATCAAATATTTAAAACTAATATAACATCTGATAAAATTACCACCTTGCTGTTTATTTTATTTTTGATAAAAAATATCTTTATATTCGACTGCATCATAAAGGTCTTGTTTATGAAACAGTTTTGAATCCATGAAGTAATAGATTATTTTCCCTAGAACAATAATGTTAAAGTAAATTGGCTGTCACTGTCAACTAAATGTTACAATAAACAGGCACAATAACATTTGAACAACTTTGAACATTAACAAGAAACAGTGTTTGTAAATGAAGAATCAACGATAAACTACTATGGTAATGAATATTTCTAACAGATTGTTTTATATCGTAAGTGCTCATCGTGAAACATCTGTCAATATCCATCAAGACACACTAACGTCATTTTTACTTCCTTTTACAATAAAGGAAGTATTGGATTCGCCCCAAAAATTCGAAATTGAGTTTTCAACAGATCTTCACGTTTTAGAGTCCCCTGGTTTAAAAAACATATTTTTTTCATTGGTCTCTCTGTGTGTCTGTCTGTCTGTCTGTCTGTGTCTGTGTGTCTGTGAACAGAATATCTCAAAAACGGAAAGAGGTATGCGTTGAAACTTCATATATAAATGTTGTGTACTACGTAAATGCGACAGCAAGCTTTTGAAGAAAATCGCATAACCGAAAGTAGGTGTTTACTCTTGTGATTTTTCAGTTTTTTTCGATTTTTTCAAAAACGGCTCTAACGATTTTTTTTTAACTTTACATTTTTATTACATTTTTAATGTGTGTTGATGTGAGATGGGTGAATACTTCTAAAATGGGCTTCTTTTGTTTTTTTTTCTATTTTTTTTATTAACTCCTATTTTATATAGAACACCCGGTATATTATTACATTTTTGAATTTAGCTTAAAATTCTAGAGAAAATTTGTTTCTTGAACTAACACTCTATTTTGTACCCTTTTTGTAAAATTTGTAATTTTTAAAAAATTTTGACAAATGCTTAAAAATTTTAAATCAAATTTTTGGCTAATTATAAGATCACTGTAAAAGGAAGTTGTGTGCGTGTATCACACCAGATTCTTTTATCATAGAACAGACATCAAATTTATAAACTCATTTTTTTTTCGATTTAAGCAGTCGAACATACTTCGTATGGTACACGTACATAATGCTCTTCAGTGTCCTTGCCTCTTTATATAGACTCGCTTCCTATCGCTCGCTCGTTCATTTAAATAGGCGCGCCCACTAAAGTATCATAAATAGCTATTATAATTATTTAGGTATTAAGGGGCATAATCAATAGATTATAGTACGCGGGAATGTTTAAAGCGGGACGCGAAGCGGAAAGCGTTAAATTTCCCGATAGGTATAATCGTGATTAGGCCGTAGTACATACGTTTTATTTTATTTTGGTTCTCTAAATGGACAAAATTCAAGAATTCGGTATTTTGGCTACTGCGTCATCGTTGTGCTGGCGCTGTGAATTTTTGGTGTGCTATGGTTTCTATGCAGATTGTTGGTGTTGCTATACTACATTGTTGGTGTTTGTTATACAGATCAGCAACTTTATAAGTTCTAGGGCCATAAAAAGCCATTTTACGCCCGCTACCGAGGCCAATAAACAAGATTATGCTTCCAAAAATTATATGTATTATCTGTAACCTCATTTACCTTGCGGTGTCAAGGCTGGTGCTTTATGCGCTGGCATCTGGCGGTACAATGCTCAACTTGCCCCGGATTCGGGATACAGAGCTGGATCGCGCCTTTGGTGCTTGCGCAGCAACTATTGTATGAGGTGCGTGTATTGGTGATATGTTGACCTTGTTACTCTATATCTTAGGTCTGTGGTTCTGAGTAGACCACAGTTAATTTGGTGCCCAACTGTGAATGGTCTCACCGAGCCCGATTCCAATCGCCAAGGCGGAAAAATTCCCGACCCCCGCGGGATTCGAACCGAGGACTTGCTTAATGCAAGTCTGGCGCTTACCCACGCGGCTTCTATTCCAAAATTATATAAAATTAGATAAATGACTCTTTAGTCTCAAAACAATACTAAATTATAAATATAATCATATTACAAAAATTGTTTACGTGTTAATGATAACGTTCAATACGAAGTTTCTAGTTGACCTTGCCTTTAAAAGGTTTCCTTAAAATTGAATAACTTGCATAGCAGTGCCTATAGAGGGTGGAAATATTTGAATCAAAATCGAAGACTCGATTAAGTTCGTTATAAAAACGAAAGAAATTCCGTAAACTTTGTTTCAATACTCTACCCCGAAGGTATTAGAGAGAGGTTAAAATTAGTTTTTTGTCATTTCACTGAAAACTGGAAAAAGGTATTAAAATGAAAATTGGCAGAACTTTTGTACGAATAGAAGGCTTATTTATGAAATGTTTTTAGCTTGTATCTATGGCTCTAAGGCGTTTAAATTCAATTGAGAAACATCTAGTTTTAACAACTCTAATATCTCCGTAAAGGTTGAGAATTAGACCACAACGTTTATTGGAACTTATTTCTTCTTTATGACGAGCCCAATTCAATCATTGTTTTCAACCCTGTGTAGCGGAGCCCATAAACCAGCGAATGTCAAAGTCAATTATGTGTATTGCTTCAAGAAAGACGCTAATAAAAGTGAACATTCGGGAGGCAACGGTTCTAGTGAAACTGTCAAAATCAATTGTGTGCTTGCAATAAGAAATCTGTTTAACGCCAGATTTGAGTAATGTCGTCGCGCAATGCATGTAACGAACCTTCCCTACGTCGTGCTACAGTCTGTAAACAGCAGGCATTCCGGATCATCACAGCATGATCTCCATCTACCCCTTTTGCGTCATGGAAGAGACGCAATTGCAGGGAGCGAACGGACGTCCTAATCGAATAAAAATAGACCAAAGAAAAGTGAGAGTCAACCCTACTGGACAATAAGACCATAAACTTGAGCAGAAAATTTTCTTTTGTTAGGCGAAGGTGAAGATTTTAACAATCCGCCTGTGCACAGCTGGACAAAACCTATTGTATTCAACTCTGAGATCCTAGATCCGCCTTGCGTCACTCTGGTCAAGACGTTTTTGTATATGTTTGTAATTTGTTGTTATTGTTTTCCACAATCGATCATATCTTATTGAACCAATTTAATTTCAAAGTGGTGAACCCGGTGAGAATATCATAACAGTCCCTAAAGTGCAAACCTGTATAACCAACACAATGTTACACTGTAAGTTTTACATTTGAGTTTTTATTTAATGCTATGATTTTTTCTATTTGGTTTTCATATAGTAATTCTATTATTTCTAGAACATACCTTATAATCGTTTACGAAAATGTTTTATCAGAAAATGTCAATCAACATTAATTACACCATCAGCTTTTCAAAATTGTGAATGAATCTTTGGTTAAATTGTTTAAATTACAAGACTTAACAATTAGATTCGTTTTATTTACCCTAATACAACATTGGACTTTGATGCTATAACGAGTATTAAATTGCCACATAGCTTTAATAGTTTTTTATAGATCATGGCAACACAAACAGCTGTGACTCTTAACATGTAATCGCATTGTCAGTACACAAATTAAATAGTAGCAAACTCCGTTTAGTGAACTATTGCTATTTTTATTCTTAATACGTATTAAATATTTATCTGCACAATGGTATTTAATATTCTCTTGATAAGCTCCAATGGCATCTATTGGTTTGTATGTGAGGTGATATATTGTAATATTACACTGCTACCATTAGAATAATATGATCTCCAGGTGTTCACGAAATTTTAATCCTTAATCATACTTCAATCATGTGCTGCAAGCATTTTCAATTTCCCAGATCCCTTGTACCATGTTGTATTAACGTCTATAGAGATGCTCAGGTGGTTAATGTACAAACCAATCTACTAAGTGGCCAAGTGGGCCACTACATAAAAACTATATTAAAAGCGTAACTGTCAACTATAGTTTCCAGGATATTATATTTTATCTCCTTGGCACATTAAACCCTGCATATAGGCAAATGTTAACATAAAAGCTATTTATGATACAAGTGCTAAAAGTGTCTGTAAAGTGAGCGAAGCATGAAAATTATTAAACGAAGCCCTAGCTGAGTTTCATAACATATCAAGTGCAATAACACTTTTAGCACGAGTTTGCATGCAATATTTTCCTACGAGCTTAAATTTACGTTATTAATTCAGAAATAAATTTAACAAAGGTTTACATTTTTGACAGTTATAACTTTTCTCATAATAAAAAAATGGCAGTGGATAAGCAGCCGACACCGGTTATTATTTCTGCAGCCGGTAGTTGTCAAAAGTAATTATTTATAGTAATAATGTTACTTTCTTCGTTACATAATGCGTTAATTATTTAAAACACTTTCTGCTGGTCTTATAAAAGCCACTAATCTGACGTTAACTTTAATTCGCTGTTAAAATAATCAAAAGCGCATCAAAACGTTAGTGCTTATGACATTTTATTCATTAGTAAACAAATTTTGATGCGCTTTTGTTTATTTTAACAGCGAATTAAAGTTAACGTCAGATTAGTGGGCTTTATAAGACTGGCTGTTTACCTCTAACGAAAGAAGCAACTAGAGTAAATTTATAACCTCGCTTTCACTTTAAAATACTTAAATTCAAAATCAGCTGTTTACGATTTTACTTTTAGCACGCTGAACTATAAAATGTCATTTTTAGTTCGACAAACTATTAGTAAAAGACCTACTTTTAGTAGGGATCCTAAAAAAAATAAGCCGATGCTAAAGCTTTAATTTGTTTATGGATTAACATATTTATTAATAATTGGCCAGTAATAGTATTAGAAAATTGGCAATATGTGCGAATAATAGACAATCACAGTTTATGTCTTTCTCACATCGACGGAACTATAAAATCGATCAGCGCAACCCTTCTAAATTCTTTATGTGAAGTCTTATTTCATATTTAAATGGTTGGTTTAAGGTCATTAACTTTATCGGATTTCTACAAATAGCTAAAAATGAACATGAGTAGAATTTAGGTGAGTTTAAATAGTGTTAAATGAATGCACTCATATTCTTAGGAACTAGCAACCATTTATTGCTGCTGCTTCTTTTTTTCTCTAAGGTTTGAAATTATTTCCATAGCGTTTATTACAGGATTCAATGGGGCAATCGGGCATTACAATTTACCATTCAGATGAACTACATGTCTTGATTTTTCTGCTCTATGATGTAAATACAGAAGTTGCTATAAGTGTATTATTTATTATAAATAAACTGCATTACAAATTTCTTTTAAAAATAATTTTGTGCAAGCTGCCTTTATTAAAATTCCAGCTGTTTTAGGAAAAGCTGAGCAGTATTGTAAAAGATATAAAGTAAATAACTCCTAGTATCTGCGAAATTTAACTAGGGAATATCCGAAAACAAAGGGAACCTCGAAACTCAATTGTGTAATCGTATCGTAGCGAGGTCAGCCCGAAAGAAATCAGGAAGAACAAAGGCCCTAACGAACAGTTAATCATGATAACAAGACGAACATGAAAGCGGCAGATTAAAGGTGTTAACAAACACCACCAACAACTGCAACTCCGGAAGTATAACCTGGAACAAAAACAATTTACAAAGCATCATCGCGGGGCAAAAAATGACATAAAAACTTCAAAGAAAGGGGGTAACGAGAAAAGAATAACACCGCTTCGCAAATTATATGTGTAAAAGAAGGCAAAAACTGCACTTGATGTAATTTTTTGGGCCGAGAGCTTCGGAGCTTTAGCATCCCTGAAAGTTGGGAGTAGGGGGATTCCCTGAAAGATCAATATCGAGCTTTGCAGAGTCGTCGCCATGGCGACCAGCTGCTGCGAGACGGTGTGCCGCCCCCGCCCGGGTCGCGGCCACGCCTAACACGCCCCCGCAAAAATAACGAGAAAAGCGGCCCGAGCTTTGGAAATGTGCTTAATCGCTTTCAGAGTTGTCGTTTAGGAATTAATTACTAGCGCCGATGTGATTTGTACCTACCTGCATTGTAAGTGTAAAGAACACGAACCCATTCTTTCTGGAAATGGCCACGGATAATACAGCGAAAAGGGCTCCAAAAATCTCCCTTTGTTTCGATTTGAAGGCCCGGAGCGGTTTCACCGATGCCATACAGATAATCCATATATTGAATTCCAAATTGAAAACAAGTTGATACAATTTTATACAGAGTAAACAATATTTCCAGTCCAATATAGTCATATTCCAGGGTCCATTTATATTGTTAATGGAAGATAAACTTTGAAGTCTTACCGGCCCAATAGTAGATATAGTTCTAGTAGTGATACTTTTAGACCTGGACCCTGTTTACTTGACTTTGCATAATCTTAATGAAATTTTGCTTTCCAACTTTTAAACAATGTTTTTGTGTAGCAGAAATTGATTGAAAATTGCAAAGTGCAAAGTGAAAAGTTGGAAAGTTGTTTTATGAAATGGGGCCCAGGTCGATTGGAAACATGAAAAATGGCAAAAAATCACCAAAAAAGCCTCAAAACCCCCTTAAAAGTCCCTGGTTTTTCAACACTTTAATATGGCTTTATACTTCTGGATCAATAGGCATTTGTTAATAAAAAACGTGCGAAACATTCCCCTCTTTTGTACAAACTCAATCCAATCTATTCTTACAGCATCTCCTACTTCACGACAGAGCAGAGCTGTAGCCAGATCCAAATATTAGACAAGGCTTGTTTCTTTTATGCCAGGGCTGAAATTTGTTATAATTATTTTACTTAAAATTAGTATATGTTTTTTAAAGCAATATAAATGGTGCATATGCCAATTTTAATGTTTGCTAAAAGATAATATTAATAAAAAATAAACACAACAAAAATATGAACATTCATGCGTAGCATAAAAGAGAGGAAGTAACCAGAAAAAATCATTTCAAAATTAAAACATAACTCTTTGACATATTTAGGAACCAAGAAAAAAGGTAACTGTTGATAAGCGAACTAGGTTATAATATTTGACCATAAATTTTTTTCAACAGGTCATAAACAAGCGATTCTGTTCTGTCTTTTTTCAAATTCTAAATAAATAGATCTATCATGGGGTTATGATTCAACGAATATATTTGTTGTTAATTAAGCGTCGTTAAAATGAGAAACGAAGATATATTTAAAGTGGTATTATATCCAATAGTGGCAATTGAAGTCCCCATTCGGATTTAAAACATAACATTTCTAACCACTGCTAGTTCTTCTGCAGATGGTAGTGTAATACGCAAAAATAAGTACCTATATATAGATTATTTAAGCTATTTTTCTGAAGAAAAATGTAGTGGGCCAATGGCGAGGCTACTTTTAACTGTACCGCTGGGCCATGCAGACAGAAACCAAGTACTGCAGCGAGATCCACACTCGAAATACCTGTCGTCGCTCTAAGGCCCCGGAGACGAACTCCACCAATGCTGCTGGGCCCTGCAGATGGAAACCAAACACCACAGCGAAGTCCACACTCGAAACATCCGGTTTATACATGAAAACCAGCTCCAACAATAATTTTTCTACTCGTTGGAGCTATTACACTTTTAACCTTAAAAATATTACTAACGTCACTTTTGACAGTTGTTTGAACACTGCACAAGTTATTACAAGGTTTTGTAAAATATATATTTAAAATACCAAGAGAATTAACAAAAAAAATAAGCAAGCAATTCATTGTCTCCTTCATAAGTTTAATGACAAAGTTTTGAAAATATAAATAACATTTTATTTCGAAGTTATCTTGCTAACTTCATTTGTAGCCAACATCAAAACCTGGTTTTCAACTAAATTTCTATCTACACTCTTACAAAAATACATAGTCATGGCCTACTCTAAGTCATAACTGATAGACTGTATTTTTCGGATTGTTATTTCTTAGTCATTCTTATCACCTAGTAACTGACTTCTCCTTTATGTTTTGCATTCACACGCTACTAGACGTTATACATATAATTTTGTAAAATGTCATAATTTGGCACACATTTTAATGATTCTTTTCAGTTTAAGCTTTTAATTTTGCTTATAGGTGCCCTTTTTCTTATTTATTATTTACAATTACACATTCTTTATGTGATTCATGTTTAAATTTCCTTGTAATTATCGACATGCATTATGTGAGCAATATTACCTATTTTTAAACAACTTGTAATTGAACATTAATTTTAGCACCTTTTAATACTATTTAGCATTAGTTTTAAGGTATTCTATCCTATTAAAACCCCATCAGAAATATAAATCTACACAAATTCCTTTATTTCTTTATACTTTATTTGCGATTTGTAATTCCCCGATACCATCATCATGGTGTTGTGGTTAAAACTCAAGAAAAACGAATTCATAACAGCAGAACTGTAAATACCTTATCAACAAATTCAAAAACATAAATGAAGATATTTAGGAAGAGCCAAAAGTGATGAAATGAGAAATGAGAACATAAGAAAAGAATGCAACGTCACACATAATATTAGATTGGATGAAAAACAAAAGAACATACTGGAAGGAATATGTAACTAGGATGAACAACAAACGATTAATGAAAATAACGAAAGACCAGCAACCAAGATGCCGAACAAGTATTGGACGTCCCTGCAAAAGATCGAGGAATAGTGTATCGTAAAGAACAAAGAACAAACGGATGGTTTCAGCACGTGCCCAGGATGAGAGAAATACAATTTTAAAAATTATATTATTACCAACCAACACAGCATCCGATTGTTAGTCGATTTGTGCTACTTCGATCAGCAATCATCTCTCCAAGTTTAGTCGTCAAATTCTTCTTTCTCTCTCTCTCTCTCTCTCTCTTAACTTATCCCATTGTTATTTTCATGTTACCTGTCAAATTAATGTATAACTTTGGTTTAAATTACATATTTTTGCATATTTCTGTAGCTGATGATTAGACTGTTGGTCACATGAACTAATAATTCACTTAATTATAGTTCAAATGTACTTAGTTTTGTAAAGGACAGTGTAGACAGAATTTTTCATCGGCTCGTGCGACCAAATTTATTTTTGATCTCCCGGTACTATAATTTCATGTTCACTATTCCATGGTGTAAAGAATACAAGGTGAAACGCTCCCGGGATGGGCAATCGTTCAGAAAGTAGAGGGGAGATGTCAACCAATCCCCGATGGTCCTGCTCAGGAAATCCATCACGGCCGCGATCATGGTGTAACCATGGTTGCGATCGTATATTGTTGCTGGCACTGTCAGTCGATGTCAAATTCGAGGTTGGCAGGTTACGTTTTGCGTCAATCTGACACCAACTGACGCAAAACCTAACCTGGAATTTGACATCGACAGCGTCTTCAACAATACACTTCAGTACTACCAATCGTGCCATTTGTGGGACCATGTCCTATTGGTTGAATTTGAGGTCCGCCCACATTCTGCGGAACGTTACACCTTGTATTCTTTACACCATGCACTATTCCATGAAAATTATTATAAAGTGCAATTGTATGGACTAGTAAAATAGAGTAAAACGATGCTTGACAATGTCAATAAATAAATGACATCATTTTAATCAGTCAGGAAAGGAGATTACATTAACTGTAAATTTTACAAATAACAAAGGGAAATTTGATTTGACTTCTTTATTGACCTCGCTAGCTACGCTTGCTCTGCCATAAGATAGACTCTTCCAATGAAGTCCCACATATGTACTTAAAAAGAAGATTGGGATGAACCACTTTTGGAAAACTAAACTTTGTTCTCAGAAACCCGATGTTCAAATTTATCAGAAAGTACCGGTTATTATCTATGGAGCTGAAACCTGGGCGCTAAACAGAGGAATAATAAATAAGCTCAGGAGATCTCAACGAGCTATGTAAAGAGCAATTTTGGATATTTCTCTCCACGAGACAGAAAACGAAACGAATGAATACGTAGAAGAACTAAAATAACAGATATGGCCTAAAGAGCGGCAGAAAACAAATGGAACTGGGCAGGACACGTGGTGAGAATAGAAATAGAAGGATGGATCAAACGAATTCTATAATGGAGACCATGGCCGAGAAAAAGATCAATTGGCCGCGCACAAACTAGATGGGAAGACGATATCATAAAGATAGTAGGATCTAGACGGAAATAGAAACGAATAGGACATAGAGAGAGAGGTCCGACAATGGACAGTAGAAGTATGATTAAAGAGGAAGAAGACAAAAAAGAATTAATCAGTGATGCTCCATCTTAAAACGAAATCTGGAACTGCTAAATCAGGGTAATTTAAACCGTTATTGTATTGATAAAAATCAGAAATTTATTTTTGTTACCTGTCAGTTTATTACCTAATTATCTTCTTATGTTACTTTAGTTATAGGTGTAATTCGTGGTTCTGGCTGAATTTCCCGCTACGGTGTACTTTTTACCGTTCTAAAAGTTGTAACAAATGTAATAGGAAGTTTTCTTATTCTTATTAACATTGATTGACGTAAGTCAAACCAAAATATATGTTGATAATAGAACTAAAATTATGAAAACCAAGATCGACATTTAATAAATAACAATTACTTTTGGAATATCCCAGTAACGCTATGTTAGGTCTATTCCTATTTTTTGTGTCTATATTCTGGTGAATAAATAGTTTATTTTTATTTGATATTTTAATATATTTTCACTGATCCCCTGCTGAACTTTCGTATTATAAAGATATAGTTTAGCCAAGATATATATGGAATACAAAAATGCCTATAGTGTTAAACCGGTGTTGTTTAAAATCCAAGTCAAGTCGTAACTGATACAAATTATTGACAAGGGAACGTGTCTACAACAACATAAGCAAATGCTTTCCACATATATCGAAATCCAGGAGCAAAAATGATGACAAGCTCATAAAACATCACCCCCTGAGAAGGGTTACTCAACGTCCTGACAGCATTCTTTTCAAGTTCTACATATCATCAGATTTTCGCATTCCCAAAACAACTTAGAAAGACAATACCCTATCAAAACGCATCAATAATGCATCAACGGGAAATCCAAAACGCCGAAGAAATGATAACCCTATAAAGAGTTTGTTCCTGACAGCAGATATTTCTCGTGCTGGGGGTCGTTGCATTAGTGGCCAGGTATAAAGAATTCTCGCCACATTTAACAATGCACGCGGATCCGGAAATCTGAGTGGTAGAAAGCAAAACTTAGCTTAGATTAGTGCTAGTTTAAGATTTCAGTGATGCAGCTGATAGTGGAAGAGCAGTGGGGCAGAAGGCTTAATGAAGCTCTTGGGGCCGCTTTCGCGATTTCTTTTGCAACTCGTTTCGCAGGAAAATATTTTACTATTAAAGTGCTTAGCCGCAGAGTGCGGCTAAGAAAATCTATAATCATAATAAGGTAATGAAATTTGCAGGGGTGAATCCGCTTCCGAAGAGGCCGAGGACACATTTCATGCAATCTACCTTCCCGTTCGCAGATCTCAAAGAAAAGTAATCGACATTTTTATGAAGCAACTCGGAAAAGTTAGAAAGAGAAGTTTTAACTTCTTTTACTTGTTTTCCATTTGTTCAATGGCGGTCTAATGTAAGTTTATACTCGTTCTGAATTCCCTCAGCGAAGTCAACTTGGCTACGTGCCATTTGAAGCTTTGTATAGACCAGCGAACGGATTGGCGGGTTCCTTCCGAAAGTTGGGTCAACGCCGTATACTTCGATCAACGAGACATGAGAAAATAATTAAAACCGAAATTACGCGCCCTGATTTAGGACCTACCAAAGCTGGCCGCCTTTTTCGGGCTAATCCTGAAATTAATTAAGTGTTTAGAAAATCGGTGCCGGCGAAAGCGATTATAGAAATGCGCATTGAGAGGTACGTCAAGAATAGAAATTCCCTAAAGTCGACCCTTCTGTTTGTCAAAATGAACAATGACAAATATTAATTGTTTGTCTCTTCTCCGTTAGCTACGCATTGTTTTACAAACTGTTTCGATTATTCCTCTTTGCTCGTTTCGTATGCATGAGAACGAGAGGTTAGCAAATTCCCAAGCTCCATAGGCAACCGATAAACCCTTTTGTTTTATATTACGCTATGACAGCAATTCCAGGGGGATTCGCAGGTATCAAAGGGTTGTGGCAATCGTTACAAAGGAATATGTAAAGTTTGACTAAGTTAATGTCAAAACCAAAATATGAATTTTTAAATGCACTGTGTAGCTTTGTTTCAGACATCAATCATTTTAAACTTGCAAATACTGAATATGGACAATTAATTAATTTTAATAAAGGGTGATATTGTAATTTCTCTACTTCAGTACGCATGATTTAGTTAATTTAAATATTATCAAGGTTAATAGTAGAGATGCTAATTTGATGCAATAGCTATATGCCTTTGGATAATCAATGCACATCCATTAACCTATGGTGCTTCATCCCATATGAGAAGTTTTGTTGATTTATGGGTATATACGTCTTCGATTTCGACAAATTCAGGAGAAAATCTGCTACCGGAAATTATGACAGCAACTATGGAACAGAAGCGTATTAGAAAATCTTAAAACGCAAATTTCCACAAGAAATTTATCGATGAAGTGAAAGAAAGAACTTGCGAAAGAGAATGATAAAAGTCTGTGCAGTAGAAGTTGCAAATAAATTCTGTAGAGAAAAAGACTTGTAATTGAAATATATAGATTAAAATATTGACATCTAGACATTATGTAATTATTAATACTAATTTTCAATTGCATTACAAATACAAAATACATTAGGCAGTTTTGCAATGTGGTGCGATCAGGGTCTGAGGGACAGTGGGTTGTTAATGGTGTGATTACTTGTTCGAATCTGTATCTGTAAATAAAATTGCATCTGCTGCTCTTTTGCACTCGAACAGTCAATCCACTAACATCGAGCTATGTCGTAATAGACAAAAAAATGGATACCATGGAGTTTTCAATGATTTTCCAAGGTATAAATACAAATACAGCATTAACGTATTACAAACTGTTATGTGTCAAGTACTATTTTCTTCTGTAATACAGAATACGAACATGCTCTATCCCTTTCAAACTTGTTATCCTACATAAAGAACACAGCACGCTTCTTTTTGTTTTCCAAAAACAAATGTAGTTGATTACTACAACTTTTTATGAACGACACGTAAAATGTAAAACTAAAGCTTTTTTATGGCATAAAAACGGTGCGCATTTTATGTTTTTTACATCAAGTTTGCATGTTCTAGAAGCTAAATAGGTTTTTAGAACAGCACAAATTATTGTCGTAAAAAGTTTTTTTTTAATCAAGAATAAAATGTTTTCCATATGATGCAGACTTTTTGGCGGTCACTGTAGATACATATATACAGGATGTGTGTAGAGACCGAAGTCTAGCAAGTAGGCCACCATAGGCCCTTTTTGCCAACCCTATGCCATCCCCTCAACCACCTTCATTGTCGTCCTCTTCGATGGGTTCTTCTCCCTGCTTAAACCTTCCTGATTTTCTAATGAAGATCAGAATATCGGCCCAGGATAGGGAGGTTAACTCTTCCATTCGAAGCGTAGGTGCTCCAAAGGTTCTATACCTCAGTCGCCGGTACGCCTCGCATTCTCCCAAGTAATGAAAGGGCGTTTCCTCATCCCTTCCACATCTTGGGCAAATGGGATTTTCTCCACTCCTATCAATGTTAGGTGTCTCTTTAGTTTACAGTGACCTGTCAAGATCCCTATCAAAAGATTTGTGGTTCTTCGGCGCCTTCCCATCAGCCAGACCGATTTCTTTGAATCAAATCCCGCTATGTGGTACTTTGAGGATGTGTGTAAAGGTTGCCAAAAATGTAATATTTATAAAAATCGTGGGAGAGGTCGATTTTAATTTTTGTTGAAAACAAATCACTTTAAAAATTTCACTCATAGAATTCCGTCATAGTTTATATGTTCTTACTAGAGCCTCATTCGTAAATCAAATTATCAGCTATTAAGTCATGTTATCGTAAAAAAGAACTCTTAAATTTCAAATAAATCTAACCGGTTTTTGGTGTTTACTTGATAGGTAAGTGTTCATTTCACTCCAATATTATTTAATAATTGACAACTTGATTCACGTAAAAGGCTCTTAGTAAGAGCATATAACAATCACGTGAATTCTATGATGAACAATTTAAAGTTAATTTATTTTCAACCAAAATTCGAACTTCAGCGGCTGCAAAAGAGCCAGCGAATGCAATTTTAATGAACGTAGCTCGATGTAAAGCACACGTTGGCTGCGTTGCTCGCCAAAGACGCCTCTGATCGGTGAGATGATATTGTTAATCCATGTTTTATTTTTAAAACATTTATTGTGTATTTGTTGGTTTCCATTTCCGTCAAGGGTATTTACAAATTGCAACTTTTATCTATTTCTTAGTTAAAGCAAAAATAAACAAAACTTTATTTTTTAAGTTGCTCACTCTATATACGGGGTGATTCAAATTCGAGGCTAACCATGGGAATTTCGAAAACGGTAAGAGTTAGAAGGGTGGATTAAATTTGGCAAAGTTGCGCAATTTAGTGCTCAACAATATGCTGCCGAGAAACCAAGAAAATTTTATTTCGTGTACAAGATTGTTGATGATGGTTGGCAGATGACGAAACGTCGTATTAAAAATCAGTTACCGCCATCTTGTAGGCCGGTAAAAGTTGCCTTAAGAATGTATTGTTAATTTTTGAATATCTTCATAAATAAGATCAAGAAAAATAAAAACGAATATGACAAATTTTGTTTTTTTCAAAAATCTCGAAAACGAAATAAAATTTTCTTAGTACCGGTTTCGAAATCCCCATGGTTAGCCTCGAATTTGAATCACCCTGTATATTTGTTTTCTCGGTAGCGGGTAGGTACACCTCTGTGTTCCCGATAGAGGATAGACCTACTTCAGGGACCTAGCGACCCTGCCCACGTGAGCTCATGATTTCTTCCCACACCGCACTTCCTGGGGAAATCATGCCCTATCCCTAGATCCCACCAATCCTTATTTATGTCCCTCCTACATCCTATACTATACAATGGTTCTATATAGAACTGTACGTGGGTTTGTAGACCCATAGTACTAAAGATGGCAACAAACAGTTTGCGCTTACAACCCAGTAATGGGCAGTTAGGGGCAGCAGTCTAACCCGTAGTCTTTGCTGGCGGAAATCAAAGTGATTGGTACGGCAGCATATGACTCAACAACAGGCATGGTCAGAATGACTTTAATGGCTGATGCTCTGCGGTACCGAAGGCAATGGGAAACCACTGTACTACAATCCCATGAGCGTGCATGAAACCGATGAATAATCAAAAAGAAGTAATGTCACGCGCTCCGATTGTCACTCGGCGCTGCTCTGCTTCCAACATTGCTACGTGGAACGTAAGAGGATTACGGCAAACAGGTAAACTACAGATTGTGGAATAAGAACTAGAACGCTTAAATATCGGAATTGGAGGAATAGCAGAAACTCATTGGCACGGTAACGGGCATTTCACAACATCGACCGGCAACTTCGTATGTTTCTCAGGGATGATAGACGTAAGTCAACGAGGTATAGCATTCTGGGTCTCTAAACGTCTGAAACAATACATCATGTGATATCAACCTATAAATGAACGTATTATATCTCTCAAGCTAAATGCAAAACCTTATGTAATCAACTTGATCCAAGTTTATGCTCCAACAACGCAAGCAACAGATGACGAGATTGACAACTTCTATTCAAAGTTGGACAAAATAGTGCAACAAATACCAAATCAAGAAATCGTAATTATCACCGGCGATTTCAACAGAAAAGTGGGTAACACCAAGTCAGATGACCATCTGCGCACAGTTGTAGGCCAATATGGTTTGGGTACAAGAAATGAGAGTGGAGAGAAACTCATTCAGTTCTGCTTGGACAACCAATTCACAATAACAAATACAACTTTTAAACAACATGTACGACGACTCTACACTTGGGTTTCCCCAGGAGATAGGGCACGTAATCAGATAGATTATATCCTAATTCGGTAGAGATGGCGCACTTCAATCCTATCAGCCAAAACACGTCCGTCTTCTGATTGCGGCTCTGACCATCAACTACTGGAAGCAACTATCTGTATAAAATTTAAGAAATGTTTTAATAACCGTGTAAAGAAAATTCTCAGAGAAGGGGAGTATAGCGCAATGGCGAAGAAAATAACTCAAGATCTAGTGGGAGAACAATAGATATAGACGACCAAGATCCAGATAAGTTGTGGAAAGTATTAAAAGAATGTATACTTCACGTAGTGGAAACCAACAAAACACAACCATAGTTGGGGGAAAAGGAGCAGAAATGGATGATGGAGAAGACTCTAAAATTGGCACACCTAAGAAGAGAACTAAAGGCTCAAGGCATACACAACAAGGAACAACAGGCCACATACCGATCACTAACACAACAGATATAACAACAATGCAGAAGAGACAAAAATGAACACATTTATGGTATCTGTAAACAAATTCAAGAAAACGCAGCAAAATATAACTCAAAAGACTTTTTCTTAAAAATACGACAGATCACGAGAAAATTCAAACCACGCACTTGGTCGATTGAAAACACAAATGGTGTGATGAAGGTATGGAGGGAATACTGTGAAACGCTTTATAAAGACAAACCTACCCTAATTCGAACACAAGACTACGATGAAGAACCCAATATCTTACTTCATGAAGTTGACGCTGCTATTAAAAAGCTGGGAACCGGTAAAGCGGCGGGCATCGACAGTGTGACAGCCGAAATTTTAAAATCAATTCGAGACTATGGCATCAGTATATTACACCAAATATGTCAACAAATTTGGAATACGGGAAAATGGCCTGAGGAATGGACAACATCCATAATAATACCACTACACAAGAAAAGGAGTACAACCAAGTGCGATAACTTTCGCCTAATAGCACTAATCCCGCATGTAAGCAAGGTGATGTTATACATACTCCAAGCAAGAATCAGCGCATATGTCTCATGGCAAATTGCCCAAGAACAGGCCGGATTTGTAAAGGGTCGTGGTACTCGTGAACAGATCTTAAATGTACGACAAATAGAAAAGTCGAGGGAGTACTACGTGCCGCTTTACTTGAGCTTTGTGGATTACGCTAAAGCGTTCGATAATATTAAATGGGATCGACTATGGACAATTTTGCAAGATATGGGCGTTCCAAAACATTTAATATACATCATTCACCAGCTTTGCACAAACAGTAGAGCAACAGTAAAAGTTGACCACCATCTTTCAAGAAAGTGTAAAATTCGAAAAGGGGTACGATAGGGCTGTGTATTGTCTCCATTACTGTATAATATATATAGCGAATATGTCATGCGTTTAGTTTTAGAAAACTGGAATTGCGGCGCCAATATTAACGGGCGTAAAATATTGAATCTACGGTTCGCGGATAATACCCTACTCATGGCTGAATCAGAAACTGAACTTCAAAACCTACTCACAAACTTGGAAGAAGTAAGCCAAAGTTATGGTCTCAGTATTAATTACACCAAAACAAAAATTATGGTAATAGATAGAGCCAACAACAATAGACCAGAATTACAACAAATTGGAAGATGTGAAGTAGTAGACAAGTTTATATATCTTGGAGTCAATATTAACAACAATGGAAATTACGAACAAGAAATAAAGCGACGCATACAAATGACAAAGGCTGCAATGACACAGTTGACGACCTTATGAAGAGACAACAGCATAACAAAACGAACAAAGATCATGATTGTCAATTCACTAGTGTTCCCAATTTTCATGTACCTATGCTTCGAAAACGTGGACATTGCGTGCGGTGGACCGGAAAAGAATAGAGGCCCTCGAAATGTGGATATGGAAACGAATGCTTAGAGTGTCTTGGACCGAAAGACGAACAAACGCATCAGTATTGCAAGAAATACAACCACCCCAAAGATTAAGTAGTATTATACTAAGTCACATACTGAAATTCTTTTTGCATATAACACGGAATGACAACAGTATGGAAAAACTTGTAGGACAGGGCAAAGTAGAAGGCAAAAGAAGAAGAGGAAGATCGCCACAGAGATGGACAGACGCTACTAAGCTATTGGGAACCAATTTTGAGGGAACTGTCAGAACAACAGAGAACAGGAAAAGATGGCGTAATGCAATTAGAAGAGCGACAAAATAATAATTATACATCGAATTATGCATCACCACGCATCTGACAACATGCAATGGACTAAGGAGGAGGGTATATATAGTACAGGGTAATTAGCTTATTCAAACTAAAAACAAAATATAAAGCTGAAAATTTGTCTGAAGGTACATTATGGGTAAGTAAATAAAAAGTAATGGTCTTGCACCCTGTGCGTGATGGTGGGGTGATAGGGAGGGGGTAGAAAGGTGCCCTTCTTTGGTTTTTCGCTTATAATTTGAAAACGGTACCTAGTACCGAAAAATTTCTTACACAGAAAAGAAAGCCAATAAAATTTTCTACAAGATGTGTTCTTAACATTTTTTCGCTAGAATGCACCGTTTCCAAGATACCTGCTCTCAAATGTCAGTCATTTCAAAAAAATATTCTTCCGTCCGTTTTTTGTCATAATTCCCTTTTTGACAGCAGATATTTCAAAAAGGGTGCATTCTAGAGAAAAAATGGTAGGAACTTATCTTGTAGAAAATTTTATTGCCTTTTTTTTATGCAAAAATTTCTTCGCTACGAGGTACCGTCTTCAAATTATTCTTCTTCTTCTTCTTCTCCCTCGCCCTGGTACCCTGGTACTGTCGGGTTGTGATATTCTGTTTCTTGAATCCATTTCCTCCATTTTTTCCGGTCCCTGGCCTCTTCTCTCATTTCCTTTATCGTTTTTCCCCTAGATTGTCCAATATTGATAATTTGATTTAGCCAAGTTGTCCTTGGTCTTCCCCTCTTCTTCTTTCTGTATTGTTTAGCCTGAATAATTTTCTTAGGCAGCCTGTCTGGTTTCATTCGTATAAGATGACCATACCATTCCATCTGTTTATTCTCTATTTTTCTGCATACTGCTTCTTGTTGTAGCTGGGTTCTGATGTCATCGTTTCTTATCCGGTCCATTCTAGTTTTGTTGGCCATTTTTCTTAGTACCCTCATTTCTATAGCTGTTAGCTTGGATTTGTGTTTATGCTGGGTAGTCCAGGTCTCGATGGAGTATAGCATTATAGGGTTTGTTATAGTGTTATGTATCATTAGTTTAATCTTCCTACTTATTTCTTTGTTTCCGAAGATGGTTTTATTAAGCGCGTAGTATGCTTTATTTGTCTTTTTTATTCTGTTTGCTATTTCTAAATCATATTTTCCGTCATTTGTAAATGTACTTCCCAGGTAGTCTGTTGTTGTTACCTCCTCCATCGTTTTTCCTTTATAGCTAAAATTGTATATTTCTTCTTCTGTTATTTTATTGAATACCATTACTTTGCTTTTATCAGTGTTAACTTTCATATGCATTTTCTCTATCTCCTCTATCCAAGCATTTAAGAGCTTTTGCATTTTTCTTTTACTGTCTGCGATTAAAACTATGTCATCAGCATATAGTAGTGCATCAATCTGAATTGGCTGCATATTTTTATAGCCTATTGTGGTTTTCAAACCTTTGTTGTTTTTTCTAACATTTTTTAAAATCCTATCCATTACTATTATAAATAGCAACGGGCTTAGACTGTCTCCTTGTTTGATTCCTATTTTGAGTTGTACGTCCTTTGATCTACTCTCATTTACTTGTATTTTAGCTTTTGTATATTTATATGCTGAAATGACTAATTGTATTAGCTTTCTAGGAATTTCTAGTTTTTCTAAACATTCAAATATTATATTTCTCTGTACTGTGTCGAATGCTGCTTGTAGGTCTATAAATGCTAATATCAGTTCTTCTCCCGTTTCCATTTTCTTTTCTATTATATTTCTTAGGATATATATATTGTCATTCGTTTGTCTGTTTGTCCTGAAAGCTGCTTGCTCTTCTTCTAGTTTGTCTTCTGTATATTTCCTTATTTTCTGTTCTATAATTCTCGTGTATGTTTTGTATATTACCGATGATAGGCATATGGCTCGATAGTTCTCACAGTTTGTTTTGTCTCCTTTTTTATAGATTGGGATTATTAGGTTATTGTTCCATTCTTCGGGTATTTTGTTATTTCTTTCTGCTTCCTTGTATATTTCCCATAGCCAGTCTATTCCTATTTCCCCCAGCCATTTTATCATCTCAGGTTCTATATTGTCCTCTCCACATGCCTTTCCTATTTTGATTTTTCCTATTGCCTCTATTACTTCTTGTCTATTTATATTATACATCTCTGTTTCTTCTTCGTGTATTTCTTGTTCTCTTTCTTCTTCTCTTAGGTCATTGTGTTCTTCTTCTGTGTCGAATTTTTCAGCAAAGAACTCCCTCCATCTATCTGTCATGTCTTCTGCTTTTATTATCAGGGTGTTGTCTTTGTTTCTTATCCCACTTAGTTCGTTCTTTCCTTTACCTCTCATAGCCTTAATTTTGTTCCAGAACTTTCTGTTATTGTTTCTAAATCCCTCGTTTAGTTCTTCTCCGAACTCCTCCCAGGTCTTCTTCTTGGCTCGTTTTACCTCTTCTTTCGCAAGTTTATTTAGTTTGTCGTATTCTTCTTTGTCTACATTTTGTATGTACCTCGATGGAATGTTTGTTTTCAAGCAATATATGCACATTATCATTTCGAAGAATATTCATCCTTCTTATATTTTAATTCCTTTTTGCACTTTAACAATTTGTCCGCCAATTAAAGTTTTATTACACAAAACACAAATTTCCTCCAAAGTTTCCATGTTAGGAAATAAAACACAAAGTTATTTCTCAACAAGAATGAAAAATCTTCCGCGGTATCGAAAACTAGACGCGATTTGTCTTGTAAGAGTTTATAAACCGACTGGACAGACGCGCGCGGCTCACCGTCTTCTCTCTCCACCCGCTCCGCGTCCCCACCACTCCGCACAGGCTGCAACACTAGAAATTAAGAATTGCCATACTGAAAGCTATCGGTTTACGAATTTTTAGCTTTATATTTTGTTTTAAGAAATCTTCACCTGGGGCGGGCTAATTACCCTGTACTGTTTGAATTTTTCTCTGTTTCATGCCAGGTAGATATATAATCTGCATACAACATATCACCGACAAATGGTTTTTGAGTATACCACCAACAGGCAGACAGATAGAAGGAATTGAGAAAACTTGTTTTTTGGCATATAGGGCAACACAAACGTGAAGATCTGGAGAATTATTGGGAACGTGATTTTTTTGCTATTACAATACTTCATTCGTTTTAGAAGAAAAAGTAAAAAGGTGTAATTCTCTAGTTAATTTTTTTTAAATAGTCATGGTGCTGAAGTGTATCGTGTGTGAGCGTCGCTACGTTGATTAACAAAAACTGCTCTGCGCAGTTT
>OW679198.1:96423036-96493903 GCA_940337035.1 Agriotes lineatus | reverse complement strand
ATGGTATTATTATTTTCGAAAGAAATATTAATGTTAGAAGTGTTCTTAACTGTTTTGACAATTTGGGTACGTATGGAATATATATGTAATTTGATTTTTTTTTAATTAATAGTTGTTAAAGTTTTGACCTAAGCAGTTAGGGTATAAGTCAATGGAATCATTTTTATTGTTTGTATTTTTGTATTTATGAAATCTATGGGGTAGTTATTTTTTATTAATATGTTTTTAATTTTTTAAATATTTTCACTGTGGTATTTGTAAGTAGAAAGTAAAATTGCACGATCTGTTAAACTATTAATAACGCTTATTTTATATTTTACTGAAGTTTGAGAATTACAGTGTAAATATCTATCTGTTTTAATTTATTTTCTAAACCAGTTAGTTTCATTCATGCCAAAATCAGTTCTTATTAGTGTTAAGTCAAGAAAATCTATAGAACTGTTTTTTTTTAATTTTCAATTGTGAATTGCAATCTTGAGTGGTAGTTATTAAAAGTTTTAAATACATTGTTTCTATTTGTACCAATTATAATATTATCGATATATCGTGTATAGAAACGAGACCACTATTGTTCAATTGCATCAATGGCTAAATTTATGGGAATATTAGTATAAAGCGAAACAACATCTAAAGAGAATAAAACTTGATTTTTAGTTAGTGAAATTGTATCAATAATATATTTTTACTTTTCTCGAAAAAAAAAAACAATCGAGGATGGTGGATAATTTTTTAATATATCCTCTAGTTATCCACATGCAACCATCCAAATTTTCCCACCCTGCATAGCAACCGCCAAAATGTAGGCAATAATTTGTGCTTGCCTGAAAAGCTATTTAGCCCCTATCAGATATACCAAGTGCTTTTAACTTAGCAAGGAAATGGGTTTTATTGAAATTATCAAAATCCAAAAAGTGATATTTTTCAGAAATTAAGCAAGATTTCAATGAGATTTTTACATCCCTCGTCTAAGAGACGAAGGAAGTATTATATATTAGTATACAGGGCCGCTAAAAAGTATGGATAAAGCAAACTGTTGCGTGGCCCATTTGTAATCTTTTTGTCAACCATCTCTGATGGTCAGGGTTTGATTTTCAAAAAAACTTCATATAAACATTCTTCCCATTTGACACCAGCTTTTTGGCAATTACTGTATATGAAGAAAGACTCATACTGATATCAAGGCATTGGTTACGAGAAGAACATACAGCTTTCATAGAAGGATAACAAACACAAGATCATATGCAGACGCTCAGAATAATTATAGAAAATAGCAATTAAGCAAATGTGAGTAATTCTAGAAACTTATAGAGTAGAACAAAATTTAATTGTAGTCATAAAAAGCTTATACAATAACGTAAGAATACACCAAGAAATACCGAAGAACTTCAAAGCGCAAAAAGGAGGAAAGCAAGGGACTGCTTGAGTCCATTACTGTTTATATTAAAAACTAGCTGACCCGCCAAACGTTGTTCTGCCCGAAAATAATTTGTTTTTGTACACACATCTACTAAATATGAGCCAAATCGGACCATAAATATACGTTTTCGTAAATATCTCGACTCAAGCGCCACCTACCGGGTCCATTTTTCTATAAAAATATTTATTTTCACGTAACTAACATATATTCTGAATATGAGCCAAATCGGGCCATAAATACAATTTATTGAATTATCTCGATCCCAGTTGTTGTTCAGAAACCTTCGCGGGGGTGCGCATAATCACTCAACAAAGTTTTATCGCAATTGGATGAATGGTATAGGAACGCATACGGGACAAACAAAGAAACATTCATTTTTATATCGAGCAGTGCGTACTCGAACGGTTTCCAGTCTTGCTTCCCGTTGCTCGTCTGTTTCTGAAGCTCGTGATGCCCTTTTCTTCTGTGCTTGAGGTGTAGATCGATCAATCGCTTATCGTTTAGGTAGCGTAATTGATTTGACAGCGAAAGTAATGCTTTGAAACGACTACTACAAATTCACTTGGAAAAAGCAAAGAAAATGCGTGTGGTATCTATTATCTAATGTCGAACGGCAATTGGAATTTCACAATCAATACCACTTGTTATGTCACACACGAACTAAAATGTCGCTGTTTGTATTTGATTCAGTTCAATTCTGTCAATTCTCATACACCGAAAACAATGGTTGTACTAATTCAGAAACCTTCGCGGGCATGCGCACAACAATTCACCAGTTTCATCTCAATCGGATGAATGGTATAAGAACGCATACGGGACAAACAAAATAAACATTTATTTTTATATATAAAGAAGAAGATAAATTAAGTGATGAATCCATGATTTCAACCAGTATATCTTGCATGCAGATGACGTAATACTGATCACAACAAACGATGGGGCGCTGAAAAAGGTAATAACAATATAGAATGCAGAACTATTAAAAGCTAATCTTAGCATAAACAACAGCAACTAATTATGCTGGATAATCGACGATTATCAGCAATAATGGAAACATTTAGGAAGATATGATGAACAGAATAAATAAAGCAAATAAAACCTACTATACAACTCATCACACAATTATAAGGAAAATGAAAATTAGTAGGAAAAAGAAGATATACCTCCATTAGCTTATGCCTTTGAAGATTGGGTATTAGAATAGAGACAACAGGCACATAAATTAGAAAGAACATAATAAGAGAGAAACTAGAAGCAAGCCCATTACTGGATTAACAACAAAGATAAAAAACAAAGAACTGAAATGGTATGGACATACATGTAGAATGGGAGAGACGAGAATTGTGATTAAGATGAAGGCACAAAGAATAAGGCAAAGATGCAGACCAAGACTAACGTGGGAGAAATATATAGAAAATTATAGTCCAGCAGCGGAGAAATATCATACAGGAAGCAACAGTGTTAGGGAGATATCCGAAAATATACAGGAGGTGGGTTGACGGGGAATAAGAAGCGAACAACCTGAAACGGAATTTAGCTCAGCTACACCTGAGCTCAGTAACATACTAACAGTAATCAATAATCTTTCAATATACAGCCAATTTGTAGGCTTGTGTAGTGTAATTTATTTATTTATTTAATTATTTATTTAATTACCACTCAGCCAACAGCCGTTAGGCCAATTACAGGCGTCGCTGTGCAGTTATGAGGACTTCCAACCCTACTAACGACTGCCATGATGTTGTATGACCGCCGGGACCAACTTTTTTCCGTGATAGCCGTACCACGAGGCGCCGAGAGATGCAGCCGTGGAACTCCCATCCAAGTTCTGACCAGAGACAGCGTTGCTTAACTCTGCTGATCGAACGTGGACGCTTGTTCAAGCTGCACCACTCGGGACCCCTGAATATTTACCTATAAGTAAATTTAGTTTCCGTCATCAATAAACCGCGGTACTGAGGACGCGATGTTTGCGAGGGTCTCCGAAAGTGAGCGCGAAAGAAAGATTAAGTGAACTGAACTTGAAGGGAACTGTTTGTTGCTTCGTGTTACTAATTTGGGCCAACGCCCACAGAGTGCCTTTAGTTAGGGGCTGTGAAATCACCGTCTGGGTTAGCAGTGATTATTTATTTTATTTTATTTTATTTTGTACTCAGCCAACAGCCGTTGGGCCAATTATATAGGCGTCGCTGTACATTTTATGTATAATTTATTTGCTTTTTTGTTTTATTTGTGTGCTCTTGAAGCCAATAAATTGGGATTTTGTTTGAGTAGAACCTTGGCTTATATCTTTTCAATGTTTGGAGCTACAGGGGCTCAAATTCTCGAGATTTGTTGCATTGAGTATCCGTAACCTCGACTGAAGAAAAAGTAAGAGTTTTCTTGTTGCAAAGTAAGCTAGCTGTCTACGAAAGGAAAAATAATTATACAAATTAAACAAAACAACGGGATAACAAAAGCACTATTACAATATGGCTTGCAGCGGTGAGGTTCAAACCACAGCGTGACTACTAGCATCGTTACAAACCTGAAAGGATGTATAAAGAAGAAGAAAAAAAATGTATATTAAAGTCGATCGGTATCTCTATGGGAAAAATCAGGTGTTCCCATACTGGATACAAAACACGTCAACAACATAAGAAGTGCGAACGATATAGCAACATTTCTTAAAAATCTGAAAGTTAAGTACACAGCATTTACTAAATTCAGTTAATGAGCAGAATAGTAAGACTAGTTTAAAGATAAAAGTAAAAAATATGTAAAGGGCTTTACCCAGAAGTTCCCTCACAAGTGGACGTTGTGACCAGGGCTGTAGAGTCGGAGTCGGAGTCGGGAGTCGGAGTCGAGGAGTCGAAACTTTTAGGGTGGAGTTGGAGTCGGAGTCGGAGTTGGAGTCCGTATAAATTACCCGACTCCGACTCCCACTTATCAATTTTTTTTTAATAAAAATGCTAAAAGCTATCAAACTATTTCGACGACTGTAGTACTGACTATTTGAAGACAGACTACGGGTTAATGTAAAATCGATTTTTCTTTATTTATGTTAGTTTATGAAAATGCACGTGCACTACTATAATATGTTAATTCATAGATCCATGAGTGTGCAGAGTGTGTTCTAGAATCAGTGTGATTACCGCTTGTACAGCATAGTAGACGGTTTTTCTATATCTTACCAATAACTGGTTTATGTGATTAACAATAAAACAAGCATAGTGAGGATTTTCTTGGACATAGTAATGACGTAATGACTGTTGTGTCTGTTTACACCACCGCTGTTTGAAAATTTCGTTTCGTCACTGAACATAACATCATTTTTTAATGTTAATTTGGTTTTGAAGAAACTTACAAAACTGTATCCTTTGTAGAAAATTATTGTAACGTAGGGCTTGAACCAAAGTCAGTTGATAGGGATGGAGTGAATTTGCTTTCAATATTTGTCTTATAGAAGTTCTGCTAATCTCCAAGTTCATACTAAAGGTTTGATGACTAACATGAGGATTTTAGGCTACTCCTTGTAGATTCCAATTTCGTTAATTTTGTTAGTAACAGGTCTTGTTCTTAGCCTAGTAGGTTTACCGAAACTCTCACATTCGTTGAACGAAAATTTCAAACATCTAAACGTATTTTTAGACGGTGCTAAATATGCGATTAGCATAACGCTGAATGTATGAAGCACGAGCAGCACCCGCATTTTTGTGGGCTTTGGCAAATATTATCATATTTGTTTTTTCCATATTTGTAAACGCGATTTTACGTTTACGATAACTAATTTTGAAAACACTAACTTGTCAAAATGACATACACTACAATTTCTAATTTGCTTGACATTACCTATGCTGATCTGTTTTTGCTTTATAAGAAATATAGCCATCTAGAATGTAATGACATTTGTTATTTGGGTTGCAGCCAAAATTCGTCAGAGGCTACAAGTTTCGTGGCCCGCCCTGTATATAAATTTCATAGAATCATTAAAATTTCGGCATTATCAGTGAATGCCAAATATCGTTGATAAAATGGACGGCACAATAGAAAAGGAAGACTTCTTCTAGACAGCATTATAACGATCATTATCAACATTTGATCAATTTAATCAAAATATGAATAAATTAAAGTTGCTGTCAATGGGGCGAACAATGGCAAAATCGATAGAAAAGAAGAAAGATGTGGTAGCTAAGAAATCTGTAATAACGAACTGGCTTAACAACATAATAACTACTTCACGTAACACTAGAAAGGTAAAGTTATAAAGAAATAATTGTTATGGTGGTCGTGAATACTTGAGCTCAGGCTCGACACAGGACGAAGAAGAACTGCTCTAAATGAATAAATTTCAATACAGTTCTTGACAAATGAAGACACTGTCTCACAAAAGTCGAACAGTGGTCAGCAGCTTAAAAAGAATAAAGGTTCATCATAAGATAACGAGTCAACTCAAAATTTTTAGAAGCAAAAGCTGATAATTGTGTATGTCGTAGGAAAGATTGTAGATTGTATTTCGACCTTAAAAATATTTTGTGAATTATTCTGAACAATATGTGGTTTCCAGTAATTTTAGACTTTTAATAAATTCTATCATTTTTAAGAGCCATTGTTCCTATTTCATTAGGCACTGGTGCTACCTTTTATTAGAGTATTGTAAACTGCTGAAAAATAAATACTCCTGAATATAGAAAAGTAGAGTGGTGTAGATCAAATACAAAGTAAATGACCAATCGTTATAAGTAGAATATTAATTAATGGGTGTTGCCTTAGGATACCTCCATAGAACTACTTGCTGCAGTTGGGCTGCAATAATCAAGTAAGTACGTATGCAAGTAAAATATTGTAGGTAATGTTACGTAACAATCTGGCAAGTTGAAAATGCAAACAACAGTTTCGAACGCAATCATCAGTAATCGTCGGCTTTCGGATCTTTTAGTACGATATTACAAACTGACCTACATAAGTTGTTAAACCAAGCAATATTTTTAAGTATTTAAACTATTCTATCCGTCAGTGTAGACATTAACATTATTAAACGTTAAGTAACAACAGGGAAACAGTAGAAAAATCTGTAGGGAAATATTTGTTAAATACTCTAGCGCTAAGCCATGAAATTAATTCACCTCTTAGTTGATGTTCAAGCTTAAAAGTGATAAATGTAACTTTAAAATCCTTTAGCTTGAAAGATAGTTTGGATATTATCTAAGGAGTTTCCTATCCTACATCTAGGTGGAGAAGTGCCTATGCTTGCCCCTTTGTTCATCTTAGAGGGATATTTCTGTTTCTTTGTTTACGGCTATTTACAAACACTTGAAAAGTGCAATCGTCACACTTTGCTGGCATGCTATTCGCAGATTTGGTCGCGAATTCGAGTTGAATTTTACTTACGATGCTCAAATGACAAACCAGATCTCTTAGCGTATATGATATTGTCTACTGTAGTTTTAGATCACTTAACTTTGCCTCCCTCCTAACGTAGGGTAGAAAGTTTAGCAGTGCTCAGTGTTCAGTGGGACATGAGCGGATGGCTTCTGTAATTCCTAAGATGGCAAGTTTGTTTAGCTAGCTAGTAGCTACACTTTGTTCTGTTTTTGGCCACCATACTAAGGAAGTGGAGGTAACAATGAGGTTTATAACTATTTCACATAACCAATAGATCATTTTTGGCTTTAAACGTCCGATCTTGCCAAAATTTTTAGTTGTTTTTGCAAGTTCCTTCCAGATAAGGGTTCCATGTGAGTTTTTGGTCAAACACAACTTCCAAATATTTAACCTTTCTGGAGAATTGTCTGGTTGAGCACTATTTAGAATAGAAACTTTCGAATTTAGTTTCCTTCTATTCGTACATGGAATAATAACAATGGCTTTGCTTAGATTGACACTTAATTGTTACCCTAAGTACTGTTACTAACTAAATTTGCATGGGGCTCGAAATAATTGCAACGTGTTGCCTCTTACAGAATTGACCAGGTTATCGACGTAACCTTGAATATTGAAGCCGTGCTTATTTAGCTTGATTAGGAGATTATCCACAACCAATGACCACAAAAGAGGCGATAAAGCTCCGCCATGCGGACATCCTCTGGTCGCAGAAACAGTTGCGAATTGAATCCCAACGTTAGCTGCAACATAGATTGGTTCTATTCAAGTAATGGCTGAGCAGTTATGTTTATGAAAAGATATCAGTTGTTTATGTGAAAAAAATATCATAAGATAAGGAATCAATGATGGCACGTAAGGGTTTGTATGTAGAAGCAAAAACAGATAATATAGTAGGAAAACTCGAAAGATTGGTATTGACAAACGATTGAAAATCTTTTCTCTTGTAAAGGACATTGATGTATTTAAGCAAATTATACTCGATCTTAGCAAATAAGATTAGTTAGATCCTTCATCTAAAATAATTGGAAAATTTTGTTTTTGTCCTGGTGTGAACTTATCATCTCAATACCCACTTATTTGTTAAGTCGATGCTTTTCAATGAGATTTACATTTCAAGTTGTTAAATTGCAGCATGAGACGTAAACAACTTCTCTCAGCAAGCACGTGAAATCCTAATAGGCAAACTGCGAATTTTCTAAATAAGGAATAACGACTTCTTTTCACACGGGCGTCTGATGTTGACGTACGAAAAGTGGCCAACAACAATTTTCCTGCGTCAACTGCGGACCTTAATAAAAAGCAAACGTCGTTTCGACTGAAACAGTAAAATTTATTGCATTTCACATCTTTGTTCGGCTAAGCATATAATTCAAGAAAATGTGACGGTCTTATATAAATTTCCATATAACAAATGTGGCAGCTAACTGAGACGAATGAGCTCAAGCTTAAGAGAAAAACGGCTCATTATTCTTCTTCTCTACTCCTTGCTTTATATTCATTGTTTTAAATAAAAATGCAGCTGAGAATCTGTATACTTCGACTCGACGAGCATCAAGTATCTGTTTATGAACTCGCAGCCGGTTTTGTTAAAATGCCCACGGAACTTTGAACATCTCGGAGGCGTTTAGATGACGACGCTTCCTTGCACAGATAGCTTATTGGCTGAATAAAACCAACCAAGCGCAAAAATCTTTAACTTGACTGAATACAGTTCCGTATCAGCAGCAGGATCGGCGTCTCCTGAAATTAAGCTGCAAATTAAAATCGGGGAAATTTATCAAGCAACTGTACTTGATAAAATAGGTTTCTAGACCTCTGGGGAGTGGACAGGGGCATGCACACCCCTAAATTCACCCCTTCGGTCCTGCACGTTGCGTTGGAGGAATCTAAAAACTAACAGCAGTAGTAATAGTGTATTTCTCAAGCTGCTGTTTTTATGGAGGCCCTGACGTTGACAGAATTGCATACGTGACTGAGATCCCCTGCTATGAAACACTGTAAGTCTTGAGCTCCAAATTAATCAACTGGATGATCACATAAAGCATTAACTACAAGTAATGTAAGGTTTTCAATTATATCGCGGGTAACTCCAGATTTTTTGTCGTTTTTTGTCGCTTCCGGATCATAATGACATTCGGTTTGTGTGTCGCCTAGGAACGACTACCTTTCATCCATGAAATCTTTTGTACATCTCGAATTTCATTCACTTTCCGTTCCAATTTGTCATGTAATATCGTTGATGCATGTAATCCTCCGTGGAATTCTCTTTGGCGCAATTTGCTGTATTTACATATCTACTATATTACTTTTTGCCCAGCTTCCCTTGATGGAAAACACGAGTCACTGAATGGCGTAATGAGAAATGCTGTTGATGTTTTTTCACTGTTGAGATAAAAGGATGAATAATTTATTCCAATCGTTTATTAAATTGGAGCAATGGTCTGACTAATTTAGAATTTCGATCACTGTGCAGTATTTCGATTTCAATGCCCATTTTTCAATTTTTCGCTTTGTCGAGTTTTATTGGAATAATAGTGATGCAAACTTATTCATTTACAGGAAAACATAACTGATATACACGTATAAATTCATTTTCATCAACTACATGTGGTACGCAATAGTTTTTAATAAAGGCATAATAATACTAAATAATAGTTAATACTATAATTCATATTATCATTTATCTGACGGTATGAATGATCTTCGACATCGAAAGGCAAACGCGGCGAAACAATTATAGTATTTTACTATAATCAATTTTTACATTGATATTTTTTGTACTATGATACACATTGTATACTATAATTTCAGAAGCTTTCACGGTCATTATCATTAAGTAACAAACGACTTCCGGGATTGGACCGTGTCATGATTGAGGTCGAAGAACTCTACGTCGCCCAATTTCGTAAGGGGCTTCATTAGGAGGAAAAAAGCAAAAGAGCACGGTAACTCAACGTGTGAACCACGTCAGAGCCGAAACTCGACTAACGTTCTGAAGGAGAAAGATAAGAATTTATAGGCAAGCGCCGTCGAGGTTCAGTGGCGGTGGGCGGGGGTTAGGAATTAGCACTTTCTACATAGAAGGAAGGGGAAAGCCTTAGTCCCGATTGAGATTGTTAGGGTGTTTGTAAATCTCAATGGCTTCGCGAATCTTTCTGCTAAAGAAGAATGGGGATTTGCAGTTTCATCAAAAAGGATCTTATGGCCTGTATCGTGTTGGTGCTCGGCGATGGCTGATGAAGTCGGGTCTCTGACGTGGTTCATATGTTGAGTTACCGTGCTCTTCTATCCCTTCCCTTGCAAAGAGTTTTGCCTCTGCGTGGTAAACACGTTGAGTTACCGTGCTCTTTTGCTTTTTCCTTCTAATGAAGCCCCTTACGAAAGTGGGGGAAACGTTGAGTTCTTCGACTTCAATCATGACACGGTCCAATGACGGAAGTCGTTTGTAACTTAATTGTATACTACATTTTATTATAGATAAGTAAAAAATAAATATATCCGTGCCATGGACTAAAATGCTGAATTAGTAAAGACATTTATTTTGTTCTTCTTCTTTCCTCGTTATAGGATTGCTCCTTTTCTTTCCCACTATTGCAGGGACTCCTTTCACATTCTTTCTGTCTTCCAGAGGACCGTTTTCCTATTGGTGAACTGTCTTTTCGTTCCAGAATTATTCGAACTTTATTCATTTTTTGAATATGGTTGTTCTAGTCTTCGCTTCACATTCTATCTTTACGTGTTTTCCCACTATCTTACTTAAAGTTTTCATCTCGGCTGTTTAATACATCTGTTAAGTTTTTTGTGTAACCGTTTGTTTTTCTGTACTCTATGTTAGTATTGGTCGAATTGTAGATTTGTAAATCTTACTTTTGACTTCTCCATTTATACATTTTGCTATGATATTCGCATACGTTCAACACTTTTACAGTTGAAGCTAGTCAATAACTAACAAAGTTTATTTGCCAAATGATAATCAACAACACAAACAGATTTCCTTGCCGTAGGATTTATCGATAATTATTTGTAAATGATGAAATTTAGGCCATACGTTTGCTTAAAGTAAGATTTAGGAATTTTTTCTTCTTAATGAGGAATTAACTCATAGCAATTTAGGACAAACACATGCAAATTGCATTCCACATCACATCAATTGCATTTCCAAGGAATTTTTATGGTTTCCGGAAGAATTTGAGGTTATCTTTGGGAATACCAAGCTGTAATACTCTTTTGAATCCCATTTTCGCCTGACTAAGAGTCAGAAAAGGGCCACATGTTAGTTCTAGAAATAACACATTTGGACAACGTTTTGGGCGATTCACTAGTCAATACTTGTTAAAGTGTCTCAAGATACGGTATAATTACGGTAAACCAAGTGCATAAAACCGAGTCACAACACCAGAGATGATAGACTCACAGCACTGGAAGGTAGATGGGGTCATCACTGTCCGCTGGAGGCTGAATTCAGAGTTGGTCCGAGGTACGCTGGGCCGCGATCGTCGACAACTCAAAGTTTGCCGCCAGAACTGTGGAAGTCGATGCCAATAAGCAAGAAGCAAGCTGTGTGTCCTTAGTTGGAAGCATACAAATACAAAAAATTGAGTACTGCACAGAGCTACGAGTTCACATACCAGGGATTTGAAGCCGTGACAAGTCAGATCGGGCAATGAATAGGCTGCAAAGACATTCTTGAAGCCTTCATACACTGGCAGAGCGGTTGTACTCTGTGATATCAGGCAAACAGTGCAGGGCGCAGTAGCACATCTGATAGTGGTACAGAACACCGTGGAAAAAATTACAGTTTTATAACACTCATACAGATGCAGCAAGGGTGTGGGTCCACTTTTCCAGCAGTACATCTGAGTTTTATGTGGGGCACTGCCCTAGCCGTGTTAGAAACAGTTTGACATGAGACCTAAACGAATCGAAATGAAGTTATAGACATTTGTACCTCGAGATGCGCTGAAAACGGTGGTGCAGCTTTTCCAAATTGCAACAGGCTTTTGTTTATTAATATTTGCGTATCGGTAAACAATTTTTAAACAACTTACGTAAATTTAAACCAATACTTAACTGTGGCACTCTTTTGTTTTCCAAGGGTATGAATAGGACCCGCACGGAATTTTCGAGGACTTCACCAATTTTATTCGACAGAAACCCATGCCGGCTGTGCTCCTGGTTTTAGGTAACATTATTTGTTTTTTGGTGTCGTAGTAGTGTGTTTGTTTGTGGCTTACGTGAAAATAAATAGTGTTAATTGTTTGTGATGTTTGATATCCAAGTTTGGTTGCTGGTATTCTGATTTGGAACAACTTATACAGCTTTCTTTAAAGAAATTGGTTCCAAGACGAGGTGGAACAGCGGACATTATGCATATCTGCAGTACCAGCGGCGCGACGACAAACATGGCGAGGAAAGGGATTAAGAAAACGGAAACATTTACAACAAAAGACAAAACAGTAATGAACATAGGGGCATGGAACGTGAGAGGAAGCAGAGAGAAAAAAGTATAGATAGTAGAGGAAATGAAAAAAGCGAACATAGATTATCTAGGGATAAATGAGACTAAAATGAAAGGAAAAGGACTGAAAAGAATACATGGAGGGTACTGGATGTACACAGTCAGAGTAGAACAGGAAAAACTCGCACAAGCAGGGGTAGGATTTATAGGATTTATAATCAGGAAGAACATAGTGGTGGCGAATTATAAGAATGAACGAATTATGAAATTAGACATAAAGTTTGGAAAACAACCAATAATAATAATAATAGTCGCCTTACGGTCCAAATGAAGACGATGGCAGTCAAAGCAAAAACAAGTTCTCTGAAGAGCTGCAAGAGAAGGTAGATAATGCGCCACAAGAAACAATAATTATGCGAGACTTCATCGGTAGTGTAGGAAAAACTAACATAGGAATAGAAGAACATCTAGGAAAACAAGGCGAAGAAACACTAAATACAAACGGGAAAATAATACTAGGATTCTGTCAGGCAAACGACCTAGTGGCAGCAAATTCCAAATCTTACAGACGACGATAAGCATAAATTCACGTGAGAAGACCATAACAAACACACCAAATTAATAATAGACTATTTCTTGGTCCAAAGAAGACTATAAAAGCAATAAAGAACGTAAGAGTAAAGTCGGAGATGGATATAGGCAACGACCATCATATGGTAATACTAGAATGAAAACTAAGACAGGAAGAAACTAAAGAAGAATTAAAGAAGGCAGTTCAAATAAGAATAAACATGTACAAACTTAAAAAACAGGATGTAAGAGAGAAATATAAAGAAATATTGGAAACAAAAGTAATACAAGGAGGCACAGTAAAAGAAAGATGGGAAAGTTTTAAGAGGAGTGTAGCAGCTTCAGCAAAAGAAACCTGCGGCACATCGAGAGTAGGCAACAAATACCTAAAGAAAATATCATGGTGGACAGAAGAAATAATAAAATAGTGAAGGAAAAGAAAAAGTGGAGAAAATACCTACAGACAAGAAACCCTGAAAACTGAGATAAATACAAAAACATCAGAACAATCTTCAAAGATAACATAAAGGCTGCAAAAGAAAATTTCTGGGTAAAATTTGGAAACACTGTTCTATGGAGTAAATAAACAGATGAGACAAAAAAAAGGGAGTGCTGATTAAGAATATCAGGAACGAGCAAGGGATAGTACTAAATGAAGAACAAGAAATAATGGAAAAATGAAGAAGATATTTCATACTTCATGTCACTTCTGGTCGGTGAGAATATAAAACAATATACGACAAACGAAAACATTACAAAAGCAAAGAAAACACAAGAAACTAAGCAAAAAATGTGACAATAAAAGAACTAGACGAAGCAATATTAAAAATAACGCTTGGTAGAACAGCAGGACAAGACATGATTACACCAGAAATCATCAAACAAGCTGGAGAAAAAACCAAAGAAGAATTACTGAGAGTAATGAATATGTGTTTAAAGAATGGCGTACACCCCGTGACAGGCAAGTAGGAATAATAACACCCATACATATGTAACGTTTCGCACAGCGCGAGCGCGATTTTAGAATTATAAATTTATTCGCGCTTTCCTCCATGCCGTATTTTACGTTAGGTATCGAAGCGTTGCGTCTTTAGTCCGCGCGGGCGGCGATAAACGACGTGATCGCGAAGAGTCGTAGGGACACCTCCGCGCACATAAAGCAAGAATACCCGAACCGGCGTGAACCGCTGATTACACCGGCCCAGGGAATTTTTCCCGAACCTCTTCCAGACCTGATTCCGCTCAGGAAAGTCTTCGGGCTCTTCGAGAAGTTTTCCCAAATTTTGCTCCTACCCTAATCTCACTCAGGAGGGTCTCTAGACTTTTCGAGGAAACTTCTACCAGCTTTCCAGCACCCGGTTGCCAGGAGGGTGACGCCAGACTCTTCGGTTACGTTCCTCAGCACCTGGTTGCCAGGAGGGTCACGTCAGACTCTTTGGTGACGTTTCCCAGCACCTAGTTACTTAGAAGGTCCTCCTAGGCCCGACGAAGACGGTGTCCAACACTTAGTTATTAGGAGAACTAAACCGATCTCGCCGACGAGGATTCCCAGTACCTGGATACCAGGAAGATTAAACCGAGCTCGCCAGTGACGGTTCCGTCCTACTAAATTTCCCTGCATAAGGACAATGACGCTGATGTGTTTAAGCCCATTAATTGATCCGGAGCGGCTTGGCACCATCGAAGCCGAAAACGAGCACTAGCAGGCCCAGCCTAGAAAGCCAGAGGCCGGCTTCCATAGTTATGCACGTTTGAATTGAGAGCAATTCGACGGGGATCATCGCCAACAAGAAACAACGGTTATTCGAACGAAATTCACTTACCTGGATTCGCAAAGCAGCTGTCACAGGTAAAATCAGCTAAACTAGCCGTCCGCCAATAGCACACCTGCAGGCCGCGATAAACACGAGTTGCACCTGGTATGCATGTAATTTAACTTGATATTACCTGCACTTTCAATAATTTGAAGACATATTTCAATGTGTATGTACCGCCATTAAGCGGTTTTCGCTAATTGTCATTTTATCTGTGCAGGCCCGACGAACTGCCTATGGGACATCGGAACTACTCTATGTATAGGCTGTTCCAAAAGAGACTGACACGCCCCGTTAAAAGAGTTCTATTAATTGTTACATTTTTATTTCTTTGTCTGATCAAATACAATTTAATTTAATATATTTAGCTAAACATATTATACATTGATAAAAATTATTTTGTGTTTTTTCCTGGGTAATTAAGCTTGAGTTTATTATTGGTACCTTGGCATTCTGAGCTACCTAGAAAGCCAGTATTAGTCTGGTAATTGTAGCAAACAGATTAAACAATTAAATTAAATTAAACTAGCACGTGTGGCTACACATAAGAAAGGAGACGTAAGAGAATGTGGAAATTTTAGAGGCATCTCCCTCTTAAGTATACCTGGTGAACTATATTCAAGTGTCATAGTACGAGTACAAAAGATAGAAGGAACGCTGGAAGAAGCGCAATGCGAATTTAGGAAGGGAAGAAATACGCAAAGCTTAACCTTGAGACAAATAAACGAAAAAAGCCGTAGCGATAAACAAGCAAGTACTCATATGCTACATAGACTTAGAAACAGCTTTTGACAAAGTGGAAAGGAACGACGTCTGGAGATGCATAGAAAAAAGAGAGTAGAGAAAAGTTTGATCCATGCAGTCAAGGCTCTGTACCAGTGCTGTCCTTTTTTTTAATTTATATTAATAAATCTCTCTTTTAAATTAACGAACCGAAGCGTAGCTCGGGTGATTCACTAGTCTATACCATCAAACAGTTGGTCTCTTTGTATGTTTGTATCTTTGTTCGCTATCTGCTCCGAAGGTACTGGACCGATTAAATTGTATGATAGCAAAAAAAGTACGAAAAAGTTTTAATGAAATTGTATATTTTGCGAAGCTAAGCGTAGCTCGGGTGATTCATTATATACCATTATAGCAGCGCCTTATTCAACGAAGTATCGTTGGTTCAGAGGTAGAATGCTCGCCTGCCACGCGGACAGCCCGGGTTCGATTCCCGACCGATGCATCCTTTTCTTAATTTATATTAATGAATCTCTTTTAAATTAGCGAACCGAAGTGTAGCTCGGGTGATGCACTAGTTAAGTATAAAGATACAATGACACCTTCCTCACATCATTAGTAAAGATGAAACTAACTAAAGTTATTATTAATTCCTAAGATAATGAAAAGTTCTAGTTTTAAACAATGCAATTTACATTTCTATCTCTGTTTATTCCCTTTAAGTGCAGCAGCGTTTTGATTAAATATAAAAAGAGTTATAGTTGTTTTATGGTGTTTTAATGTTACAGTTATTTCTAATAATACTTAAAAAAAATTTTTAATCAAATTTTATATCTGCTATTACTATAAAACTATTATTGCCACTTAGAGATTTATTGATGGTCAAGGAAGAATTGTCATTTTTAAGTTTAGACGCTTTGGCAAATCGATTACCCACTTTACGATTGAGCCAGCTATTTATGAAGGCGTCAGTCATGTTATCGGGAGTTCAAATTTGAGAAGTGCTTTATGTTTTTAATAGGGGTTCAACTAAAGCTTTCCATTAAACTCGGTGCATAAATTATGGACCGGGATTAAATTTTAAGGGCAGCCCTAACGGCCCAAAGTTTTTCTACTCTCGCACGAGATAAAAATTTATAGTTATAATGTATTTTAATTTGCGCTGTGGCAGGATATCTCGCTGAAGCTACTGATGTATACATTATAAAAGGAGCCATAACATGGTCGAATTCTGGGTTATGTATACTTCATGTCTCGCTGCAGATGCCATGAATATTCTATGCTGTAGCGGATCCAGAGCGAGTCTCTTGGCGAATTTCCAGCAATATTACGTTTAGTTCGAAGTAAACAAGGAACTTCATATATTTAACCCTAAATTGGAACACCTTTTATCAGATTTGCAGTTTGCACTGCAATATCATAGACATTTCTATATTTTTGTAGAAACAGTTTTGCTGCATCTTTGTTTTATTAAAGTAGCTTATACAAGTCTAAACTTGCAGCAATTTAATAGTAATTAATTTATGTGTTTAACTTTAACCTATAAATAGACATAAAACCTTGCCATGGTGAAATATTGCAGTTTGAAGTAAAAAAGTACAGGTTGAATTGAACACAACTAATTCGATCTGCCGACTTTCGTACTTATTTAAGGATTAAACAGTACTTTTTTAGAAATAAGAAATGTGGTAGAAAGTGAGGCGTCTAATTAAAATTACTCTCATTTTTCCTTAACATAGTCGAACTAGAAAGAACAAAGAACGGTAACAGCAAACGCCGCGACTTGTAGCGCTTTGGATGTCCGCATAAACTTGAAATTAGCAATTTAGCTACAATGTCGACTACAGCCATGTATATAATACAATTACGTCTGTTGCTGTGCTCCTCTTTGTGAAAAATATTGCTATGATTGTACGATTCCACTAATACTGCCTTTATCTTCGCGGTTGGCAACAAGTTTTCAGTCTTTGCAAAAGGGTGCTTGAGGGATATTGCATAATTTTGCAATGAGTTTGATAGATTGTAGAATATCGAAACAGTAGACGTAAAGCGTCAAATATTTATATGGGGGTTGTTCTAATTGTTCGCATCAGGCCATTGATGCCAATAAAATAACAACATTTGCATACATTTAGAGCTCATGCTTCGTTCTCAGGTTGTGGTTAAAGCCTATAGAGAACACTTTTTATTCGATTTTTATAAGTTGTTTGTTGACCACTAGACAGTATAGAAGTGCAGCGAAATCCTTTTCGAACAATGATCTTTTATGACTATCAAATAAGTTTGACAGTTTTGCACAGTATTTTTTCTCAACCTACGATAATTCATTTTTAGATTACTGTTATATATAAATTGTATTTGAATATCAATTTAGTGAAATTGGATAAGGTTAAGGTTGCTATAAAAAATAAAACAGAGTAGGAGTTGTGATGTTGACAAGTTATATTTTTAAGAGTTGTCAAGATAGCATTCAATATTTCCTAACGCGTGGATGAGATCTAAAATCATACAGACTTTCAAAATTGGAGATAAGCACAACATAAAAAATTTGCAAAGAATTTTACACAGAACCTCCTGCGTAAGTGCGGCGCACATCAATCGCTGTAAATTCCGTCAACGCTATACAGTTTTTCAACTCCGTTTGTCTGTCTGTCTGTTTGCCTGTTGGCGGTATAACTCAAAAACTATTTGTTGGAGGAAGAGGATATTTTGCATGCAGATTATATATCTACCTGGCATGAAATCGAGAAAATGTTGGACAAATATATACAGGGCGAGCACCTTAAAAAATACAATTTTATTTACTTTTGCGTTAACTGAGAAACAGATAGAAGTAATAATTTGCACCGTCTTTACACTAGACGAAAATGAGACCCAATAGGCCGGTCCTTGATGGGCCCGTGGATCAGACGGCTGGATTTAAATTCGTGTTCGCAAGCGCTGTGGTTCGAGTCCCATCACCGGTAATGTTTTTTTTAAATTTGAAATTGATTTAATTCGCACTACCAAGTGTTTCCTTTTATAGTTCCGGTATTATTACGAATATAAAGTTATTATTACACCTATTTTTCTTTAATTTTTAAAATTGTTTAGTGTCACAACGTCCACTTGCGAGGAAAGGTTTGAGTAATGCCCTTTACAGATTTTTTTGGTTTCTTCTACGGCGTTTACCTTGTATCTGTAGGGTACTTTTATCTATTCCTGTGTTAAAGCAAAAATGGGCAACATTTTATTTTTTAAGGTGCTTACCATGTATATATTTGACCAAACCTAGATTCTGTTTCGAGCCTGGTAGGGAGATTATCTGTATGCAAAAGACCATTTGCCTCTAATAAATAGTTTTTGAGCTATACCACCAATAGACGACCAGTCAAACGCACAAACGGACAGACGGCCAGATGGGCAGACGTACAGACAGACAGAAAGTGGGAGAACATGGAACATGTTTCTCATCGTCTAGGGACTCTAAAACGTGAAGATCTGAAAAAATCTCGTACGAATGTAGGGGAGGAGTGTTGCACGACGTTGGACTGCTTCCAAAAGATTTTTATCTCTAATGAGATCAAGATTTCACACAGGACCACATAACTCTAACGCTCGTCTTACGTAGGTTTTGTACAGTTTCATAAACGTTGTCAGTGATGCCTTGACAAAAGTATTTTTGAGTAAATTCAACGATATATTAGCTTTTTCAGATAGATATTATATGCTGAGACCATGTAAGGGCGTTAGTTATGATGACACCCAGATCACAGTGAAATGAACCCGTCTTTAAACCTTGGGAAGAGATAGTGTAATCTAGATCTGGGGGTTGTTTTTTCCTATATGCAGTACTAAACTTTTACCAATAGTAAGTGGCAGTAACCATTCTGCACACCAAGCAGAGATCTTGTCGATGTCTTCTTCTAGTTGTGTATGCGATGTGATGAGGTTTCCGTAAAGTTTTGTTCGTCTTCAGAGTACCAACTTTCTGATTTATATAAACGTGGCAGCTCTGAGATATATACAAGGAATAATAAGGGTCCAAGAACGGAACCCTGTGGCACTCCGCTTAAAACCGGTAACTTATCAGAGACAGCATTTCCGACTCTAATTTGGAAGAATCTTTCGGATAAGAAATCTTCAATCCAAAAGAGAAGGTTACTCCTTATGCCATAATGAGCTAACTTATGCAATAATCTATTCCAGGCCACCTTATCGAAGCTCTTGGAAAAATCAAAATATATTACATTGGTAGGTTGTTTGTTGTCAAGAGCTATGGTCCAAACGTTCACGCATTGAAGCAGATTAGTGAGTACTGATCTACCACAAACGAAACCATGCTGTTGATCTGGTATTACTTTCTGATCCAGAAGAAACGTTGACATTTGTTCGGATATTACGGCTTCGATCAGTTTGCATACAATAGAAGTTAAACTTATGGGTCGATAGTTTTCTGCATTTAATTTGTCACTTTCTTAAAAAAGGAGTCATTAGTGCAAGTTTCCAAGAAATGGAAGTACATGTTTATCGTAAGACGCCTGCACACCGTCTAAACCAGGAAACGTAGAGCTTTTCAGGTTTTGAACATGATTTTCCAAAATATCAGAACCAAAACGTATATTCTCTAAACCTATGGTAACACCGTTCGCTGAAATCTGAGCTAAAGTTCAATCACTTGGTTCCATTGTAAAAACTGATGAAAATGATTGAGCCAAAATGTGTGTGATTTCAGTATTAGACTCTTTACGAAGCAGAGGGACACCAATTTTGGTACATAGAGAAGAGCGTATACTTTTATGGATTCTCTTCGCTTCATTGAACTGAGCAATATTATTCTCATGTAGACGTCTGGTGCCTATAATTCCAAGATATACTCGATTTGAAAATTGTGAATTCGATAATCGTCCCGATCCCGAGGGCGCCTTTTTTTCATAAAGCTATCCAGAGACTCTTGTTCGGAACATTTTCTATACAGGAAACAATGCCACACACATACAAAGAAATGACACTCAAAGGTATAATACTTTAACTATACTTTATATTCCAGGCATATGTGACAAAATTAGACGAATTGGAAATAGATTCAATGTTAGGACGGTATTCAAAACGATGAATATCTTGCGGTCAGTTCTGACAAAAACTAAACCGTTCAACGAAGAACAACATTCAGAAAATTGTATAGGTATATAGTATGCCCTGTGAATGCGGGAAATATTATATCGGTGAAACATCCAGACCTTTAGCAGTTAGAGTTAAAAAACATAAAAATATGATGAAAACCTATCAATTCAATAAGTCTAAGCTGACAGAACATGCTTGGGATCACAATCACAAAATACACTGGCATAACACAAAGACCTTGCCTAAAGAATCGATGTCAACTAAACGTAAAATTAAGGAGACGGCATATATTTTACTTAACGAAGATAAATGCGTGTCGCCTTTCTCAATATTTTTAGGCAATAGCTGGCTATCGATTCTTAAAGATCAGATCAAGTAGGTTTAGATAATCAACAAACGTCAGTGTCAAGCTATTGATTTGAGGTTGGTGGTTTTTCAATCTCCGTGAAAAAAGCTAAGTTTCTTGTTCTTTTTAATTGTTAATCGTTGATAAAGAGAGCAGATTGTCCCTCGAAACGTTCGTTATTTACGTTATTTAATAATTTTAATTTGCTTAGTAGCGAAATACCCAAATAAGAATATGAATTAAAGCTTTCTTTCGTTTTAGTAATTTCATTATATTGCTATTTATCCATTGTTTCTGAGCGCTACATCGAATTTGTCATATGTTAGCCTGGTTTTCAATAATTTCGTTAACTGTGGAGAAATATATTTCGCACATTAGGTTAGGGTCATTGTTTATTTCTAAGATACTATCCCAATTCAGAGCAGCAAGCGCCTCGTTAACTTTTTTGTAATTAATGTACCTGTAGGTTATTACTGCATGTTTAGTATTTGTTTTGAGTACAAGCTGAAGTTTAGTAGTAATGGACACATGATTGGATTTACCTACGGGTGCATTGAATTCAGGGTCGATTGCTAGTAAAGGGACGTTGGTAAAGATAAAATCCACAGTAGATGGGTATCAGTTTATTCGGTATCTGGTATGTTCTTTGGTCAACTGCTTTAAATTAGAATTAAGTATGATTTCCGCAAAGCAGGCCTAAGCATTATTAATATTTGCATTTGGATATTCACTTAGTGGCCAAATGGGCGAGGGGAAATTAAAATCGTCTGCAAGTAATAAATTGTTTTTGGTATGAGATAATTCAGAGAGCTTATTAACTAAGAGTAAGTCATCGTTCATGATAGAGTTCGATGGTGATCTATAAACGCATACCAAGGTATGTATATGCAGGCTGCCCCCCCCCCCCCCGCCCCATTCTGCCAACTCGATCAGTTCCGTCGAGTAAATAACTATTTAATTAAGTAACAAACGACTTCCGGAATTGAACCGTGTCATGATTGAGATCGAAGAACTCAACGTTTCGCTCACTTTCGTAAGGGTCTTCAACAGGAGGAAAAAAGCAAAAGAGCACGGTAACTCAACGTGTTAACCACGCCAGAGGCAAAACTCTTTGCAAGGGGAGGGACAGAAGAGCACGGTAACTCAACGTGTGAACCACGTCAGAGGCGAAACTCGACTGACTATCGAAAGAAGAATGGCGAGAATTTATAGGCAAGCGCTTGCCTCAGTTGTCAGTCGAGTTTCGCCTCTGACGTGGTTCACACGTTGAGTTACCGTGCTCTTCTGTCCCTCCCCTTGCAAAGAGTTTTGCCTCTGGCGTGGTTAACACGTTGAGTTACCGTGCTCTTTTGCTTTTTTCCTCCTGTTGAAGACCCTTACGAAAGTGAGCGAAACGTTGAGTTCTTCGATCTCAATCATGACACGGTTCAATTCCGGAAGTCGTTTGTTACTTAATTAAATAGTTATTTACTCGACGGAACTGATCGAGTTGGCAGAATGGGGCGGGGGGGGGGGGGGCAGCCTGCATATACATACCTTGGTATGCGTTTATAGATCACCATCGAACTCTATCATGAACGATGACTTACTCTTAGTTAATAAGCTCTCTGAATTATCTCATACCAAAAACAATTTATTACTTGCAGACGATTTTAATTTCCCCTCGCCCATTTGGCCACTAAGTGAATATCCAAATGCAAATATTAATAATGCTTAGGCCTGCTTTGCGGAAATCATACTTAATTCTAATTTAAAGCAGTTGACCAAAGAACATACCAGATACCGAATAAACTGATACCCATCTACTGTGGATTTTATCTTTACCAACGTCCCTTTACTAGCAATCGACCCTGAATTCAATGCACCCGTAGGTAAATCCAATCATGTGTCCATTACTACTAAACTTCAGCTTGTACTCAAAACAAATACTAAACATGCAGTAATAACCTACAGGTACATTAATTACAAAAAAGTTAACGAGGCGCTTGCTGCTCTGAATTGGGATAGTATCTTAGAAATAAACAATGACCCTAACCTAATGTGCGAAATATATTTCTCCACAGTTAACGAAATTATTGAAAACCAGGCTAACATATGACAAATTCGATGTAGCGCTCAGAAACAATGGATAAATAGCAATATAATGAAATTACTAAAACGAAAGAAAGCTTTAATTCATATTCTTATTTGGGTATTTCGCTACTAAGCAAATTAAAATTATTAAATAACGTAAATAACGAACGTTTCGAGGGACAATCTGCTCTCTTTATCAACGATTAACAATTAAAAAGAACAAGAAACTTAGCTTTTTTCACGGAGATTGAAAAACCACCAACCTCAAATCAATAGCTTGACACTGACGTTTGTTGATTATCTAAACCTACTTGATCTGATCTTTAAGAATCGATAGCCAGCTATTGCCTAAAAATATTGAGAAAGGCGACACGCATTTATCTTCGTTAAGTAAAATATATGCCGTCTCCTTAATTTTACGTTTAGTTGACATCGATTCTTTAGGCAAGGTCTTTGTGTTATGCCAGTGTATTTTGTGATTGTGATCCCAAGCATGTTCTGTCAGCTTAGACTTATTGAATTGATAGGTTTTCATCATATTTTTATGTTTTTTAACTCTAACTGCTAAAGGTCTGGATGTTTCACCGATATAATATTTCCCGCATTCACAGGGCATACTATATACCTATACAATTTTCTGAATGTTGTTCTTCGTTGAACGGTTTAGTTTTTGTCAGAACTGACCGCAAGATATTCATCGTTTTGAATACCGTCCTAACATTGAATCTATTTCCAATTCGTCTAATTTTGTCACATATGCCTGGAATATAAAGTATAGTTAAAGTATTATACCTTTGAGTGTCATTTCTTTGTATGTGTGTGGCATTGTTTCCTGTATAGAAAATGTTCCGAACAAGAGTCTCTGGATAGCTTTATGAAAAAAAGGCGCCCTCGGGATCGGGACGATTATCGAATTCACAATTTTCAAATCGAGTATATCTTGGAATTATAGGCACCAGACGTCTACATGAGAATAATATTGCTCAGTTCAATGAAGCGAAGAGAATCCATAAAAGTATACGCTCTTCTCTATGTACCAAAATTGGTGTCCCTCTGCTTCGTAAAGAGTCTAATACTGAAATCACACACATTTTGGCTCAATCATTTTCATCAGTTTTTACAATGGAACCAAGTGATTGAACTTTAGCTCAGATTTCAGCGAACGGTGTTACCATAGGTTTAGAGAATATACGTTTTGGTTCTGATATTTTGGAAAATCATGTTCAAAACCTGAAAAGCTCTACGTTTCCTGGTTTAGACGGTGTGCAGGCGTCTTACGATAAACATGTACTTCCATTTCTTGGAAACTTGCACTAATGACTCCTTTTTTAAGAAAGTGACAAATTAAATGCAGAAAACTATCGACCCATAAGTTTAACTTCTATTGTATGCAAACTGATCGAAGCCGTAATATCCGAACAAATGTCAACGTTTCTTCTGGATCAGAAAGTAATACCAGATCAACAGCATGGTTTCGTTTGTGGTAGATCAGTACTCACTAATCTGCTTCAATGCGTGAACGTTTGGACCATAGCTCTTGACAACAAACAACCTACCAATGTAATATATTTTGATTTTTCCAAGAGCTTCGATAAGGTGGCCTGGAATAGATTATTGCATAAGTTAGCTCATTATGGCATAAGGAGTAACCTTCTCTTTTGGATTGAAGATTTCTTATCCGAAAGATTCTTCCAAATTAGAGTCGGAAATGCTGTCTCTGATAAGTTACCGGTTTTAAGCGGAGTGCCACAGGGTTCCGTTCTTGGACCCTTATTATTCCTTGTATATATCTCAGAGCTGCCACGTTTATATAAATCAGAAAGTTGGTACTCTGAAGACGAACAAAACTTTACGGAAACCTCATCACATCGCATACACAACTAGAAGAAGACATCGACAAGATCTCTGCTTGGTGTGCAGAATGGTTACTGCCACTTACTATTGGTAAAAGTTTAGTACTGCATATAGGAAAAAACAACCCCCAGATCTAGATTACACTATCTCTTCCCAAGGTTTAAAGACGGGTTCATTTCACTGTGATCTGGGTGTCATCATAACTAACGCCCTTACATGGTCTCAGCATATAATATCTATCTGAAAAAGCTAATATATCGTTGAATTTACTCAAAAATACTTTTGTCAAGGCATCACTGACAACGTTTATGAAACTGTACAAAACCTACGTAAGACGAGCGTTAGAGTTATGTGGTCCTGTGTGAAATCTTGATCTCATTAGAGATAAAAATCTTTTGGAAGCAGTCCAACGTCGTGCAACACTCCTCCCCTACATTCGTACGAGATTTTTTCAGATCTTCACGTTTTAGAGTCCCTAGACGATGAGAAACATGTTCCATGTTCTCCCACTTTCTGTCTGTCTGTACGTCTGCCCATCTGGCCGTCTGTCCGTTTGTGCGTTTGACTGGTCGTCTATTGGTGGTATAGCTCAAAAACTATTTATTAGAGGCAAATGGTCTTTTGCATACAGATAATCTCCCTACCAGGCTCGAAACAGAATCTAGGTTTGGTCAAATATATACATGGTAAGCACCTTAAAAAATAAAATGTTGCCCATTTTTGCTTTAACACAGGAATAGATAAAAGTACCCTACAGATACAAGGTAAACGCCGTAGAAGAAACCAAAAAAATCTGTAAAGGGCATTACTCAAACCTTTCCTCGCAAGTGGACGTTGTGACACTAAACAATTTTAAAAATTAAAGAAAAATAGGTGTAATAATAACTTTATATTCGTAATAATACCGGAACTATAAAAGGAAACACTTGGTAGTGCGAATTAAATCAATTTCAAATTTAAAAAAAACATTACCGGTGATGGGACTCGAACCACAGCGCTTGCGAACACGAATTTAAATCCAGCCGTCTGATCCACGGGCCCATCAAGGACCGGCCTATTGGGTCTCATTTTCGTCTAGTGTAAAGACGGTGCAAATTATTACTTCTATCTGTTTCTCAGTTAACGCAAAAGTAAATAAAATTGTATTTTTTAAGGTGCTCGCCCTGTATATATTTGTCCAACATTTTCTCGATTTCATGCCAGGTAGATATATAATCTGCATGCAAAATATCCTCTTCCTCCAACAAATAGTTTTTGAGTTATACCGCCAACAGGCAAACAGACAGACAGACAAACGGAGTTGAAAAACTGTATAGCGTTGACGGAATTTACAGCGATTGATGTGCGCCGCACTTACGCAGGAGGTTCTGTGTAAAATTCTTTGCAAATTTTTTATGTTGTGCTTATCTCCAATTTTGAAAGTCTGTATGATTTTAGATCTCATCCACGCGTTAGGAAATATTGAATGCTATCTTGACAACTCTTAAAAATATAACTTGTCAACATCACAACTCCTACTCTGTTTTATTTTTTATAGCAACCTTAACCTTATCCAATTTCACTAAATTGATATTCAAATACAATTTATATATAACAGTAATCTAAAAATGAATTATCGTAGGTTGAGAAAAAATACTGTGCAAAACTGTCAAACTTATTTGATAGTCATAAAAGATCATTGTTCGAAAAGGATTTCGCTGCACTTCTATACTGTCTAGTGGTCAACAAACAACTTATAAAAATCGAATAAAAAGTGTTCTCTATAGGCTTTAACCACAACCTGAGAACGAAGCATGAGCTCTAAATGTATGCAAATGTTGTTATTTTATTGGCATCAATGGCCTGATGCGAACAATTAGAACAACCCCCATATAAATATTTGACGCTTTACGTCTACTGTTTCGATATTCTACAATCTATCAAACTCATTGCAAAATTATGCAATATCCCTCAAGCACCCTTTTGCAAAGACTGAAAACTTGTTGCCAACCGCGAAGATAAAGGCAGTATTAGTGGAATCGTACAATCATAGCAATATTTTTCACAAAGAGGAGCACAGCAACAGACGTAATTGTATTATATACATGGCTGTAGTCGACATTGTAGCTAAATTGCTAATTTCAAGTTTATGCGGACATCCAAAGCGCTACAAGTCGCGGCGTTTGCTGTTACCGTTCTTTGTTCTTTCTAGTTCGACTATGTTAAGGAAAAATGAGAGTAATTTTAATTAGACGCCTCACTTTCTACCACATTTCTTATTTCTAAAAAAGTACTGTTTAATCCTTAAATAAGTACGAAAGTCGGCAGATCGAATTAGTTGTGTTCAATTCAACCTGTACTTTTTTACTTCAAACTGCAATATTTCACCATGGCAAGGTTTTATGTCTATTTATAGGTTAAAGTTAAACACATAAATTAATTACGTCAGAGGCGAAACTCGACTGACAACTGAGGCAAGCGCTTGCCTATAAATTCTCGCCATTCTTCTTTCGATAGTCAGTCGAGTTTCGCCTCTGACGTGGTTCACACGTTGAGTTACCGTGCTCTTCTGTCCCTCCCCTTGCAAAGAGTTTCTCCTCTGCCGTGGTTAACACGTTGTGTTACCGTGCTCTTTTGCTTTTTTCCTCCTGATGAAGCCCCTTCCGAAAGTGGGCGAAACGTTGAGTTCTTCGATCTCAATCATGACACGGTCCAATCCCGGAAGTTGTTTGTTACATGTATATGTTTTTAAAGTCCCCACCATTTTTTTTCTATTACAATCCAGCATTAAGTTTTAGTACAAATAACTGACACTAACATCCCAACCCTGCCACTGGTCGTCTACCATGATACCAACGTCTACCAACAAGTGCAGCGCCGCAATGACCTTAGCCCCACGAAATATTATTCATGTTAGAGAGAAATACAATCCGACATTTCGTTAGTATCACACTATTTAATATTTACTTGCAAATTTACAATTTTACAAATGGCCAGAGCCAAACAATTTTTTTCCTTATTCAGAAATTGAGAAAATAAGGCAACAAAATCTTCCCTCCCCCTCACAACCGCATCCCGAATTCTTTCTTTTAAAAAATACAATCGACCAGTAGAAAGCTCCCAAACAGTGAATTTCACACAAATAATGATTTTAAGGTTTTTCTGATAATTATACAATTTTCCCCATTTTGCAATCCCCAAATCCCAGCACAGAACGCATTCGTGTCCAAAAAATCGTTTTAACCCCACAATTTTTGCCCCTCAAATCACAACTTTTCCAGAAACTTCGCCCTTGACGATATCTTCAAAATGACACCAACAACATTTACATTAAATACGTACAACATGCAAAAATGTAGTTACATATACACAGTACTTAAATTAAATGCAGAAAATAACAGAAAAGATGACGTTGGCTTTTCAGTCTGGTTATCTATTTCATTTGATAATCATCTTTAAAGTTTTTCGATTTATCATTACATTTGGCTAATTTTACTAATTAATCGCCATCGGGGCTTTTCAAAAGAGGTAAAATGTCTGCACAAGACATAAATTATGAAAGAGGCTGAAAACTTTCTCAAAAACATGTTGCTAGCCGGAATTTACAAAACAAAAGAAATTATTTTTCAGATTGACGAAATCTTTAGAAGTATCTTTTCTAAAGAAGTAAACGGAAATCCTACGAATTCATTAAAATTAGGCATTTCCGAGACAGAAGACTTAAATTCCTAGACTTAACTCGGACTCGCTTCCAGCTGTTTGCCGTTCTCCATTGAAGAGACTTTGAAAACTGAAGATTTGTGAAAATCTAACAAATCAATGACTATGATGATGATAATGAAGAAAAAACGATGAAAAAAGAACAAGAAAATCTACAAAACGATGCCGTCATAGAAGTTCATGACGAAATTGCTGATAATAAAGCAAATGCATATAGATTCGAGAGAGCCACCGCCACAGAAGATGGCGAAAAGATATGGCTACGCTTGTTCAACGCCAATCAATGAAGAATTGGAGTGTGAGTCATGTAAGCAGGGAGGTTTCGTCGGCTACTGGAGCGGTACAATAGACAAATTTGAGCGGCAAAATGTGGTTTCGTTTCGCTCGAAGATTTGCCCGGACAGGGTACGTTTGGAGTTAATCTGAACGACAAGATGTTGTTTTGTTGTGCTCGAAGATTAACAGGGCAGGGTTGGTTTGGGGTTAATCTGGAGCTACAAGATGTTGTATCTGGACTGGAGGTGACTGGTGGAGCTCTTGGGCTCTTGGGCCCAAGTTACCCCCGGCTGAGTTTCAAGTTCTGGTCTGGTTTCAGAAAGGAGCGGGTTAGATCTCCCTCTGGACTGAGCGTTATTGTATATGCGTTGTTATCTCCTTCCACGTCGTTTTCATAGGAAAACCTAAGAGGAGCTAAACGTGACACTTCGGTGTGGACGGAAAATAGGAATGTTCGGATCGAGCAGCCCGGCGTAGTTTGCTACAATTTTACACCTGGGCTTTATCGGACAATCAGCAGGATCTCTTGACGGTATTCTTCAAGTTTTTCTTACCCTCTGCGTGGCTCCGAATGTTCGCCTTCAAATTGATAACGCCAATTAAAACATTCTAAAACACTCGAAACGTTACAACTGATGCAAATCAACATCGAGGTCCAGCGACTTGCCTTTGCTGTGCAATCTGTGCATTTATAAAGACAAAAATCAGGAAATTATAGAGGATTCCCAAAAACGTATAAAAACTGCAGGAGATACCTTCAGACCCTTCAAGAATATGGCATGTGGCTGAGATATACCGATGGGGCCAAAACTATATATAACAGCAATAAAATAACATGAACAAGAGAATAGCACGTATTGTTTGAGTAAGAAAGAGATAAATATCGAAGCAAATATTTGATTAGTCTTGACGCTCATTTTAATTATGACATATGTCAACTAAACTTGCCTACTAAACAAATTTTGTGTGTGGTCATCTTTTTATTCCTCAAGTATTCTATTTTGTTGTTCATGTTATCTCATTGCTTTTATATACAATTATGGCCCCATCCATATATTGCTATATTTACAAATAGGAAACAATTGACAATAGAGCCTTTAAAGTCAAATAATTTCATTTTGAAGGAAGTGCTATTCTAAGAAAGCATGTCTTGAAATTAATAAAAACAGTTAATAAATGATTTTAAAACTAGTAAAAAGCATCCTATTAAAAACTTGTATATAAAATAAAATGTTTCTTATTAAAAAATGCAACAATTATGCATTTAAAACAAAATTCAAAGGGCGAACACTTGCAACTTAGTTAAATTCAATAAAAAAATATTTGGAGCAAAAGCAACAACTTGAGTTATAGTCTTAAATGACGCTTACGTATAACAAACACTGGTAATAGAAACGTTTTCAATGCGGTCGAATGGCATAAGTTTACATTTATATGCTTATATACACAATTAGTCTGTGATTCAACGATAGTATCGCGCTGTGCATATGTGCCGAGTAGCATGGTCAGTTGGTAAAGCACATGGAGGGTCTACACGACACCTTTGAAGCACGAACAGATTACAGAATACCTAAAGATCAGCATGGCATCTTTCCAAAGTACCATCAAGTCCGGACGAGTTCGTCGACAGCCTCAGACTAGTTTTGGAGCAATTTCCAAATTGGCAAAGGAAGCAGGCAACATAAACAACGCCGTGGTAAACGTGTCGATGTAACTCTGTAAACAAACAAACCCATAAAAAGCTAGATCAGGTGATTGTTAAATTGTATTTTGCATAGCTGAAACTGGGTCAACTCAGAATAAGCTGGGGCACTGATACGAATCATAAGGTTACATTTGCAATCAACTTTAAGGCAACGAAAATGTGGTGTAGCAGTCATCTCGGTGAAGGCTTTCTGGTGGCTGGCGTCGTTTAGTAATGCAGCTAAAACGTGTATACATTTTAAGTTTATATGGACAAGTAGCGCAACAGTTAATTAAGTGGTGGGTCTTCTGCCTTTTTTATGTATGTCGCGGGTTTTTGTGTATGATTTCGCTCGCAAAAGTATTGAATTTTCAGTAAAGCCGGGTGATGACTCGCTTCGCTTTTGTTTATAACCGTTATTTATGTCAACGTGGCAAATTTAATGCTAATGAGTGCGAGTTTAGAAATCAATTGAAAACATTTTGGGTGCGGCTAAATTAGAGTGCAACAACAAATTGCGGTTTTTCACTACCTTCTTTGCAAATGATTTTTACGAGGATGTGCTGAAAAGTTCCTGGCTTTACATAGAAAGAAACGTGCTAGCGAAATATGAAACATATTTTATCCAACGTACTCCCCCCTCAAATTAACACATTTATCATAACGCTTCTCCAGTTTTCTTAACCTCTCCAAATGTCCAAATAGAAGTGGGACGGTTGTCCCTCCAAAAACGCCTCCGTAGCTGCGATGACTTCCTCATTGGAGCCAAACTTGGTACCATTCAGTTGTTTCTTCAGCTGTGGGAAGAGGTGGTAGTCCGAAGAGGCTAGATCTGGGGAATATGGCGGGTGGTTCAACAATTCGAAGCCAAAGAGGTCGATTTTCGTCAGGGTGTGGTGAGCGGTATGGCCAGATTCATGCACCGCCGTGTCTGCTTTATTAATGCGTGAAATGAAAACTCTCGCACGTACGATTCTGTTACTGTGCATGCGCGCTACTGAATAGTTAAACGAAGATAAATGCGTGTCGCCTTTCTCAATATTTTTAGGCAATAGCTGGCTATCGATTCTTAAAGATCAGATCAAGTAGGTTTAGATAATCAACAAACGTCAGTGTCAAGCTATTGATTTGAGGTTGGTGGTTTTTCAATCTCCGTGAAAAAAGCTAAGTTTCTTGTTCTTTTTAATTGTTAATCGTTGATAAAGAGAGCAGATTGTCCCTCGAAACGTTCGTTATTTACGTTATTTAATAATTTTAATTTGCTTAGTAGCGAAATACCCAAATAAGAATATGAATTAAAGCTTTCTTTCGTTTTAGTAATTTCATTATATTGCTATTTATCCATTGTTTCTGAGCGCTACATCGAATTTGTCATATGTTAGCCTGGTTTTCAATAATTTCGTTAACTGTGGAGAAATATATTTCGCACATTAGGTTAGGGTCATTGTTTATTTCTAAGATACTATCCCAATTCAGAGCAGCAAGCGCCTCGTTAACTTTTTTGTAATTAATGTACCTGTAGGTTATTACTGCATGTTTAGTATTTGTTTTGAGTACAAGCTGAAGTTTAGTAGTAATGGACACATGATTGGATTTACCTACGGGTGCATTGAATTCAGGGTCGATTGCTAGTAAAGGGACGTTGGTAAAGATAAAATCCACAGTAGATGGGTATCAGTTTATTCGGTATCTGGTATGTTCTTTGGTCAACTGCTTTAAATTAGAATTAAGTATGATTTCCGCAAAGCAGGCCTAAGCATTATTAATATTTGCATTTGGATATTCACTTAGTGGCCAAATGGGCGAGGGGAAATTAAAATCGTCTGCAAGTAATAAATTGTTTTTGGTATGAGATAATTCAGAGAGCTTATTAACTAAGAGTAAGTCATCGTTCATGATAGAGTTCGATGGTGATCTATAAACGCATACCAAGGTATGTATATGCAGGCTGCCCCCCCCCCCCGCCCCATTCTGCCAACTCGATCAGTTCCGTCGAGTAAATAACTATTTAATTAAGTAACAAACGACTTCCGGAATTGAACCGTGTCATGATTGAGATCGAAGAACTCAACGTTTCGCTCACTTTCGTAAGGGTCTTCAACAGGAGGAAAAAAGCAAAAGAGCACGGTAACTCAACGTGTTAACCACGCCAGAGGCAAAACTCTTTGCAAGGGGAGGGACAGAAGAGCACGGTAACTCAACGTGTGAACCACGTCAGAGGCGAAACTCGACTGACAACTGAGGCAAGCGCTTGCCTATAAATTCTCGCCATTCTTCTTTCGATAGTCAGTCGAGTTTCGCCTCTGACGTGGTTCACACGTTGAGTTACCGTGCTCTTCTGTTCCTCCCCTTGCAAAGAGTTTCGCCTCTGCCGTGGTTAACACGTTGTCTTACCGTGCTCTTTTGCTTTTTTCCTCCTGATGAAGCCCCTTCCGAAAGTGGGCGAAACGTTGAGTTCTTCGATCTCAATCATGACACGGTCCAATCCCGGAAGTTGTTTGTTACATGTATATGTTTTTAAAGTCCCCACCATTTTTTTTCTATTACAATCCAGCATTAAGTTTTAGTACAAATAACTGACACTAACATCCCAACCCTGCCACTGGTCGTCTACCATGATACCAACGTCTACCAACAAGTGCAGCGCCGCAATGACCTTAGCCCCACGAAATATTATTCATGTTAGAGAGAAATACAATCCGACATTTCGTTAGTATCACACTATTTAATATTTACTTGCAAATTTACAATTTTACAAATGGCCAGAGCCAAACAATTTTTTTCCTTATTCAGAAATTGAGAAAATAAGGCAACAAAATCTTCCCTCCCCCTCACAACCGCATCCCGAATTCTTTCTTTTAAAAAATACAATCGACCAGTAGAAAGCTCCCAAACAGTGAATTTCACACAAATAATGATTTTAAGGTTTTTCTGATAATTATACAATTTTCCCCATTTTGCAATCCCCAAATCCCAGCACAGAACGCATTCGTGTCCAAAAAATCGTTTTAACCCCACAATTTTTGCCCCTCAAATCACAACTTTTCCAGAAACTTCGCCCTTGACGATATCTTCAAAATGACACCAACAACATTTACATTAAATACGTACAACATGCAAAAATGTAGTTACATATACACAGTACTTAAATTAAATGCAGAAAATAACAGAAAAGATGACGTTGGCTTTTCAGTCTGGTTATCTATTTCATTTGATAATCATCTTTAAAGTTTTTCGATTTATCATTACATTTGGCTAATTTTACTAATTAATCGCCATCGGGGCTTTTCAAAAGAGGTAAAATGTCTGCACAAGACATAAATTATGAAAGAGGCTGAAAACTTTCTCAAAAACATGTTGCTAGCCGGAATTTACAAAACAAAAGAAATTATTTTTCAGATTGACGAAATCTTTAGAAGTATCTTTTCTAAAGAAGTAAACGGAAATCCTACGAATTCATTAAAATTAGGCATTTCCGAGACAGAAGACTTAAATTCCTAGACTTAACTCGGACTCGCTTCCAGCTGTTTGCCGTTCTCCATTGAAGAGACTTTGAAAACTGAAGATTTGTGAAAATCTAACAAATCAATGACTATGATGATGATAATGAAGAAAAAACGATGAAAAAAGAACAAGAAAATCTACAAAACGATGCCGTCATAGAAGTTCATGACGAAATTGCTGATAATAAAGCAAATGCATATAGATTCGAGAGAGCCACCGCCACAGAAGATGGCGAAAAGATATGGCTACGCTTGTTCAACGCCAATCAATGAAGAATTGGAGTGTGAGTCATGTAAGCAGGGAGGTTTCGTCGGCTACTGGAGCGGTACAATAGACAAATTTGAGCGGCAAAATGTGGTTTCGTTTCGCTCGAAGATTTGCCCGGACAGGGTACGTTTGGAGTTAATCTGAACGACAAGATGTTGTTTTGTTGTGCTCGAAGATTAACAGGGCAGGGTTGGTTTGGGGTTAATCTGGAGCTACAAGATGTTGTATCTGGACTGGAGGTGACTGGTGGAGCTCTTGGGCTCTTGGGCCCAAGTTACCCCCGGCTGAGTTTCAAGTTCTGGTCTGGTTTCAGAAAGGAGCGGGTTAGATCTCCCTCTGGACTGAGCGTTATTGTATATGCGTTGTTATCTCCTTCCACGTCGTTTTCATAGGAAAACCTAAGAGGAGCTAAACGTGACACTTCGGTGTGGACGGAAAATAGGAATGTTCGGATCGAGCAGCCCGGCGTAGTTTGCTACAATTTTACACCTGGGCTTTATCGGACAATCAGCAGGATCTCTTGACGGTATTCTTCAAGTTTTTCTTACCCTCTGCGTGGCTCCGAATGTTCGCCTTCAAATTGATAACGCCAATTAAAACATTCTAAAACACTCGAAACGTTACAACTGATGCAAATCAACATCGAGGTCCAGCGACTTGCCTTTGCTGTGCAATCTGTGCATTTATAAAGACAAAAATCAGGAAATTATAGAGGATTCCCAAAAACGTATAAAAACTGCAGGAGATACCTTCAGACCCTTCAAGAATATGGCATGTGGCTGAGATATACCGATGGGGCCAAAACTATATATAACAGCAATAAAATAACATGAACAAGAGAATAGCACGTATTGTTTGAGTAAGAAAGAGATAAATATCGAAGCAAATATTTGATTAGTCTTGACGCTCATTTTAATTATGACATATGTCAACTAAACTTGCCTACTAAACAAATTTTGTGTGTGGTCATCTTTTTATTCCTCAAGTATTCTATTTTGTTGTTCATGTTATCTCATTGCTTTTATATACAATTATGGCCCCATCCATATATTGCTATATTTACAAATAGGAAACAATTGACAATAGAGCCTTTAAAGTCAAATAATTTCATTTTGAAGGAAGTGCTATTCTAAGAAAGCATGTCTTGAAATTAATAAAAACAGTTAATAAATGATTTTAAAACTAGTAAAAAGCATCCTATTAAAAACTTGTATATAAAATAAAATGTTTCTTATTAAAAAATGCAACAATTATGCATTTAAAACAAAATTTAAAGGGCGAACACTTGCAACTTAGTTAAATTCAATAAAAAAATATTTGGAGCAAAAGCAACAACTTGAGTTATAGTCTTAAATGACGCTTACGTATAACAAACACTGGTAATAGAAACGTTTTCAATGCGGTCGAATGGCATAAGTTTACATTTATATGCTTATATACACAATTAGTCTGTGATTCAACGATAGTATCGCGCTGTGCATATGTGCCGAGTAGCATGGTCAGTTGGTAAAGCACATGGAGGGTCTACACGACACCTTTGAAGCACGAACAGATTACAGAATACCTAAAGATCAGCATGGCATCTTTCCAAAGTACCATCAAGTCCGGACGAGTTCGTCGACAGCCTCAGACTAGTTTTGGAGCAATTTCCAAATTGGCAAAGGAAGCAGGCAACATAAACAACGCCGTGGTAAACGTGTCGATGTAACTCTGTAAACAAACAAACCCATAAAAAGCTAGATCAGGTGATTGTTAAATTGTATTTTGCATAGCTGAAACTGGGTCAACTCAGAATAAGCTGGGGCACTGATACGAATCATAAGGTTACATTTGCAATCAACTTTAAGGCAACGAAAATGTGGTGTAGCAGTCATCTCGGTGAAGGCTTTCTGGTGGCTGGCGTCGTTTAGTAATGCAGCTAAAACGTGTATACATTTTAAGTTTATATGGACAAGTAGCGCAACAGTTAATTAAGTGGTGGGTCTTCTGCCTTTTTTATGTATGTCGCGGGTTTTTGTGTATGATTTCGCTCGCAAAAGTATTGAATTTTCAGTAAAGCCGGGTGATGACTCGCTTCGCTTTTGTTTATAACCGTTATTTATGTCAACGTGGCAAATTTAATGCTAATGAGTGCGAGTTTAGAAATCAATTGAAAACATTTTGGGTGCGGCTAAATTAGAGTGCAACAACAAATTGCGGTTTTTCACTACCTTCTTTGCAAATGATTTTTACGAGGATGTGCTGAAAAGTTCCTGGCTTTACATAGAAAGAAACGTGCTAGCGAAATATAAAACATATTTTATCCAACGTACTCCCCCCTCAAATTAACACATTTATCATAACGCTTCTCCAGTTTTCTTAACCTCTCCAAATGTCCAAATAGAAGTGGGACGGTTGTCCCTCCAAAAACGCCTCCGTAGCTGCGATGACTTCCTCATTGGAGCCAAACTTGGTACCATTCAGTTGTTTCTTCAGCTGTGGGAAGAGGTGGTAGTCCGAAGAGGCTAGATCTGGGGAATATGGCGGGTGGTTCAACAATTCGAAGCCAAAGAGGTCGATTTTCGTCAGGGTGTGGTGAGCGGTATGGCCAGATTCATGCACCGCCGTGTCTGCTTTATTAATGCGTGAAATGAAAACTCTCGCACGTACGATTCTGTTACTGTGCATGCGCGCTACTGAATAGTTAAACATGCTGCAGTATTGGTTACACAGGCCTCACTTACTTCATTAGCACAAAATCCATGTACTTTTCAGCACAACCTCGTACACTGTCAGATTTAAGGGATGTATAAAACATTTTCAAAAATTGTTACGGTTTCTTACTTTCCTAGAGAAGTAAAGTATTTACATCCCGCATTTATTACAAATGACAAGATGCCATGTCTGCAATTTGGTTAACACGAAGAAAACCATTATCGCTCGTACTAGTATCCATTTTTAATCAGAATATAATCACAAAGCTCACAAAACATCACTCACAATCGTATTCATTCATTTTTTCCAAGAATTTTTCACAGTGCGTTTATAGCTGTCAAACAATACGTCACGGCGTTATAAGGCTACTATAATTTAAAAAAGTAATAATTTTACGCTAGGAATTACCATTTACTTTACATAAGGAAATATTGGTAGTGAAAAAAATTATGTACTTTATACAGGATGTAAGAAGATTTACACTACCTCGCACCTTGCTACCCTAGTTCGCTTGGCCCACCAGATATCAAACGGTCCTCGGTAGTGTAAATCTTACCTACATCCTTTGTAAAGTAATATACTATTAAGCCATTCACCATTCATGTACAAAATCACGTCGGTACTACGCAATTTCGATTTAAAGGTAACTAAAGTTAAGTGCTGTTGTACCAGTGGGAAAAACATTTTTTTTAGTGTGCCAATTAAACACAAGTTCGAGAAAACATTATTACTTTTATTTCCAGAATTTTTGGATGTATGTGTGTGCAAGTAAAAGACAACGGAAACTAATTACCTTAGTATCAGTTTTGAGCGATACTTAGCTGTTTTTGGATATCTTGGAGGTGGTTCCAGCAGCAAATGGACAATCAACCGTACTCAAATTATCACCAGCGGTCGTTTTGCCGACCGACGCAGATCCAAGGTTGAATAACGATGTCCACAACTATCAACAGCGGCGTGCGTTTGGGTAGTGGGTAGGCGAAACATGTTTGCATTCAACTATTTCGCGGATTTGTGAAGTGTTTGTTGTCAAAAATTGTTAATGACTTCATTCAAGACGCAAAATTCATAGTAATTGACGTAAAAAGTAAGTGTTTTGATTTTTTCTTTTAAACTCTTATGAATGCACGATATAAATACAAAATTGTGGTTTGTGATTAACGAATTTAAACAATTTCAATTAAATTTGTTATTTATGAACAATGTGATGCAAAGTTGTACTTATTGCATATCTTGTTAAACATCATAGAGTTTGTGACTATGGATAAAAGGGTTGGCCTTACCTGGTGGCGAAAGTTGTATTTGATATTTTGCCGGCTGGTAAATATCGGCCTTATTGGGCTAACTCGCCGAGAAGGGTCGGGGTTCCACCTACGCTGAAAAAGAAAACTAAGGGAGAGGGCGCCAGGTCCTCTACGTCGACAAATTCTTAAGTCGGACATCCTCAAGGTATGGGATAAATCCAGCAAAACAATCAGCAAAGACCAATAACTTATCACAGCATTTATTTAAGTATTTGGTACTATAGTGTAAGGGGCGACAGTTAGGCAAGTACAATGACACATACACATGCAATAATAAATATATAAGACACGGAAGGCAATGACATATCAAACACGTTAAAAAAAGATAGGCGCTTACTAAGCAATAAAAAATGTACATATCATAGCGGGCAATGATAAATCTAATGATATAAATTAAAGGGGCGCTGCATAAGCAATTATAATTTACTCGACCTGCATCGGCAAGACTATTGGCGTTCCGCGAAAAATTAAGCAATAAACAATTTGTGTAATCAAATTTCAATGCGCCTGTACAAGGTAGGCACCACTAATTTGCACGCACCCTGTAAGGCGGAGCGCGGCAAAACAGAGCAATGCAAGTATCTAGCTAACGTTTAGCCCCGAGTGTCAGCTCGAAATGACATTAACACGATACTCAAAATTTCTAATTTGCGAAGATACCGTACGAAGGTATGGTCATACGATATCGAGGGAGTTTCTTAATGTAAAAGCACCAGGATATTCATGAAGCTACAACAACTACTTGCATATGCTCTTAACAATATTGTTTAGATTTAAAATTTCGGAATCAAATCATGGAAGTTTGAATTCGAGAAAAAGGCTATTGAGATCGGGTCGTCAACCACAGCTGAAAAGTTGCTTAAAATTTGTGTTGTGACTTCAAACTGCAAATGGCGGAGAACGAAATCCGATAGAAAGGGGTGAAAATGCCGCGGTTTGGCAGTTAAGCACAACTAAAACGCACTACGGGTAAGTGCAAACATCCTACTATAATTCTTCCTAAGTTTCAAGTACTATGTTACACTCTTTTGTAGGAAATAGCGCTGTGACGCAGCGAGGAAGATTAAACTTAAATGAAGCCGCCAGCACCACCGTACCGGCAACCCGGACTCAAGACCGACGTACTTCAGGTAAACCGAAGTAACTTTAAACAGTAGCTTTCAATAAGCGGCAGCACAATTACTACAGCTAGCTCTAACTTGAATCTAAAAGTAAATACCTAAAATGAGGAGATAAGTATATCATGCCCTCGTACTATCTGTACGAATGGTTCGCTTAACCAGGAAAATAAATACAAAGGGGGGCGATTTGCATTACATGCCCTAAGGTTAACTGTGCGATAGGTTCACCTAACCTAAAAAAAAACACATGACGAGACGAGTGGTATAGCGAGCTCTTATAATATTTAAATGAGTGATTCGCCTGCAGAAGTACACACCCAAATCTAATTATTCCGCGTGTTTCTTTGCAGTCTGCGCACCTGGGGCAGCAGAGTTGAGGGCCAAGGATATCGGCTCCTACTAGCAGCTCGAGCGACGTAGGTAGCCTTGCGTCGACGCCAGGGGAGGCAGCTTGGGGAGTGCAGGTAGGCGTAGGGCGAATCCAGGGGGGTAGATTGCGAAATTTGTCGATTACAGGTGCACATGGCTGGATTCCAGCGATAGATTGGTTCCCAACAAAAATTGGCTGAAATCGTACAAATTTCCCAAGTAAGCCCCCGATTATGAAACAGGAGCTATCGTCAGCTTACCTAAAGTTGAAAAGTAGCCAGAGCGAACGTGCAAGAGTAACGTTGGCCCGCAATAAATCCACCGGAGCGTCTGAAGTAAGTAAACCAACAAAACTATTAATTACGAACGTCATAAAAGGGCACTTGTACTTCTAAATCCTCCATATAACAAAAGGGAGTAGAGCCAAACCAACAGGCTTTTCGAAACACTAAACTGCCAGGGCACAACCAGCTTGCAAGAAATTTTGAATGGAACGGAACGTGAGAAACTAATCATGTGTTCAACAAATTCCAGGATATCAAGAACTTCCCCAAAGATTTTTGGCAAAAAGACCCACAAAAAACCGCTGAAAAATTTGACTGCACCCAAGAGATAACAGACTGCAATTGTAATAAATCAGGCCAGGAAATTTCTGTTAATAAATGCGCATAAGGTTGCTCAACCACTAGGCATGAATGTATGTAGAACTGGAGCAGAATAAATGCAAAAGATGAAATTTAGTTAATTACTAGGGGAATTGCATACGAAACCACCTACTAATTATAAGGAAATGCCTGAAAGTAAGATACAACTAGTTAAATTTTCGCTAAAGCATGCAAAATTACCAATTGAAGCCACCTACTAAAGCTTAAAAATAAAACTCAACTAGCAAATTTTCAAGAAGCTACAAACTATCCGTAACAAATCGTTTTAAAGTAAATAAGATGATATTGTTTAATGAAGCATCATACTACATTTTTGTGCATTTAAAATCGGACAGGGCAAGTATTTTATGTATAGCATCAGGTTCTTCAAATTGGTTTATGTGAATTCATTATCAGTAGATAACAGTTTCATTAGTTATTGTTTGATAATGAAGAATAAGAGGAATATTCAAGAGAATACATTAATCTATCTTGAAAGTAAACGACATAGAGTTCTGTAACCATTTTCATATGTTGTTACTTCTAAATGATTTACAAAATAGTTACATATATACAATAGTTACAGGAATTATATAATATCAGATTTGTTCATCCAATTTATATGAATAGTATATAAAATGTACAATTTCAAAGTTTTCGGCTAGTTACATAACTTATTTCAGGTCCGAATAAGCCAATAAACTGTCTACTTATTTAAAAATATTCTACTCGAAAATATGACAAACTTGCAGCCGTCGTTGACGTACTTATAAAAATAAAAGACGTAGGGATGTTAATCAAAAATGGCATACACGGAATAGGAAAGGAAGAACCAAAGAAAATTATTAATGCAGAATAAAATATAGACTTTGAACTTCTCGAAAATATCTAACAAAACTGTTTTAATTACTAAAATGGTTGACGATTGTCACCGCCATTAATTTATTTCAGTGTCAGTTCTGAGGCGGTTCAAATCCGATTGCGGCCTTTAATATCGCCTGTCGAGCTCTTCATTTCCGTTCTCAGCATCGACATTTAAATGCTTCTGTCGCTATTTTATACACGGGGATGTGGAAATGATGCGTGAAAAATGAGCAAACCCATATTTCATCCAGCCATCGCATGTTTACTTACTGTAACTAAATTGAAGTATATAAAGGACAACCGTTACGTTTCTGCAGATATTAATTTCAGAAAATTATATTAAAGCAATTAATATATAAAGATGGATTTTCACGATAATATTTTAAAAATAATTTCTTTAATTGAAATTATGGACAAATTAGGTAATAAAATGTAAAATTTATTGACATGAAAAACAAATATAGAATTTTTACCTTTTCACGCCTTGAGATCGTAAGCGTTTTTTAAAGTATTTTTATAACTCTTTCGAAGGCTCTCTTACTAGTTCTACGAGTATTAAAACCAGATACAATTTAATTTCCGCTCAATTTTTCAAAACCAGATTCCAAAATTATATCTGCAAAAGACTAATTCATCATCTGTTGCATCATTACATTTTCCTTTGTTACTGTTGTGCATAATTGAGGTAAGAAGAGGTCTTCCGCATTGGCAGGTGAGCTCTGATGCATAATTGAGTTTGTTAAAGATCTTTGTCTATCTTAAACTTCTGTTTAATTACGGCGTGCTCTGGTAATCCTGTCATTTGTATCTGATCGTTTTCCTGTGGAATCTCGATAGTGAAGGTCGTCGACCAAAACTGCGATAGACCATCTAATAGAAACTGTGGAGAGCATCGATAATTTCATTGTTTCGGATTTCGATAATTCTATCTTCTTGTTGGATGATCTTTTACTTCGTTGAAATGCGTGTAGTCCCATACATTTCAACGAAGTAAACAATCATTATTACTGGTTTTAAGAATATCCGTTAACCCTGTAGGTTTGCATTACATTTTTCTCCCAGGTAGAACGCACACATATAAATGATATGAAAATTAAGATATGATTTTGTCACAGTTACGTATACTTTTTGGTAATAATAACGTGAATATGACTTAAGCTCAACGACATAATAAAATTACGTGATTAATTCGTCATCCCGTGACGTCCTAGCGACGTGTATTTACCCCTGAAAATAACGTCCCTGTCTTAGCCGTTTTCACCAATTTTTGTAAATTTGTTTTAAAATGAAATATCATGTACTGCAAAACTATCTTTATTACAGACAAAAAACTCTTAACAGCAACATCATTATATATTACATTTAAGTAAGCCTCAACAGTAATATAATTTTTGCTAACATGAGATGTACAAAAAATACAGCAATACAAAAACAACAAAATACCCACAGTAGCTTCCACCTAACCTTCTTTTTTAAAGTTCTACGAAAACACGTGTTCTATTGGGGTTACTATTCAGTAAGAGTTTATGTATAGCATATGTATGAATAACACAACACAAATGAAAGGATTACTCCAAATCATAGAGCAAATTAGATTTAAATACTATAACCAGCTTCAAATCATACCAAACCACCGTTCAAGTTACATGAACAAATCAGAAGGCCGACCAGTTGTAGTGAGAGCGGCGTGCTGTTTTTTCTAAATTAGCAAAGGGTGTGAAATTATTAGGGGGCACCTAAAAGTCTTTTAGTACAACCGACATGTCCACTAGCTTACGAGAACTGATTAAAGTTTGCATAGCCGATTTCGCTAAGACTTAAAACAGACTCAGGAAGGTCATAGGAATTACTGGCATTGGCCGTACATAAAGCCAAAGAGAATACAAACAGGATTATATTACGAACTGTAATTAGGCCACAACAACATTGCAAAAAGACAAAACCCAAGGACGAAAAATTGAGCAAACATACGAGGGATTTGATTGCTCATCGGAAAACTAAACGAGAAGAACAAAATGCAGATTCAGAAGAACTAAGAACCCCAAATAAGACAATTTCAAAAGAGATCCGTAATGACTTAAGAAGATATAACACAGAGATAACTAGACAAGTCATTGAAGAAAACAAAAACATGAAGGTGCTTAAAAGTAAGTTAACTGATGGAAGGAAGGAAATTTTTAAACTTAAAGACACACATGGGCATGAAACAACAAAAAGGGAGAAACTACTAGAAATCGCAGAAGAATTTTATCGAGAACTTTATAAAAGCCGAAGATTAGAACCAAATGATGACGAACAAGAACAAGAACACAAAGTAATCAATCAAGTCTCCAAAGACATTCCAGACATAACAATAGAAGAAGCCAGAAATGCTTTGAAAGAGATGAAGAACAATAAAGCTCCGGGAGAGGGCCAAATTATAATAGAGGCTGTCAAAATGGGTGGCGAAGAATTACTAACGATAATAGTATCCTTTTTCAACCTTTGTTTGCATAACAGTATAATTCCAAAGAAATGGAATAATGCAATAACTATCCTTATATACAAAAAGGGAGACATAACAAATCTAGAAAACTTCAGACCCATTAGCCTACTCTCTCATCTTTACAAGTGGTTTACTAAAATCATAGCAAAACGTCTCAAACGAAAATTAGAGTTTTACCAACCATGAGAACAGGCTGGTTTTAGAAAGCAATATGGGCAAATGACCACTTACAAACGGTCAAGATTCTTATAGAAAAGTCTATCGAATACAATAAACCACTTGTACTGATATTTGTTGATTTTAGAAAAGCGTTCGATACTGTGAAACTGCCAGCAATACTATCAGCACTAAAACAATGCAGAGTAGATTACCGATATGCGGAACTAATAAAACACATATACAATAATGCAACAGCCAACATCAAGCTCCATGAATCCACAAATCAGTATCATGTAGAGCGCGGAATTAGGCAAGGAGATACAATATCTCCAAAGCTTTTTACGATGATGTTAGAATATGCTTTTAAAAAACTCAATTGGGAAGGAAAGGGTGTAAACATAGACGGAGAATTCTTAAATCATCTACGCTTCGCCGATGATATCATTATTATCGCAGACAACCTAGGCGATGCCCAACAAATGCTGAAATAATTACAACAAGTGTCGACAGATATTGGTTTGGACATCAACTTGCAGAAGACCGAATTTATGACGAACCTAGTTACCAGTAACAACATGGAAATTAACGAGAATCAAATACAACGAGTTCATAAATTCAAATATCTGGGACATGAAATAAGAATCGGCAAGGATAATCAAACTTGCGAAATTAATAATCGCATAGGGCTAGCATGGGCAGCCTTCGGTAAAATGGGAGACATCCTAAAAGGTAATCTGCCAATGTGTTTGAAGAGGAAGGTCTACAAACAGTGTATCTTGCCCGTGGTCACATATGGCGCTGAAACGCTCACACTAACAAAACAGTCTGCAAACAAATTGAGAGTAGCACAGCGAAAAATGGAAAGGGCTATCTTGGGGATCAGAATAATGGATAAAGTTCATAATAAAAGGATTAGAGAAAGAACAAAAGTTACTGACATAATTCAACATATAACATAAAGTAAATGGAGATGGGCTGGCCACATAGCTCGAATGATGGACAACAGATGGACAAAGAAAGTGATGGAATGGAGACTCAGAGCTGATAAGAGAAGTAGAGGAAGACCACCAACGAGATGGAGCGATGATATAAAGAGAATAGCAGGCAACTGGATACACATCGCTCAGGACAGAACCTATGTTCAGCAGTGGACGCGTACGGCTGAAGGATGATGATGATGATGAATTAGGCCACCCATTCACGAGCACCCAGCCTATATTTACGCCGACTGCTAGACATGTGCCTCCATAAATGCCTGTCTTATGGAGCCTGTATCCAATTTTGGTATATTCGCTTGAGATCATCCGCCCAACGATTCGGTGGACGTCTCGTTGTAAAAGTCTCTTGTCTCGTCTCCACACTAGTATACGCTTCGTTGTTTTATTTGTGACCCTGTCTCGTTTACCTTTCTAAGAAGTTTTTAGATGTACGCTGGCCAGGCCAATTGGAATATGATCTGGATGGGGATGTGTAGGTGGGTTTGGTAGAACTCAGGTTTACGACATGATTTCTTCAGGATGTAGGGGAAGAAGTCAAGTACTCGCTTAAGAGCAGGGTTGTATTTCCCTGTGGTAGGTCTATCTTTACCATAATTGTGGGGAGTAACTGGGCAATTGAGTGATTAGGTACAACAAATAAAAACCAACGCTACAAGTGAAAGTTATAAACACAGTCAGTTCAATTACTACAAGCTAATCATAGAAGCGTTCTGGCATCACAAGCTAATTACAGGAGCTTTATAAAGCATCAGTGTTTCTTTGAGTACAATGACGCTGTAAAACCAAACATAGAAGGGATTAATAAAATTTAGTTCAATAAATGCACAAGTAAAAGTTGAAGACAGATTTGAGTATGATGTAGGTTTAGCTGGAAAGTTCTGGCTTCGGATTGAGCAATACACACAGGTTTATACGTACTTTGAACGATGTGCGTAGATACACCTAGGATGATTCAATAGTGCACCGATAGAAAGTATCATAAGGAGCAAAAATCAAGTGGTCCCAGCGCACTACTACATCCACATAACCAATATAAAACAACCTTATACTAGGGCAAAGATAAGGGATATTCCATACGGGAGACACTAGCAAAAGAGGACGCGCTTTAGAACAAACTCAATACTGTGCACACCTGCAAACAAAAGAATTATAAGAAAATTACATCGTGATCTAGTTATCGGCCTGAAGAAAAATCGACTTCGGAAGAACTGAACGTCGCCAAACAAGTTCAGCGACCTCAAAATGTAAACAACAAAGGTGCTAGAACGGGGTCAACTAGAATAGTGTGCGATGGACAGCAGAAATAATAGGGAATCCGAGTCGTGGAACTTTTCGACCGTAACAACAAAACAAACCATACGTGCAGGCAATGTTAAACATAAAAATAAAACAATAGTACATGTAGTAGGAGGGTGTAAACTATTAGCGGGAATAAAATACACTGCATAACTAAGTAGCAAAGATAATTTACGAACCAATACCGAACAAATACTGGATACAAAACGACGATATACCATACTGCAATTATACATCAAGCAACATAAGAGACAGCCATGATAGTGGGATATTAAAACTCATACAGATATAATAGTACCACATAATAAACTGGATATTACGTTTCAACATCGAAATATAACAAAAAAATATAAAAATACACACCCTTAGCACTTGAAATAAAACCGATATGGACATAAAGAGAAGTACACGTCATCTCATTCGTAATATCAATAACGGGAATCACACCAAACACATTCATCTAACATCCAACAATAGCTACGTAAATTCTTTCATAACTACGTAAAAAATACAAAAATTAGTTACGTATTCCTAAAACATGTTACATAATTTGATCCTCCCTTCATAACACACAATAGCACCTCTTTTCTAACTCAGCACTAGCTCGTTAGAAAAGCAACTTTTACCATCAGATGATGAGAAAAATGAAAAATATTAATAAAATAGTTAATTGTATAGATTAATTTTGGTACCCCTTTAACTTGAACGCTAGCTACCCCCTTACATGACAGTAATCAACTTTTTGGGAACTACAAGTGGCGCAGTTTTCTAAACATCTTTCGTTTTATTCAGTACCAGCTTATTAGGAAATAATTCTTGTGTTCTTCCATAGGGTTGTAATAATTGATTAAATTTACATTGGTTATTGTGTAGGCCACGCGTGGCGAACCAATGGCACGCGTGCCATTGATGGAACGCGGTAAAATAATTTGGGCACGGCCTTAATTAAGGAATTTATGTACCTCATCGAAACAATTTATTTTTTCGTCTACATTTGAGGTCATAGTAAGAAAGTTCATTGTGAACAAGGCTACCGGTGCCGAAACGGCAACAGACTGCGCGACAGAGATAGGTAGCTTTCGCGCAAATTTCTGACAGAACGGATGGGAGTGAGCTACGGAGTAACCTAGCGCGGGGGACGCGGAGGGACGGCGAGAGGGGAGCTTAGTTTGTAGTTCGCATGCAGTATTTCAAATAATTAGTTCGATTTTACTTTAAGCATTTATTTTGTAAGTTCTCCCCTGAATCGTTAGGCAGCCCTATTCACATTTATTTTTAAATATTGACTAAATTTTCCCCTGCGTAGCTAGGCAGACCTATTTTCATCTTATGATAACATTTTTCAGCAAATTACAGCTATGTTGCTATCCATTTAGACCACTCTGCATTCCAATAGTTTTTCTGGTGGTCCTTTTCCAATTTTTGGGAGATTTTGATAACCTGAGTTGAATTGCGTGTGGTAGTATTTCTCGACCTTTTCCATCCCAGCCTTAGCTTAATAAGTTGGTTGCCCCTCGGCTTCGTGCTTCACCAGCTTAATTATAGCTTGGTTCATTTGTGAGCGAGAATTTTGAAGCAAGGAAAGCCCACTGAACGTTAGGATAATTATTTATGGTTGCAATTCTTACGTTCACTACGCTCTTCCGGAATTTTAGGGCCCAGTTTCGTTGTTTGCACGGCACTCCAGGCTGTCCGCCACCTCCAGGTTAGTCTTCTTCAGCTCCCGCCTTTTAGCTCGGTTATGTACCTAGGGATACGTATTTTTAGCCTATTTCTACCTGGCATTATTTGATGGCACGTCATGGCCTCATTAACCATTTCTTTAGAAAAAAATGGCACGTAGATCAATAAAGGTTCGCCACCCCTGGTGTAGGCCAATATAGCAGCGTGATATTATGCACTTTGTTGAGATACTGCAACATAATTTTTCGTTCTGCAGAAGAATATATTGGACTTTGTAAAATCTGTACATAAATACATCTATCATCCCACCTATAAAATAAATAAGACCCGCTTCGCTAGCAGAAAAATACGCCTACAGAAGAACGTATCTATTTCTATGTTTAACAGTTTATGTAGCCTACTTAATGTTATATTTTCGACAAACAAACCTTCTGACATGTTTTATACCTTGTGTAAATTCTTTCATTGTGCAACAAAGCTTTCTTTTATAACCACGTTTGAAAACAATCCTGTCATATCTATTAAGTACTAGCCGAAATCAAAACTGTTGTAGTAGATTTTGTGCTTAAAAGTTTTACTCGAATGAATATTGTGTTTTAATAATAGCCAATTGTCGAATGCAGCTAAAGAGATAGAGAAAATGAGGAAGATTGTTATATTATGGGCAAACAATTCAAGCTACTAATAAATGGTTTGTAGACCAAAATACAATTTTTTTTTAAGATTTACGGTGGGCCTCCTAGGGTCTCTGCAAAATGTTTACTAACTGCAAAAAGACAAATAAACAAGATCTTGCTGTTCTGTTTATTTTATAGATCAAGAATTTATTAATACGCTCTCGTATACAAAATAATTAATTTTGTTATAACGCGTGCGTTTACTTAAAAATTATTCTTCAAATACAGAAAATGTAGAAAAGGTTTCAAAATGTCACCTATCAGAATAATACAAGCCTACTTTAATTCTGCCCACGACATATAAGAGGTACTAAATGATTTTTTTGACGCATTTTATTTAACTGCTCGTTTTTGTCAGCAGATAAAGTGATTCTGACGTTATATTAAAACCACCTTTTGACGTAGGTTCTAAAAGTGATGTCGGATTTTAAATATTCGCAATTATCTCTGAGATAACGCAAGAGGATTTATTGTTCAGTTGACAAAGTAGGTTTTAGCTTCGGGGTAAAGCATTTTGCTCTGCTTTTTTAATATCATATTTCAGGGGTTCTCAACATGTGACACACTTATAAACAACTGAAAAATCTGCAATTCTGTTGTGATATTGATAATGTTGTTTCGATCTACAAAAAGTATGTTAAAACCGATTTTCTAAAGATATGTATTGTAATTATGCTCCTGATTTCTTTTTATTAAAAAGTTAGGATTAGAAAATGTTGTCAAAATTAGAATTGTGTAAATGCAACACAACCTTTAACCCTGTTTATAATAAAGGTAAACGCATAGAAATATGTTATACCAAATAAACACTAATAATTTCACTCGCATAAAAAGATAAAGTTATTTATATTAGCACTAAATTGGGATGTCTCTTTTAAATTTAAACCTCAACTAAATGTGAAGCAAATAACTTTTGTTTTTCAGAGAAACTAATGTTTAGATTTTATTTGTATTATAAAAATTCTTCTATTATGTTATATACTGTAATGATACAAACGGGGTATAAAAATCAATTTTAAAATATGATTAAGGGATTACAGTAGTTAAATATAATCAGAATCAATTTAAATATGAATTGGGAATATGAATAATTAGTATGCAATTAGAAAAGAAAATAGAATTTATAATTGAATAAAATATGGCTAATTGAAAAACATATGGATTCAAATTTAATGTAATATTAAAAAATAAGGTTTGAAGGTAATGACAAATACTTAATCGAAATAAATTATTATAAATAGTAGGTAGAAATCAAAAATAAGGATATAGAGTGTTAAAAGTAGAAAATGATATCGTTAAGGATTTTTTGGTTTGATTATTAAGATAACGAATTTCAAATTTGTGGCTCTAATTGATTTGGTGTAATAGAAAAGTATAAAATAAACCCTATTTTAAAATTAATATGCTTGGAGATTAAGAAGGGATATTTGTAAGACTAAATTTACGTGGTGATATAAAAATGAAATTTAATTGAAGAAGAAGAAGAAGAAATATAAAACTAAGGAAGCTTGCAAGTATGTAGTGAAAAACAAAACTGGGAGCTGAACTAATCTACAAAGGAGAATAAATAGAGAGAAGTACTAAGTGAGGTTTATTGGAGAATTACATTCGACGTTGTATATCAATTGGCTTGGATTACGTCGAGCTGTTGGTGCTAGGAGAGAATTCCAAGTAAGAACCATTGGTAGAGGAAGCACGTTTGAGGGGTTTGGAGGATGCAGTGTTAGAGTTGGGTGGCTGCAGCTAGGGTGTATTTGGTTCCATGCTGTGTAGGAGTTTGTGTCCTTGATTTTGGTCATTTTGGACATCTTGTCTGTCATTGGAGCTGTTTGCCGTGTTTCGGGACTGAAGCCGTTGTGGTAGTAGGCGGAATGGAACAGATTGGTTGACGTCCAGGACATTGATAATTTCGAGTTAAAGGTGGGTCAGTTTAGATACTTGCGTAAGCACTAAAAGAAAATACTTGTAATAAAATTAAAATCAGAACATCAGATTTCAGAATAAACAATCTAGATAAAAGGAATCTACCCCAGATTTTCAGAAGCTAGCACAAAGAATAATTATTGACATTCAAATAAGGTCCCGGGTGGTGCAGCTTGAACAAGCGTTCACGTTCGATCAGTAGCGTTAAGCAACGCTTTTTCTGGTCAGAACTTGGATGGGAGTTCCATGGCTGCTTTTCTCGGCGTCTCGTGATACGGCTGCCACGGAAATAGTTGGTCCCGGTTGTCATAAGAACATCATGACAGTCGTTAGTGGGGTTGGAAGTCCCCATAAAATGTACAATGACGCCTATAATTGTCCTAACGGCTGTTAGCTGAGTACCAAAGTAAAATAAAAAATAAAGAAAAATAAACAAGACAATTTAAATTGATAAAAAAATAATTCTTAAACATATAATAATAGGTTACAAGAAGTAAGAAGCCGGTTCAGTACAGATTAATGGCGCGATACGTGAAGTTGTAGCATAAAACATCATACCAACATTGTTTGGACTTTCAAAAAAAATTTCATACGATTTTTAAACTTAAACTGATAGTTTCTATATAACAAAATTATGCATCAAACTATTAAAAGAACCTCCAATAGATGTGATGAATGAGTTTGGGAAAACAGTTTCTGACTATACTTTTTTTGCGTCCTTTCCGATTTTTGATAATCGCTGTGAATTACACAGAAGTATAAATTGTAATAACAGAAAAAGTATTGGTATGAGGTAACAGTATACTTAATCTAAATATTTTTAGAGTGTTTATATATTTATTTTCTACGAAAAATATAAGTATTGTGTAGCTTTCTATATTATTGTTGCTTCCTTTTCAAAACGGATGCGAATTTTGTTATCACAATAAATACAAAAAATATAACGGTTAAATTCATATAATTAAAGAATGAATTAGCTCATGAACACGTACATAAATGCACAAGTAAACATGTACATCCAGATAGTATGAATTGACCAATTTAAATGTATCAACTCTAAATAAAAAAGTATAGCAAGTATCAAGCCACTCAACGGTAATGTGATCAAAAGCAATTGATAACAAGTAATAGCTATTTATGCAACAAGTGCAAAAAGTTGAGGTTTATGCACGAGACATGAAAATTATGAAACGAAGCCGAAGGCATACAATATTTTTTCTACGACCTTAAATTTACTGTTATTAATTCATAAATGTCAATTTAACAAAGGTTTGCATCTACGACAGTTATAATTTATGTCATAATAAACAGTAGACCTTGACGCACAGGTGAATGTTTGTGGAGCCAGTACCTACTGTCAAAGTCAGTTATCAAAGGCAATTACGTATTAATACTACACATCTGACTGTATTCATTACATAACGCTTTAATTATTTAAAAAACACTTTACCTCTAATGCAAGAAGTAACTAGAATAACTTTACAACACTTCCAGTTCGAAATTGTGGTTTATAACCTCACTTTACTTTATACTACACATGCGCTAAAAGTAAACAGCTGATTTCTTTAAACACACTAAACTATAAAACGTCACTTTTAGTGAAACAAGCTAGTGCTAAAAGGCCTACTTTTAGTAGTGGTCGTAGAAAATAGCTATTTATGCAACAAGTGCTAAAAGTCGACGTTTATGCACGAGACATGAAAATTATGAAACGAAGCCGAAGGCTAAGTTTCATAACATGTCTCGTGCATAAACGACTTTTAGCACGCGTTGCATACAATGTTTTATCTACGACCTTAATTTTACTGTTATTAATCCATAAATATCGATTTAACAAAGGTTTGCATCTATGACACTTCTAATTTATGTCATAATAAACAGTAGGCCTTGGAGCGCGGGCGAATGTTTGCGAAGCCAGTACTGTCAAAGTCAGTTATCAAAGGTAATTATTAATACTACACATCTCACTGTATTCATTACATAACGCTTTAATTATTTCAAGAACACTTTACCTCTAATGTAAGAAGTAACTAGAATAACTTTAGAACTTCACTTCCAGTTCGAAATTGTAGTTTTATAACCTCACTTCACTTTTAGCACATGGGCTAAAAGTGAACAGCTGATTTCTTTAAACACGCTAAATTATAAAACGTCACTTTTAGTGAAAAAAGCTAGCGCTAAAAGGCCTACTTTTAGTTGTGGTCGTAGATAAAGTAAATTGATTAACCATGTACGTTTATTCAAAACTTTTATAAAACAAATAACACCGCTCAAGAATAATATGGATACAAATACATGTAGATTCCATGTACAAGCGCATACATAAAACGGTATGGGATGTTTCGGCGTGGCCGTATCGGCGAGACCGATTCGGGGAGACCGATTCGGCGTAACACTTTCCGCGCGAAGACGTTTCGGCGCAGAGTCGGTTCGGCGCGAACACGTTTCGGCGTGGAGATGGTTCGAGGCGAGGACCAAAATAATACTACCTCATACGTTCATATGTAACACAAATACATTAATTGATAGAGTACATGAATGTAAAGCTTTATATACACGAACACCAGAATCTGACTCGTAAAATATGTTTATTTGGTGTTAATAGGCTTTGGCAGCTGACCAAAGCCCTCGTCTTGCTTAGACTAAGCAATCCGAAAGAGAGGCAATATCAAGACGTCAGGCTGTCTGATCTTAAATAGCTGCCCCCAAGAACATGGGGTTTCTCAGAGAACACCTGCTCGAAGGAATTTCGGGACATTCTTCGAAGACAGTACGTGGGGTTATATTATCTATGGACAGTACCTATTGGCAGCCGTACTCGGACTACGACGGTATTTTATTATGGGCTTCCTGTGGCTTGCATAAATATTTCTTTGCTCGCGTTTTCCCCGCAGGTCTCGGATATACACACACCCAAAAAGTCTAAGGATTTTTTTACTTTGAAATTTCGCAATATTTTAAAATTTTTCTCTTCGAAATGAGTGACTGGGCTCTAATTATTCTATATTATTTACATGACAAATAAAGTGAACGACGTCAGTAAAAAAGCATTTGTCGTAAATCACTACATTTAACATTTCTTTGTTTATTCAACCGACAACTAACTTTTAGTGCATTGTGTGTCTTTCTCGATTATTAACAAGTGCCCTACACAGTCTCTACATACTTAAAATTAAATTATTAAACTCTTCTTGAGGAATGTCCTCCCAAGGCTGCCGAAGAGCAGCGAAGAGTTCCATTTGATTGTTGTGGTCCTGCTTTGAAGCATGTTCCATGCGTGCTCAATGGGATTTATGTCAGGGCTCTGCGGGGGGCCAATGTAAAACCGTTATATTGTGCTCTTGGAGAAAATTTCTAGTCTCGCCGTATGAGGACGGGCGTTGTCCTGTTGGAGGATGAAGTTGTCTCCCGGTTCGGCTGCAAACGGAAGGACAAACGTTTCCAAAATCTGATCGCGATATTGAACTGCACTCAAACTTCCATGCACTAAAACGAGAGGCGTTCTTTTTCCAATTTCAATGCCACCCCATACCATAATAGTTTTCCCCTTGAAACTATGGACTTCCTGGACATCTTGGAGTTGATTGTTTCGACCAGGTGTCCTCCACACACGAACTCTCCTGGAATCCGGATGGATCCGAAACGAAACTCGTCTGAGAAAAGCACCTGGTTCCATTGTTTATTTTGCCACCATAAAGGTCGGTACTTCTTCTTGCTGTCTTACTATAAAGAATGGATTTGTTAAATCTGATTTCAGTACCTGGTGGAATGGGATGGTTGGGTTTTTAATTTATTTAGCAATCCTTGATGCTATAAGTTGTCGAAAGCTTGGATGATATCAAAGAAAGTAACTGAACAGTAGGTACTTTGTGCTTTCAAAGGGGTTATTTATTTTGTCTACCACTCAATGCATCTGCTCTATGGTGGCGTGTGGTTCACGGAACTTAAACTGATGCTCTGGTATTTTATGAATTACATGTGATTTCAAACTTTTAAAGTGTGTCTACATGTTTTCCACGTTTTAATATGAGTATGATTTGGGCAAATTTACATTGGTTTGGAAAGTGCCCAGTTCTTAAGAACATTAATTATGTGGGTGATTGCTAGTAGTGCTCTATGTGGTAGTTTGACGACTTTTTCAGTAACAAGGTCGTATCCTGGAACTGTCTTAGAGTTCATGTTCCTTTTAGTCATATTTTTTATTGCATTTATGGGTGGTACCATTTAATACGGGTGTTCTAATATTGCGACAATGCTTCCTTCTTCGCTCTCTAATAATTAAGTAGCAAAAGGTTGAAATATTTCCGTCAGATGACCGGCAAACGCTTGTGCTTTTTGTTTATTGATTCTAGTTTGTGCTCCGTTACTTATCATTATAGGTGGAATATTTTCCTAACTTCTTTTTATTTTTCCTGGTGTTTTTGATGGCCGTTTTTTTCTCATTAGAGTGTAGTTTTTTAAGATATCTAGTGGCTTTACTTATTTAGTTTGTCTTCCTCAAATTTCTCTTTTTTCCAAATGCTCTCCTAACTGTATCTGAACACCCTTTAGTATTATTTGCAGCATAAGTCTCATGAGTTGTTTCCCAGGTTGCATGTTCTATGGCCTTAATGAGTTTTCGGCAGCAGTATTTATTTCCTTCTCTGTTTTAAGTCAAACCTCAATAACTACTCTTTCATTAAGCATCTCTTTAACTAGCTTCCTGTTGGTTTTTTGTTATTTAAACAAGCTGGGGTTTTGCTTTTGGTTTAAGTTTGTGCTTATTTTCACGAAAAGGGGCGTGCGGTCAGATGAGAGGTCTAAACAATCTTCGATTGATAAGTGATTTAATAGGATATCGAAACAATCAGATCCAAGCAAGAACAGTCTGTGTTAAAGACAAGTATGGCTGGTTATTCCTGTCTGCCATCTACTGCCCTCCTAAGAACACAGAAAATTATTATACGCATTTCTTTGCTACCCTTGGCAATAGATTCTTGGCAGGCGGGAACTATAACTCCAAACATAAAAGATGGGACTCTAGACTAGAAGTGACTAGAGAAAGATAACTATAGATCATTCCATACAATGTAATTCCTATGGGAGTTTTCTGGCCGACGGCTCGGCTGCGACCGATGGTCTAAGTTTGCTTGAAGTAATGCCAGATGCGCGTAAAACAAAGCAAGCTATTAGTAGTTATTAAGTGCCCCGAAATACGCGGGATTTATTTATGATTGACAGGTGCGTATTTATTTCCAACGACATTTGTGCTAAAATGTGGCAACCTCGTTCTGCAAAAACCCTATACTATTGCCCAGACGATTCAATTAAAATGCCAGATACCATAGACTTTTGAGCTGTAATATGTTCTGCTGTGAATGTGGTTCTAACTTGTCAACTTATTTATACGTTGCTATGAATCACAATGGATTTAGTAAATGTAATTATTTAAATAATAAAAATCTCATTATTATGAAATTAGGTGGAGCTTTTAAGCTTTTAAGTAAGATTGATGGCCCATAATTACATCATTAACAGAATAACTTACTTCTTAGCTGTTACACAGCTTATTACAGTTGCATTTTACTTGTGTAAAATTTTCTTATTACATTTTTTAAGAATATCAAGAAAGCAAAAATCTATTTCAGCTAAAGTTTAGCTACACAGCTTTTCGAGTACTACAAGAATTCCTAATGTTAATTCATATTGAATTCCATTGATTCAGTAGGAATTATCTAGTTCGGTTATGTTGAGGTTTACGTCTATTGGCGTTTTTTTTGAAATTCAATTGCCATCATTACATTTTGGCTGTAACAAAATAATTCGTCCCGGCCAATTCCTTATCTTTTTTAAAGTACTTATTTAATAGTTCGTTATAATACAATTTGACATCTTGACATTTTTGGCTTAAATAGTATTAAAAACTATTTATTGTTCAAACTAAGTAATAGTGAACTAAAGGTTTTTTAATAAAATATGCCAGTAGCCAAAATGTGGATTGAAGGAAGTGTCAGCTAGTTCCACAACGTAAAATGAAGATACACATTCACTGAATAAAAAACTTCGTGTCAATGTTACGTGTTTTGGTCGTTCGTAATAGTATACTAATAATAGTAATAATCGGAATAACTGAGTTATACATTTGGGTGGCGAATTTAGGGCTGGTACCGTGCGGGATGAAATCTGCGAGTTGTTGCCATGGCGACGCGATCGATGAGCCGGGCTGGGCGAGCTTTTCATCATTTTCCAGGGAACGTACGTGTGCTTTCCAGAGGTTCTGGACTGGGTTGGGCTAGGCTGGACCAGCTGAACCTATTTTTAGATGGTCTTTGCAGTACGTGCACTTGCAATAGCGCATTCTGATTCAATTTACCTCCTGCGTCTTCCAGGATAAAGCAATTCCTGCAGGTTGCAGTTGAAAGGAAATTAGAGCTATATTAATGCCTGCTTGTCTTATTAGGCCCCACGGCAGGCTTAAATCGGGAAAACAAGGGGATAATTAGGAAGTCCGCTACTCGCAACAAAAAATTAATTGCCTCTCATTAATGTACTGTTTCTGCCTTCTTCAATATTAACGAAACGCACTATTTGCGCCTCCAAAAGCTGATGCTCTTTTAATATGCTAACGGTTTCTAAATAAGTTATATTCGCCTTGATTAAGACTTACTGGGAACAAGGTTAGTGGTTTAATTTAAGTTTGGTCTCTTGGGAATTTGGTAAGAGAAGAGGCTCGAGGTTGAAGGGTTTGATTTTTTATCAAATTTTGCCTTGACGCACTATTTGTAAATTAGCTCTAAAAGAGTTAATTTTTCCAGATTAATATGGACTCTAGGATATTTAAATGATAGTTAATAATGAATGTTTTACCTTATTTTATGAGTAAACAAAATGGTAAACTGATATATCAAAATTTTCCTGATTTGACTGACTAACTTTCACGATTCAAGCTTTCTTATATAAGTATTAAAAACTGTTCAAGTTCACTCACAAATGAATGGAAACTTTAAAATTGGTATATACTTTTTCATAAGTAGAGATTTGGTTGGATGTTAATCGCAGCTACATTTTAATGCGTTTATACATGGTGACTTAAAAGGTGTATACACAACTTTAGGGATTGATTAATCATGCAATTTGTTTAAAAAATATAATATACCCATTTAATATTTTTAAGAGTTACTAAGATAATGGAGAAAAACTATTTATTTAGGGTACATCTAGTTAACAATGAATGCTCAGGGGTCCAGTTCCATGGCCTTTTAGATATTTATTTTAGAGGCTGTTTAAAAGAAAGAGTGTATTTTGTTGTAGTCGAGAGTTAGCAACACCTAATAAATCGAATTCAAGAAATTGCAGCAGAAATTTGTCCAAGGCTCCAACAATTAATTGCGTAATGCACAACATTGATGCATTAAATGTACTCTAAATGAATGGTTTGTTTCTCATTATCTCAGTATCATCGGTACACAACTATTTTTTGCTTCAAATTGCATGATTAAGCAACCTTCAAATTTATAACTACACATTTTAAATCACCCTGTATATTGCTATTAATGGACGCATTATTATTTAGTTATATTAATTTGTATTTTTGTTGCTAATAAAAAACTGTTTGTATCAGGTACAAATTTAATTGAATAGTCATCTATTCTGCCCTTTACTTTCATCGTTAAATCTCTATTTTAATTGCCTAGCTTGGTAGAACATAAGCAACTCAAATCAAGGTTGGGTTTTAACAATTGGGTAAAATAATAATTTTATTAAATTGCCATTAGATCCAATGCAAACTTGGTTAAATTATATTCTCGCATTACCTTCAGTAAAGTAACCTCATTTGCACTTAATACTGAATAAAACAACCAATCACAATCTGTTTAATTACGTGATTATTATCTCTTTGTATTTATTAATTTGCACGTGACAAAAGAATGCTTATTTCAGGTACCTGTGTATCCCTTTGCCACATCAACGCAGCATCAGATGTTCTCCCTGGGGCTACTGCCAATTCCACCGCTAGACTAGGCAGTCTAGAAACCAAGAACCGCAACAAACTCCAGACTCAGAATTATCTGCCGACCTTAAATGCTTGCAATAGTACCACCATTAGCAGGACGGTTTTTCCTTCCTCGTATAGTTACTTCCACTAATCTAGGAACCAGCAAACGTCGTCATCTTCTGCCAACGACACCATACATTCGCAGAGAAGCTTCGCCAATGGGACCCGCTTGTCCTCAACCAACAACCATTTTTATTACTTGAGGTTCATATATTAATTTATATTTCTTGACATTACCTTTACAACCTTTAATTAAATTAAACAGCATTTAACTTGATTACTGGATTTTATTAAGTTAAAAGTAAAAACCCGCCCCAACATTAAAATTTTACTTGTTGGAGGTCTTATCTATTTATTGTTATTCTCATCTCCCATTTATTACGTAGTTACTAGTATTTGTACAGCCTTAGTGCCAATAAATTGAAATGATTTGACATTTGATGTAGTGTTATGTAGGCAACATTCAAAAACCTGTAGATGTAACAATGGAATTTTAATACTAATAAGTTTATTAAAATGGTTTCAATAATATTAAATGCATTTTCACACAAGAGCCAAAAATTTATTGAAATTACTGTTCACATGGTTTACTTACCTGTTTAACGATCTTTATTTTAAGATTATGCATCTAATGTCTACGCAAATCACGCCAACAGAAGTGTGTAACCTGTAACCTTTCTTATTTATCTAAAGGTCGCGAGTATGATACCCGGTTCAGGTAACGTTTTAAAAATAAAAAAATGCGGATGAAAACTTCTACAGAATACCATAATTCGGAAGTAAGGTTCCATGTTGGAAACTTGCTATGATTGGAACTTCTTAGTCTCGGCAACCTATGGAAGCAACAATAAATCGCTTGCATAGCTTCTTTTGTTAGCTCTTTCGGCATATAGAAGGTATATTTTACAAAACCTTATAATAACTTTTATCTACTTCTACTGTACAATGGCCATGAATTATGATTCATAATTCACAGTTTGCAGCCAATCATAAAATTCTATTTTCATTATTCAATAGTTTGCAAGTTGCAACCAATCAGAAAATTCTATTTTCATTATTCAATAGGTTGTAGCCAATCACAAAATTCATTCTTATCATTAAATGACTTTTGAAGTTAACAGCTGTCACAAATGTCATAATTCGGAAATATGAACACAAGACTTCTATTGCATAGGAGTAGATAAAATATCGTATTATTATCGCGATTATGGCCATTATTCACTCAGATGACTTGTGCCACAAGCCGAAGGCGCGTGGCGCAAATGTCATCTTCGTGAATAATGGCTGTCATAATCGCTCATATAATAATATACTATTATCTACTTTGCGTTCGTACTGAGGCTATTACGATAATCGTTTGCGTATCGTAATAATAAAAAGCAATGCTATAATAAAAATACTAAAAACAGAGTAATTAAATTTTTTAACGTTGGCAACCATATGTACTTCGCTCCGTGTACATATCGAACTGTCAATAGCAGCGCACCGCACAAATGTTGCCAACTGCAGCGATATTTCCTAGATTTTGAAATTTTATTTTTTTGTTTGAAAAGTGGCAAAGTAAATAAAATACTGTATGATACCCCGTTTATAAGACATTTTGTAGCACTTACTCGTTTAGGGCACTCCTCGCTTAGCTGGTCGTACCCTATACTCGTGCGTGTTACAAAATGCTTCTTATAAAACTCGTATTATAATATACTACTGCAGTGTTCCAACAGCTGTCAAAAGTGACGTTAATGATATTTTTAAGGTTGGGTTAGTACACTGTAAAAAATATTAGAAGTCGAGAGATGTTTATTGATTGACGAAAGATAATAAAAAAAAATCTTTTTTATTCAATTTATTACCTTACGGGTTACAAAGCAAAAATACAATGTTTTATGCACGAAGTCTGCGATGCAACTGAACTTAGTGATAACAATTACGTGGGACATCTGTAAGACAAGATAAACTCATTATCAGCGTTCTCACATGTGTCGACAGATAATGCGTTTATGCAAGCAAGTAATTAATACGTAACACCTCCCGACCGAGATTGGAAAATCATCTATGAAATAGGATTTTTCAATTTTTGCAGTTCTAAAGGAATCTCTTTTGGATTCGATTTATTTATGATGTTGGTCAACTTGTCTAAGAGGCAGTTACGTTTACAATATAATATTATACTAAACATAACAAAAGCAAACAAAAATATAACTACAAGTGTTAAAGAGCTTATTCCGAAATGCGTGGGCAGTACATAGTCATTGTGGACAATTTCTTTAGATAATTGAGTGAATTGATTTTTTATTGACTGAAAATCATTTAAATCGATTTGTTTTAATTCAATGGTAGGTGTTTCTAAAAAGTAATTTTTAAGTGTATTCATTGTTATGTTTAAAGAAGGCAGGTTAATATTTCTAATGAATTCATTCTTATAATTATTTGTCGATAAGGTATATTCATGATTGGTTACCTTGCATTCTTTCGGCAATTGTATTAAATAGGTTCCAAAAAGAGGTTGTTTGTAAGGACTATTATTACTGCAACTTACATCGAATATTAATTCTTTAGGAGTGATCAATAACCAGGCATTATTACTTATTTTATGCATTTTAACTGTATTTAACTTAAATCTATAGATTTTACAATCTGTGGTTCCCTTAAAATTAAGAAGGTCAACCGCACATCTTTCGTCTTTTTCTAAATCTTGATCAACGTTTTCACAGAAATAGAGGCCTTGTTTCACTTTTGTGCACATATTATTAATTGTTACACTGAATTTATTATTGAATAGGATGTATGGTTTTGAAGGAATTATCATGTGGAAAGTGTTGTTGTTTGGTATTGGTAAGGGAATCAATTGATAGTAGTCGTAAGTGTCATTAGCACTCAGAGGTATTTCGAGTATGAAGACTAAATTAGTTCCTTTTCTATATGCCTTTACGTCGATTAAATGATCGTATTCATTAAGATCAATCGAAGGTTCATACGGGAGTCTGTATAGTATATGTTGTTTTGAGATAAATTCAAGTTCAGTTCGTAGATCCTTAAGTTCCACGATAGAAGGGTGTAAAATATTTAATTTAGCGAAGGTGATTGCTTCTTCAAGTGTATCCAGAATTTCTAACAGAAGATTCAATAAAGTGGCCAACTGAAGTTGTACCGAATGGAGATTAATTAGTGCATAATTTTCGATATCGTGTAATGCTGTAGTTTTGATGGCTGATTCAATTTGTAGAAGTCGAAATTGAAGAATTTTCTGGTTAGTTTCTAATTTAAATAATGTTTGATTGTACTTGTCGATAGCTTGGGTCATCAATGACGTTTGGCGTATTGTGATCTCTTCTAATTTATGTTGATTCTTTTGAAGGGAATTTAAGGCTTGATCTATTCTTTTTCCGTCTTCAGCATCGAGGTTACCGGTAATAAAGCTGATTAGGCTTCCTAAACCGTCTATTGCTCCTCTTTTGACTTTCCGAACGTGATTGGGAAACAAATGTTCAATTTTCTTTTGAATTTCTATTAATAGACTTTCCAAAACGAGCAGATAATTATGACTTTCTAATTTATATATGGGTCCATGATTTTCCGATTCTAATGGTTTTTTGAGGTAATTTACATTTTCTTTTAGTTTTTCATATTCGATTAATAAAGGTGAACAATCGATAGTCTTGATGAGGGTCCATTGGTCCTTTTTTATTTGTGCTGTACCAAGCCTGTTGAAGTAAAGACCTGGATTGTTTTTGAGGTTCGTGAATCCTGGTTCTGCGGGGTAGCAGATTCTAAAGCAGAGGAATCTGTAACAAAGGGCCGTAAATTGTTGACATGTGCCTGTCTTGTTCCTTTATTATTTTTAAGTGTGCATACATGATGCGGCGTTATAGATATAATTTCGTAGGGTCCGATAAATTTTGGTTTGGCTTTTCCTCTTCGGGAATCGGTTTTTAGTAAAACTTGTTGTCCAACTTGGTAGGAGTGTTTTCTATTTTCTTTTGCATTCAATTTTAAAATGTAATTTTCTTTTAATTGCTGTTGCTGTCTTTTAATTTGTTCATATAAATATTTCATTTTTTCAGTGTGATTAGCGGTGTAATACCATACTCGTTGTTGTTCGAAATCAGCTGAAAAGGGATCCTGTGACATAGTATGTCCGAAAAGTAATTCGTGGGGTGTCATTTTGGTGCTTGTATGAATAGTGTTATTGTATGCGATTATGGCATATCGCATTAAAGTTTTAGGTTCTTCCTTAGGATGTCGACTTTTCAATAATCGATAGTGCTCTATCAGGGTTGAATGTAGTCTTTCGATGGGACTGTTGGATTCATGATGTCCAGGCGTTGTAATGTGCAAATTAATTTTGTGAAAAGCAAGTAGTTCTTGTATTATTATTCCGTTAAATTCTCCGTCTCCTATAATTTTTATTGGTGTACCATATTGTGATATAAATTTTGTTATTTTCCGAACTATGGTTACGTTGTTTCGATCTTTCAGGTGATATACTTGTGCAAATTTTGAAAGTTTATCGATAATTGTTAGGAACATATTATTGTCGATATAAAATATGTCTATGTGGCATTCCTGCATCGGTTTATCCGGAGTGTCCGTGACATTATAAGGGGCTTTAGTAGGTTGTCTATCATATTTTTGTTTTTTGCATTCTGCACAGTTATTAATGTAGTCTGAGATTGATTTTTCCATGTTCTTCCAATAGAATTTACGCTTTAACGCTAATAAAGTTGCTTGAATTCCACGGTGATTAGTTTTTCCTTCGTGGTAAAGTTTTATTTGTCCATATTGTTCTTCTTTGTCGATAATATGTTTAACTCTATTTAGACATCTAAATAATCTTGGTTTGTTTACACTGAACAATTCGATTGTTAATCGGCATGTAATCTTGTATAATTCATCTTCTGGAAAGAACAGGTAGTATGATGTGTCGGGTTTGCAAAATTCTAAAAATACTTTTCGTAGGGTAGGCAGAGGATTCGTTGTATTTATTTCCACATCCAAAATCTTGTGTCCTTCTTGCATTTTAATTTTTGGGGTCGATGGCTCGTCGTGAACCATATGAAATATTATTTGGTTTTCTTTCGTTTCCAGGGCATCCTCACAAATAGGTATTGTAGGTGTCGATGATTCCTGGGTATGTTGTGTATTTGAATCTGTGTCTTCTGGTTGTTGGATTCTTGTTATAGGTATTAATTCTTCGAGATCGATTGGCGTTGGTATTCTTGCGGGTCGATTTATTACAGGTCGCGGTTCAGGTGTGTTTAAGCGTTCACTGTTTACAATTTCGTCCAGGAGTTGGTCGAGTTCTTCGTCTTCATTTGCTATCATAGAAATATTTGTTGTATGTGTAATGGGATTAATTTGTATGCGAGAGAGAGCGTCAGCATTAGAATTTTTGGTTCCTTTTTTGTAAATAATATCGTAATTATATTCTTCCAGTTTGAGTCTCCAACGTGTTAGTTTAGAATTGGGTTCTTTAAGTGAATTTAACCAAATGAGTGGTCTGTGATCTGTAACAATGGTGAATTTTCTTCCATAAAGATAAGGGCGGAAATATTTGGTGGCCCAAATTATAGCGAGTAATTCTTTTTCTATGGTCGAATACCTTTGCTCCGTTTCGTTGAGGGTTCTAGATGCGTATGCTACTGGTAGGTCTTTTCCAGGTGTACCTTGAGATAAAATTGCTCCAAGGGCGACATTGGATGCGTCGGTTGTGAGAATAAATTGCTTATCAAAATCCGGGTATTGAAGTATAGGGTCATTTAGTAGTATGTTTTGTGCACTTTGAAATGATTTTACAAAGTCTGGGGTGTGTTCTACCTTTTTACCTTTCTTTAGACAGTTCGTAAGAGGTTTAGTCATTTTAGCGAAATCTTTTATGAATTTTCGGTAATATCCCAAAAGTCCAAGGAATCCTTTGATTTCTTTCTGGGTTGTTGGGATTGGATAATTTTGTATGGCTTTTATTTTGTCGGGGTTTGGTTTAACTCCTTGTGGTGTTACTATATGTCCAAGATATGCTACTTCTTTACGTAGGAATTCACTTTTGTCTAGCTGAATTTTCAAATTGTTTTCTCTGATTCTATTAAATACGTTACGTAATCTTGTAATGTGTTCTGGAAGTGAGGTAGAAAAAATTATAACGTCGTCTAAGTATACTAAGCATTGGCTATCTGTTAGTCCTTTTAGCACGTTGGTCATAATCCTTTGAAACGTAGCTGGGCTGTTTTTAAGGCCAAAGGGCATGCGTAAAAATTCAAAATGTCCGTCATCTGTAGAAAAGGCAGTCTTTTCTCTGTCTTCCGGGTCAATTTCCACTTGATGGAAGCCTGAAGCTAGGTCTAGGGTGGTAAAATATTGGCTTCGTCCTAGTTTATCTAATATATCGTTGATATTGGGGATAGGAAACTTATCTTCAATTGTCTTTTCATTCAATTTCCGATAGTCCACTACTATTCGCCACTTTTGTTGTTTTGATGCATCCAATTTTTTGGGTACAATCCATATGGGTGCGTTCCAAGGCGATTCGCTAGGTTTGATAATGTTGTCCTTCAACATTTTCGCCATTTGAGTTTGAACTTCTTTTTTATGAATGTATGGATAACGATAATTTTTCGTAAATACGGGTTCATTGTCAGTTGTTCGAATTTTATGCTTAATTTTATTAGTAAATGATAATGGAATGTCTTTGCAATAAAATATATCTCGGTATTCCTCACATAAATTCGTTATTAACGTTTTCTCCTCGTCATTCATGTGATCTGTTCTTAAATTGTTTAAGTTTTCTCGTAATTTGATTTTGACATCTTTTGTACTAATATGATTTAATTCGATAGTCTTAGGTTCAACTATTGGTTGTAATTGAATTGGTTTCTTTAAATTAAGTTGAATTGGTTCGTTTCGTGTATTTATAACTGTAGTCAAAAATGCGTTATTTTCAATCTTGACATATGCTTCTGGGATTATTAAATCTGGTCCAAAGTTTCTTTTTTCACATAGTGCTTCTTTTAGTTGGCTGTCGGTGGGTAGTCGAATTATACTTTCTGATCGAGGTGGAATATTTATTTCAAATTTATCCTGTTTCCTTGTAGGTATTTTTTCATCATCTGATGGTTGAATATGGAGTGGCAAAGTACAGTTACTTGTAATTAGCTGATTAGTAGATAAATCGATTCTTGCGTTCAATTGTTTTAACAAATCGAGTCCAATGAGTCCTTCGTAGTTGTCATTAAAATTGAATAAGTAGATTTTGTGCATTTGATTTGTCTTGAAGGATCTTGGTAATGGTATATTAGCTACTTCATCATGAATTGACGTTGCATGTGCAGTGCTAATTTGGAAAGGTTCGTTGTAAATATATTCGGAGTAATACTTGTGTACGAAAGCGGGATTTAACAATGTTTTCATAGATCCTGTGTCAATCATGAGTTTTGCGTTGAGTTCCGGTAAGTATATGTAAGGTAGTTTAGGTGATGCCGAATTGTTAACGTATATTAGGTCAGGTTGTTGTTCGGGCTGGTCAGGGAAAAATCCTGTTCGGGGTCATTTTCTGATGCTGGAATCCAACTATTGTCTTCTTCGGATTGTTCATAATAATTATATTCAGCGTCAGGTGCAAGTCCATAAGCGTTATCTTCTTCTTGTACTTCGGTTTCTACAGGTCCTTGATCATGGTAGAAAAGTTCTTCGGAAATGAAGTTCCTAGGTTGATTGGATTGTCGAATATAATATGGCTGTTTAATAGTACGCGATATATCCATAGGAGTAGGCTTCTCGAGAGGTTGGATATTTCGAGGCTTAAATACGTTGGTTCCTGTTGGTTTCTGGTTTCCAAAAACAATTGGTTGCGATGGAAACTGCTTTGCTGGGAATTGTTTTGTAGACGATTGCTGTGGTGGTAAAGCAGGAAGTGTCCTTATTGGTGCTGGAAAATGTTGGCGTTGTACTTGGAATTGTGGGTGAACGGGCTGCATCATTGGTCTATACTGCGTTTGAACCATTGGCATTGGTTGACGATGGAAGTAATAATTTTGCTGATTTGGCTGATTTGACTTCTGTGTCACATTTGGTTTGTGATGGGGTTTTGCAATGCTTTGATTGCCTGATTGCAAATGCCATACGTTTTGTTCTTCGTTAATATATTTAAGGGCATTTTCCATAGTGGTTGGTCGTTGACTCCGTATGAATGATCCAAGGGGGTTTCTTAATCCACTTAGAAACGTCTTTAAAGTTAAATTGGTGTACAAGTCTCCTTTAACCTTAATTGTAGCTTCGTCTGTTGTGTTGGTACTTAAATGTGAAAATAGGGCGGCTCTCATTCTTATGCACGAGTTGTAAAAGTCGATTGGGTTTTCGTGATTTCCTTGTCTGAGGTGTAGTAAATCTTGAAGAAGGCTGTCTTCGGATCTTCGGTCGCCAAAATTGTTTTTTAAAATTTCTTTAAGTTCTTTATAACTTCCGATAGTATATCCTGCAGTTACTAATACGGCTTGTCCAGTTAGTTTGCTTTCGATGCCGGATAACAGAAGATGATTGATGTAATCTTCATTGTTGGCAGTTGAAAATTGATTGTAGATGAGATCGGCTGCTTTGAAAAATCTTGCAAGTTGAGTGGGATCTCCTCCAAACTCGGGAATGGTCTTTAAATATTCGAAATGGAAAGCTGGTACTGCCATTCTTCTTGTGTTTTGTCGTTCGAGTATATTCTCTTGTACAGCAGCTGTTTGTTGTATCGGCAGGTTTGGTTGCGTGGATGTGTTAGGAATTGCAAATGGATTTATAGCAAGGTTGGCTAGTTGATTGGCCAAGGTTTCCTCAAATTCAGACATGGATTTTTATTTAGCGCATTTATTAATTAATTTATTGTTTCACAAGAGTATACAGGCATAAATTAAGTCAACGGACACCTGTAGTCTCGCTTATATGAAACGGGAATATTGTTTTAAAATATTAAGCGTTCTCCTTAGTTTTCGCAAGAGTATCTTTAGATCTAAATTCTCCTGAGAATTTTAAGATCACAAGGAGCACTTGCCAAAATCAGAGCTAAAACTATATTATTATTAAGGTTTAGCAGTAGTTTAAATTTTATTTCACTTTGTTTTAAATGGCAAAACTTAATTCTAAAATTTTATCTTCTTGCTGCAAATTGATTAGCGACTTACATTAGTAGCAGGCAAATTTTCATATTGCTGCTTGGATGCTCCGCTTCGGCGATTCTTGTCCTCTGCGTCGCGGTGCTGTATTGCTCGGCTTCGGCGATTTTTGTCCTCTGCGTCGCGGGGTTGTGTGGCTCGGCTTCGGCGATTTTTGTCCTCTGCGTTGCGGGGTTGTGCTGCTCAGCTTCGGCGATGCTTGTCTTCGGCTGGGCTGGTCCACTTGGAAGCGATGTCCAGTCTTCACTTGGAACCGGGTTGGATTTTGTTCGATGGTAGACGAAGTGTTAACACACAAAATTACGCGAATTTGGGGTAATTTTCTACCATCCGTACGACTGCGCCAGAGATGTTTATTGATTGACGAAAGATAATAAAAAAAAATCCTTTTTTATTCAATTTATTACCTTACGGGTTACAAAGCAAAAATACAATGTTTTATGCACGAAGTCTGCGATGCAACTGAACTAGTGATAACAATTACGTGGGACATCCGTAAGACAAGATAAACTCATTATCAGCGTTCTCACATGTGTCGACAGATAATGCGTTTATGCAAGCATGTAATTAATACGTAACACTCGCCTGAGTTATGACATCTTGCACTTTTTATGTTATCAGTGGCAGTCTGTAGTTAGAACTCGTAATAGTAACATGTGCTTTGCGTAATATTTGTAATCTTTGTCAAAATAAAGTTGTTTTTAAAAAGGACCTTACGGCAATACGTAATTTAAGTTGCATAAATTTTGTTGAGTGTATGCACCCAAAGTTACAGTATATGCACATAATATGCTCTATTTTTTTTTGAAAATAAGTAGAAGTACTCCAAATAATGTAAAAATGTTAATTATTTTGTATGAGTATATTTATTTCTCTAATTTTTATTCAAAGACATCATTCATTTTAACGTTCAATTATATAACCATAGACTGTCAACGCCAACTTCACGTTGTAAGCCAACATAGCCCAGCATTAGGGCGTAAAAGACACCAACTCGATTGGAGCCTTAACTCTACTGACAACCGCAAGCTAGTAGGGAACATTGCAAGTCTAGTAAAAGATACGGACGTCGGCCTGCTAACTTGAAAACTCCCGACAGTACAAAAAGCCCAAAGGGCTGACGTGCGCATGCCAGCAAAAGACGGTCGTGGAACCTAAATCTAAGCTAATCTAATCTAAGCCAACATAAAAATAAGAATTTCCCTCACCCCGCCAGACTATTATTCATCCAACACTCGAAGTTCAACTCTTGAAATGGGTTCTATGTTGGCTGATTTCTCATACATTGCTTCTATGGGAAAAGTGGAGGTTGCTGGCAGTCTATGTTTATATGGCGAAAGATTGTAACAGGAACTTCCCCATTTCTCTGCTTATTTCGATGCCGCACTGCACTTCAGTGGCAGAAAGTGAATGTATATATCACAGTTGCACACAAAATCTTATTAATCAATTTAATGAAATAATACATTTTACAAAAAAAATCTCAAAAAGTACATATATTACAAAGTATTGCTAAATATAACTAAATATGCAAAATTCAGAAAGTATGCTCCAAAACGTATAAATATGCAAAATCTGCTAAATGAAACTTGGCTTAAACGATTTGTTTTCACATAATTAGTATACATATGTAAAAAGTTTCGCCGGCATATCAATTCCACAAAATATGCATTTGCATATAATATCAGCTTTAATTATCGCACATGTATTGTACAAAATTTTATCTACGACTGCCTAAAATTGAGAAAAGTGCATTAAGAGATGTCAGATCTGTCATTTTCAAAAATATTTTAGTAGGCAAATGTCATTATGTCATTCATTTGACACTATTTCAGTTACGTAATGAAGTCATTCAACAACTCAGTTGAGTAATGAAACCATTACGCAACTGAGTTGTGTGATGAGCTTCATTACGTAACTGAAATAGTGTCAAATGAGTGACGTAATGAGTTACTTATCCCACTGGAGTAGATAAACCTGCATACACGGAATGACAAAATCACTATTACTTACTGATTATTTCTTAGTCACATAAGTGTGCAGAAACTGTTAATGACACGTAACATATGATAAGCTGCAAGAAGCGCTTATCTTATCTGCGGATTGCATATTATACACGTGTAAGTGGACAGTCTCTTTCAGAATATTGGCGGAAACGCATGTTTAATTCATTAAATATTATTCATAAATATTTATTTTGTCAATAAAATCGTTTCGTATTAATTTTGAGTTGTTATTTGATACGTCGATTACATTACTATGTTGCTTGAGACTTTATTATGCCGATTGAATTATGTTATTTTACTGATCACATTTTGATGTTACAACAATTAAACTGACTATAGTGACGTATCAAGCTGCCCAAAAAAATATTTTGCCGACTTCATTTGCTTATCGTATGATTAAATGACCAATCAATTAATTCTCTTAATTTAATTATTCATCGAAAAACGTCTTATTTCATCTCTTATATCCAGAAGACCAAAAATGCCAGTTATATGCATTAAGTGAAAAAATATTTCCCCAGGGGAAGACCCCCGAACCCCCCACTCTGTTGCATGTCCCGATTTTCACTTTCAGAAAGGTGGCAACCCTGTTCATAGCATATATTCCCAAAATTACTATTTGCTGTCCGTATACGTATATATTTATCTACTCTAATTATTCTTTCAACGATTCCTTTGATTGAGGTAATGTAACATGTGAGCAAACGAAAATGGAATCAAGCTTGGCTTTGAAAATTGAAACGTGGATTATTAATTCACATTATGTTGATGTTCTAGGATGAAATACACATACATAACCTAAACCATTGCATAACCGTCACCGACTGTCATGTCTAAATTTTATTTTAAAATTAACATACAAACCCACTCCCACACTTCAACAATGTTGCATTCGTTACATCGATCATTTCGACTATAAAAGCTTTTTGTTTTTAATTAAACATTTGTAATTTAAAATTTGATAATTTAAACAACTTGACACTTCTACTATTATAATAACTGTCATATTTAAATTAAAAACGTTAGAACCAATAGAGCACATGACTTAATTTTTTCAAAACCATTTCTTTTCTCTAATCAGTGTAGATACTTTTGACCTGTCGATGTTTTGGTACTTCACTCCAAATATGGTAATTAATAGTTATCTAATATTTTTCAAACAATCTAATCGCTGAATGTGTGAGAATTCGTTTGCCACCAGTTTAGCCTAGCGTTCCATAGCAAAGTATTGTAGTGGTCTAATCACTGCAGTATACAAACACAAGACAGGATTTGGTAAAGATCTACATATTCTGCATATTATTTGGCGAT
>OW679198.1:96365380-96422936 GCA_940337035.1 Agriotes lineatus | reverse complement strand
TTTGTGTGAGCTTAATTTAAATTGTTTCATCACTAATATGTTAATTGGATTTGTGTTTATGATTGTGTTATCGGTAATTTACACCATTTAGGGATTTCCCGATTTTCTGTTTTTATTGCTGTTTCCATTATTTAATTACCACTGCGATTTTTAAATAACTGGCGTACATAAATAGTTTGTTTGTTCATAGTTTGGAATTTCGTAAAAAATAACACGTACTCAGTTTTAACGAGTTTTGTGTTTTAAAATACATTGATTTCGAAAACAGAAGTTAAGTACATTGAGTAGCTTACAACATGAAATGCTAATATTATGTACCTGTGTATGTAAGTCTACAGCATCGTATTGTACTTATATAGGATTATTTAATGTAGGTTTATAGATCAACACTATTATTTAAGAAGAAAGTTCGAATTAAATAACTCAACTAATTTGGACGTTTTCTTTTTAAATGCAGTAACCAATGATGAAGATTAGAGACCATACTGGTTGTTTTATAATTAACATAAACAACGTCTGCACCGATCTGTTTTGGTGTATTCAAAATTGCATTCAATCTAAGCCGTGTAGAACTAGACAACTGACATTAAGCGTCGAGATTACACAAACTTTTCGTCAAAACCTGTAAATCTCGTTAATTGACGACTAGCAGAGCTGAATGAATTTATCCTATCGAGTCCGCAGACTTTCCTTGACACACATGTTTTTATCAATGAAAATCGATGGATTAGTAACATTTTTCAGAAAAATGCAGACTCTAATGACACAACAAGAGACTTGTCGGTGTATTTTATGTATTTCTAAAACTTTCTAAATACAATAATTTAGAGGTTGAAAATGTTATTTCGCATAATTTATTTATATTCTTAGGTGAGAATTTGTTTAATGATTTTTACAGGAACAGTGTATGCAGTGATATTTTAAATAAACATGTTCAAGTTGCATAAAGTTTAGCGGAGCGCAAAAAAACATGCCCCAAGTATGACATTTAAAGGATTTATGGAACAGTCGAAAATATTTGGTTTATTGGGTTTGGAGATGTTCATCCGCGCTGCCATTTATATGGAATTTTAATTATGTGGCTAGGATTGATGGTGCATTTAAATTGGAAATGGGAATACCTTATATCCTTTTGAAATGGCTATGACTTTTCCCTATTGTGTTGCTGTATCTATTTCTTAATCTTCGATGCATACCTGTCGACTTATCATATTAAAAATGATGTTGGTATGTGACTTTGTATTTTAGCGTTTATAAATGTGTAGTCTATCTGTTAAAATTGATATGGCGATGCAACTTTAGCATTTTATTTCTATAGCGTTGGAATTTAAAGATGTTCTCCTTTGAATCAATCTGTTGAATCTAAGCCGATGCATACCTGTCGAATCATCATATTCAAAACGTTATTTGGGTATGGGTTCGTGTTTTAACATTAGTGAATATAATGTCCAATCTGTAATGAAATGGCTTTTTCCCACCGCATATTTTAAAAGCCCCATTAATTCTAATTGAATGTAAAGCAATTCAGCACATAATTTCCTGAGGGTAGTGTTCACACTTCCCTTATCTGATGACTCGGTTTCCTTCATTGATCATACGGAGCGGATATTGAATAACGCGAGCTACTTTTCACACTCTTATTTGTTGAGAAGTAATACACAATATCCTCTGATCGATAAAATTGATAGTTCAGACAGTTCAGAGCGCCAATAGAAAGTTTACTATTTTTCAGTGCCGTTGCTTTCCCTTTATAATTGAGGGTGCTGAAGAAAGTAACCTCCGCTGCGTTCACCCTCGCAACTGTATGTGCAACTTTTCCCACAAAAATGGCATTATGTATAGCTCGCAGTATTTACAAGAATGCACGTCTGCGTCCATGTACGGATGTACGTTTATGGAGAAACTTGGATTTCTTCGCGTAAATGCTACTCATCTTCGTAAATCCTGCGACCAGCGCCGTCATTCACCGGCGATGGCGACAGTAATTAATAACAGCCATTGTTTTTGAGTTATGGGGCAATTCTGTTATCAGAACACGCCGTTTTACGGTTATTTCTGTCCTGCTTCGCGAAGTTGTTCCGGCTTTTGTAAGCTCCGTCCGTGTTGAGGCCTGTGACTCACGTCCAATAATACCAATGATTAAATCAGGCGTGTAATCAACAATGGGATTAAAATGCATTAAAACGCAGGAATTCTAAAAATGTGCCCCTTTAAAGCTGACGTCCAAACACTCAATTCAACCCGACGATCGAGCAATCAAACAGTTAAAGAGACTGCTTTCAAATGTGGCTATTAATTTGGACATTTTCAATGAAAGAACTCCTCGTTATATTGTGGAAACGAAAAACTTCATTAGGGTCAGCCATTATAATGAATAACAATAATTTAATTCGGAATACGTCGCAAAAAGCGCGTACGCGGTAGTTATCTTCATTACATTAGTTTTGTAATAGGATGAATTCAGCCAAATTAAAGCGTGATGATGTCAGATTTAGGTCACTACATAGAAAAAATTGTGTTAAGAAGCTGGCGGTTGAGAATGTGGAAAAATAACAACAGCTGCTGTACTGCAAAACTATATTTTATATAATTTCTAGATTCATTTGAATGTCAAAAGTGTGTTAAGGCTGGCGTTTGGCTTATGTTGAAATAATAGGGACAGATTGATACATAGGAATCACGAATTGTCGATTCACACGCGTCGTATGAAGTTAAACAAGGCTTCATTTCAAAGACGAATGTTGGCAGATCGGCGTAAACTATTTTATAAATGGTAACAGATTCGCTTGCGCTGTAAAATTGTATTCAAAATATCGACGCTTTTGTAGGCATTTTTCATTTGTATTTCTGTCATCCAACAGTAAAATTTACTTGTGAAAAATAGAAAACAGAAACTGTAAAATAGCTTACAGGTATATACGATTTTTGATCTTTCATTTAAGACCTCAGTGAACTATTTCTGACGTTTAATTATTGATAGTACGTGATTCCTAAATAAATTCAAGCTGTTGTCATTTAGGACGAATATTACAACGCCAAATGTCGGTTATCGGTGCTGTTTTTGCAGACACCTGATAAATTTCCACATAAATAGCGTATAAATAGTTTAGGCATTGTACGACAGATGTCGTATTGTCGTTACAAAGCCATATACAAAACCAAGGTTGTGAACATGGCACGAAGTGCGTTAAATTTAGGACGTGGATATAGTCCCGTACGTGGGACCCGAAAATAAAATTTAAAGTCCCGCACGGGCGGAGTTAAAATCACGCGTTTGCCCGTTTGTCCTATGGTACGGGATTGCTAATTATTCGTTAGAATCCCGACACACTTTCATATACTTTTGCACTATAATTTCTAAAATGTTATTAGGTAGAGACCTAGGTAAATGAATATTTTAAGTTATTTAATAAAAACCGATTGCAAAACCGATAATAATTTAATAGAAAGCTACTAGATAGAATGAGCAACAAAATATGTTTTTCTTTTTACCTATATATTAATAAGAATTTTACACTAACAAATGCCTATAATAAATCAGTATTGTGTGATCTGCCATAAAATACAAGATACAGTATTGATTTGCAGTAATTTTGGAGGCTCTTTAATTTTTCCTTTCTTTCTTTCTTGGTAAACCAATAGCTGTTAGCGATCTTCCTCTAGGTCTACCTCGAGATTTTATTGCTTCCTAAAAATATGTGATTACTAAAATCTAAGAAATGTCCGTAAAAGTAAATGCTTATAACATACCGGCAAACAAATGTTATGTAAACATGATCCATCATCAACAATTTCTGAATAATTCATATCACAAACGATTTCTTCTTTTGTCTCTACAGAATGGGATTAATCGAATTATAGAATATTGTTAACATTTTCTTCGCTCATAATGTCTACAAAATTTTTGGTGATTTGGCAATCATGTTCTACTACTAGTAGATTATTATTACTGTAATAATCGTGTTCTACAAATCCTTCGTTCAATACCAAATTATTGGTGTTTTGGCAATTACTATATACGTCGTTTTGAAAATTAATAATTTCAACTTTCTCGTGAATGCAAAGTATTTTATAACATAAAACTTTAATGTTGAGTTTGCGATACTGTATAACTTGGGGCAGTGATTTTTAGCATTGTCAAGAGTTTTGCAATTTAGTTTCGAAAATTGTACTTTATTCTGTTTTTCATGTAACATTATGGCTTCATTTAATTCTTCATAACTGTTAAAGGCATCGTTTATCTTTAATTCATAAGAAGTTGCCATTATCAATCAATAACGTTAATAGCAGACGACAATATTAATTAATATACATCGATGAACAGAACAGCTGACCGACACACTATAAGAACGAGGAACGGATAAGAGTACAAGAGGAAAGACCGCGCAAACGTGTGATAAAACTTCGCCCGTGTGGGACTTTAAATTTTATTTTCAGGTCCCACGTACGGAACTATATCCACGTTTTGCAATGCAATGGGAAATGCGAAATTTACAATACGGTAAATCGCGTATACGAGTGACAGTGAATGATTATTATTAGAGCTCGGATTCATAGCTGTTTTGCTATACGTAATAATTAATAGCTGAACAGAAATGTTTAGAACGAAATATGAATTATGAAGAAAACAATTGTTGAAGAATATTTATTTTTAGGTTGAAAAATAATGTTTTTCCGCAACCGTCTTGAAAGTCATTACTACTAAAATCTGTCATTAAAGTAGACGTTTCTCTTACTTTTATAACAGTTATATTATAGAGTTGTTGGGAACCAATTTGCTTTACATTGTCACAAACTCACAGTCTCTTATAAAAATATTATACAGTGTGGTACAAAAGTCTGGAACACCTGAAATATCTTGCAAAATCCTGTTTTGTGGCAAAACCGCTTGAAGGGGTCAAAAAGCATTGTAAATTTGCTATCTTTTGAAATACTCTAGAACTATATACAGTGGCGTACACCAGCAGGGTCAATTGGAGCATTTTTTTTAAATGATAACCCCAATATTTTGTTCGAGGAAGTGGAAGAGCACATCGTTTTGAGTATTGTAGTATAAAAGTTTTATAAAGTTGCATAAAGAAATTTTCGAGAAAAATGCAAATAAAGCAAGATGTTTCAGGTGTTCCAGACTTTTTTACCACACTGTATAGTCGTACAATATGCAGCCTTATGGAAACGATAATGAAGATTATTAAACATAAAAAAAAAATTTTAACCTGACTTGTTCAGCTGCTGTACGCGTTAATCGTTACTTTTGATTGTTTAGTTACAAAACCGTTGTTTTAAATAACTAAAATATTTTATAATATTAATTTTAATCAAAATTACTATTTATTTCTAACTTTGATACGGCCTTGTCGCTGGATGCGCGCCTCTAAAAAGCATTATTTTATAGATGTTTTATAAGGATCACCTAAATAGTTTAATTATCACGTTCAACACAAAACTGTTGAATGTAGATATGCAATGTATAAATAAAACAATTTTAAAAATAATTTGTTTGATAGTATCTTGTAATGCTTAAATAATCTATTATAAAGTGGTAATCTCATTTCCAATGTGTTAATATTTGAATAATAATTTACTGTTGAACTAATTTCAGTGACTATTTCCCGCATCTCCTATTATCCCATCAAACGCCATAATTTTCCAAAATTCAACCAATCACGTGTTTTTAAAGTGGCAAAAAATCAAAATTTTTCCTTGAAATTTTATCAGTTTCTTTTACCACTTGTATCCATGGAAACCACCAAATATGTTGTTTTAAGCAATGTGGCATTTCAAAAACGTCATTAAACTGTCATTGTGGATATATAGTATAAATGTCATATTCATTGTATACTGATACAAAATTAACCCATATTTGGGAAATACTTCACGAAATGTGTTTCGGGCTCATGATTTTGCTCGGAACACGTTTTACTCAAGATTTGTTGTTTTTTGGCAATGCCCTCAACAAAATAACTTTGACAAATTCCCTCATCTATAAAGTTAGTTTGTCTTGTGACATTGCCAAAACAAGAAACTTTCGCAAAACATTTTCACCGGCAAAATCATTTGCCCTTAATACATTATTACTGATAAAAATTCAGTCATTAAAATAAGTACATTTTAGCTTAAATATCATGAATCTGGGAAGTATATAGCTGGTTGAAGAAGAGAAATTATAACCCTGTATAGTGTATATTCTAGGATACCTGACTCTCGCTCAGGAGACCCGTGTTCATTTCCGCTACCGAAAACTTTTTTAAAAATTGAATTGTAGTTTATATCTTCACGTACATTACAAATAATAATGTAACAGATTAGTTTTTTACGTAATACGTATGTACTTTCTTGCTTAATTTACTACTAATGTACTTATTAAATGTTGTATTCATATATTATAGCATATATCCATTTCCACCACTTGAGGGGGGGGGGGGGGTGGAATTTTAGAAATCCTCCCATTTTATTCTATGAAATATTTAGAATTCGTGAAAACACAGTTTACCCCATTTCACCCCTTAGGGGTAAAATTTCGAAAAATTATTTCAGTCAGTCTTATACTGAAATGAACCCAGAGCGAAAAAAATCATTCTAACCCCCTACCCCTTTTCGGTTTTCCGTTTGTACCGCTTTAGTGGTAAAATTTTAAAAAACTTTAAAACCCCTTTCTAAAGATTTTAAAAACACATCTATATACCAAAAAAGAATGCTCTAACTTAACAATCACAGGAGATACAAGGAGTTCTATACTACACCCCGAATGCAGATTCGAACTTTAAGGGTTGATTAGGGTAAAATCCCGAAATGAGTTTTTAGACATTTGCATTGGATACTTATGCAAGCAAACACCAAGTCGATATTTTACCGGGTCTAAGAGATACTGACGAATTCGTGAAAACACAGTTTACCCCTTTTCATCTCTTTAAGAGTAATTTTTTCAAAAAATAATTCAGGGTGTCTAGCAGATATGGCATTCAAAATTTCCGTATAATTCCCGTATTTTCCCGGTCATTTTATTAGGATTCCCGGATACTTTCTGGTCTTCCGGTCTGACTTTTTCGGGTATTCATTTAAAAAAAAAAAGAAAAAACAACGATCTGTCTTCCCGCGTCCCGTACATTTTTGCAATTATTCCGGATAATCCGAAAATTTTTACGAAAATTTCGCTTATTATTTCCGTAAAATGACAAAAATTACTGCAAATTCCCTTTGATACAAAAATTCCCGGTTGCCTAAGAAATTCCCGCATATTTCCCGCATTTTCAAGGGCACTTTCAAATTCCCGTATAATTCCCGGTTTTCCAGGAATTCCCGATCGCTAGACACCCTGTAATTCAAAATGTTAATTACTTCGTTACATTTTTTATTATTTACCGACAATTAGTATTTTTTAGAAATGTAAATTGGATAAAGAAAAATCTCATTTGGACAACTATAAGAAAACATTTACAGGATTTTTGTAACAGTAATTCATTAACAGGGCTAGATTAGAGTTTCTAGAAGCCATTTAAATAGCTATCAATTAGAATTGAAAAATATTTCTCCTAAAAAGCGCCTTGCATAAAAACGGAAAAATTCTGCAAACATACTACTTTTCGGTAAATGATAAAAAATCTAAAGAAGAAATTAACATTTTATATTATTTTTTCCACTTATAAATCTTTAGTCTTCACATAAAAATTTTTGATTTTAATATTAAGTCTTGGTATGTGAAATTTTGAAAAATATTTAAAAATTTCAAAAATTAATAATTAGCTAAAGTTATACAGGAGTTTTCTGGCCTGGAATTGTTTAGTTAGCTAAAAATAACACACTCTAAAAAAATCTGATTGAAATCTTACTTAGTTTCCTAAAAATAGCACTTTTTGGATTTTGACAATTTCGGAAAACTCCATTTTCTAAATAAGTAAAAATCACTCGGTATATATGATAGGGGCTAAATAGGTTTTTAGACAAGCACAAATTATTGACGTAAAAAGTTGTTTTGAAAAATCAAAATAATTTTTTCCCATATTAGGCCGACTTTTTGGCGGTCACTGTACATAATAGATTCAGAATTTGGCAGAATCACTTGGTTCCTGTTTATTTTAACTAAATTTCACAGATTTCTTTGTTATAGTGACTGAAAGGCCAAGAAGCATAAAGCACCGGATTCAAGGTAAAATGAGGTTTCGATAATACACACATACAAAGGCCATGAAGCTTATTTTACTTAAAATCACAGAATAATCTTAAAATTATCTGCACCGGCAAAAACATCTGTCCGTGTTTTTGGCCCACATCTGCGTAGAACACACCTGCTCAGCAGAGAAACAAACCCTTGCATAAGTTGAATAGCGAGGTAGAAATTATACGGTGGAAAATTCGAGTGCGTCTATATTAATACAGATACCAGCACCACACAACAGGATAAATAAAGAGGGAAGATTGGTGAATTTTCTTCGTTTCAATCCCCAGCCTTAATGTTACTGTCGTTACTGGAAATAAATACATAGTTGGCTAGGTTTTTATGTGTAAGTTTATTTTTCGGGGTTTAGATGATATTATATACTAGAGTATTAGCTGAAGAGAAATTTCTTTGGAGTTACATTATTTAAGTACATATTTGAATAATTTGAAATCCACATTTTGGTTAACATCAACTGGAATGTGGCTGAACAATTTTCTAAATGAAAATTCTCAAAACACAGCAATTACGGCACTACCTTAATCTTATTACTTCATATTTTTATAAGGTGGCAATTATGAGTTGTTGCAACAATATATTATTTAAAAAATGTGTAACTGTAGACATAAACAACGTCAATTATAATTTTTGATGTTGTAGGAAAGCATTTTTTTTAACTAAACTGGTAACGTGTATGTAGAATTTAATTTAGCCTATTTATAGTTGCAAGCTTTCGTTTCAGGTTGTTATAAAATAGAGGTTCACAATATATTTTATTTTTCATCTATTATTTGTGATAGTGATCGGCCGATACGGATTTTTTTTGCCGATACCGATAATCGGCCGATACCGATATTTTAGTTGCCGATACCGATATAATATCGGTATCGGCACTACATTTTTAAAAGGTCTGTAATTATTTAATATACGTTGATATAAGTAAAAATTGTCAACTCCGCATCGATGCGGACGTGACATGAACCAATTTCGGTAATTCCCCGACAGTGTCGTGGTGATTACCTACCAGTTTTACAGAAAGTGTATTGTTTCATTGTTTGCGCCAGTGCACAGTGCTGCTGCAGTTGCTGCTCAGGTAACGATTGTGTCGTGCGGTATTATAATCTTTTGGGATTCAAATAAAAATACGATGGGAGAAAATAGCGAAAATAAGTTTTTACATACAAATAATTAATAAAATGGTTGATCTTAAATTTGCCGATATATATCGGCAACATTTCGCCGATACCGATTATCGGCAAAATTTGCCGATATTGCCGATACACCGATATTTATATCGGTATCGGCCGATCACTAATTTGTGATGCAATGTGTATAAAGCAGTCCATAACGCCCTAGGGCGTGTCAATATATTTACGTATTCAACGCGGAAAATAAAACGTATGCACCAAGCACTACGTACATTACTTGATGTTTATACTCCTCGGGCATAAATATCTTCATAATGCCCTTGGTACATAAATAACTATTCTCCGTTCTCCAAAGACGCCTTAAATTGCACGTTCCACATGTTCATCAACTACAAGATTGACTAAAACATTTTGAATTTGGAGATGTACATGGAAATACATACAATGTTATTGTTATTGTATAAGTACATATACAGGTAAATACCCAGTGGGTAGGGTATTTATAAATGGGTATTTACCTGGGTATTTACCCCTGCTTCGGGTAAATACCTAAAAACTGGGTATTTATCAAATTTATAATATTTAGGAAGTTAAACTGACTTTTACTCACATAATCTTATCTTAATAAATAAACTACATATAAATGAACTGGAATATTTTATGTAAAATAACAATTTAAATAACATTGAATAAGCATTCACCCCGGTAAATTAAATCGTTTATCGGGAAAAAACATTGGCTACCGAAATTTATGGAAATAAACAGTTAGATGCAATAAATCGCGCCTGTTTACAAACAACATTGTGATGGCTGACTCCGAAGATTGGGATAATTTAAATTGTTTGTACATTATTTTCTGACTTGTTTCCATGTTTGAAAAATGAACATAACATTAACTTGAAAAATAATCCTTATATTTATTAACATTAATATTAATATATACGTATAGACACATTATTAAACAATCTTAAATAAGGCAAACAATATCACAAAATAATATAAACAACGCTGTATACCGATGGGATCATAAGTATGCAACAGCAATGAGATAGCATGAACAAAAGCACATAATACTTGAGTAAGAAAGAGATAACCGTACAAAAAAGTTATTTTAGTATGCATATTTAGTTGACATATGACATAATTAAAATGAGCGTCAAGTCTACTCAAATATTTGTTTCTATGATCATCTCTTTCTTATTCAATCATTGAATTCTGTTTTTTATTCATTTTATCTCAGTGCTGTTATATACAGGTTGCCTAAAATTGTACAGAACATGGCAATTCCATGAGTTGGAAAAGGTTCATAAGACCATAAGAGTAACCGAAATAACAAATGCAATACATAATTACTTTGGTAGCTAGGCAACAAGTAGGTACAATAGCTACTTGTTGCCCAGCTACCAAAGTATTTATTGCATTTTCCATTTCGGTTGCTCTTATCGCAAATAGTATTTGAACCTTTTCCAACTCATGGAATTACCATGTTCTGTAGAGTTAGGTATGTCCCCACCGGTATTTTGGGCAGTAAATGTTCTCAGTTCAGCTATTTTCTTAAACATTTTTATAAAATTCGCATAGAGCACCTTCACTTACCAATCAATTATACTGATTAGATTAACTTTATAATATTTGTAAATAAGTCGATAAATACCCGCTTAAATACCCATTTTGGGTATTTACCCGGGTAAATACCCCGGGTATTTACCCCTAAAAATAAATACCCGGGTAATTTACATCACTACTCATAGGAGCTCTTCCATATTTTTTTGGTGTGATTCACAGTATGTTGTGCGAGTTAACTGCTAGCACTAATCCTTTCCATTCATTCGTATCTATATTTGTCTTTGTGTATCCAGTTCTATGTTTTCAAGATTGCTATGTCTTACAACTTGTTTCATTCATCCACTTTTTCGAACAATTCATGACTCATTCTACTTCTACGTTCTCCTTCACTTGCTATACCTAATTGATTCAACTATTATTCTGAGTACCTCCGTCTACGTATCCTTTTTGAGGATTCGAAAGAGGTGTTCGAATACTTTTAACACTAAAGTTTCAATCATTTTGAGATTAATCGAATTTGAACAGTCACATAGGATTCGAATAACTTGGTGATTCGAATCACTTTGTGGTTATGATACTTCTTGCGCAGACGTTGTGCGTTTCTTTATGTATAGTTAAAGAGTAGAGATTTCGAAGATGGGAGGATCAATGATCTTCCCGACAATTATGAAATGGCGCTCTACCTACTTCGCCACGGAAGTGGTGTACCATTTTTGATCATTCAAATTCGTGAATCGAATCCTTTTTCAGAGGATTCGACCCAACTCTGACTTTTAGTAGCTTTGTTCATGTGCTGATTTTTTGTTTTGCATGCAAAAATTGATTTTTTCGCGTTTTTCATTCATTTTATCCTTAGAAATGTAACTACCGCACTTTAGTTATCGTTACCCCTGCCTTCATCAGTTTAGGTTACATATTTATGTTCTATTTATGGCATCTTTTCTATATTAAAAACAAACGTGTAATTTATTTGTGCTTCTAGTAGTTATGTCTGGTTAATCACTACTATATGCTGCGTATTGTGTATTCTATGGCCTAAAACAAGTATAAAAGTGCAACAAATATAGGTTCAATTTTTATGTGAAAAAAAGCAAATTGATAAATAATTACAACCCTTGCGGATATATTAGAGGGGGGGGGGGGTAAAATTAGGTTTTTACCATTTTTACTGAAAACTGGGAAATGACATAATGAAAATTGCCATACCTTTTCTACCAACAGAAGCCTTAATTCAGAGCTGTGCGGTACTCGAGTACAAGTACTTAGTAACTGTACTCTGAGTACTTTTAGTGTACTCGGTACTCAGTCCACGAGTACATTTTTTAAAATGTACTTGTACTTGTATTTGAGGCATTTACGTGTACTTGAGTACATATCCGAGTACTTGAATACATTTTCGGGTACTCGAATACATTCACATGTACTCGAATACATTTTCAGGTACTCGAATACAGATACCTAAATTAATGATATGTTCTTAATTACTAGACCTTATGTAGTAAAAGCATCATTAACAAAGTTCTGCGCCATATTCAGATCACCTCGGCCACTTAGCATGTGCATTTATAAAAAATATAGCATTGATAAAGAGATTAAATTACTTTTATATTTTATTTTATGTTTTCTAACGTACAGTTTTCGATGTACAGAAAGAAACATGTTCTTTTTATACAATATTATAGAAGTTCTTTCATTTTATTTGTGTTTGCCATCATTGGCTGCAGTAGAACCATTATTTTCATTCGCGACACTGGTAAACAGACCACTTTGCCATGCTCTGACAGATGACAATTTTGAAAAACTTGTTATTTTGAAAGGCAATAAAATAGGACCTGAAAAAATGTTGTGTTTTGTTTTTACCGTTGTTCCGCCATTGCATTCATCTGTACTCGGTACTCTGTACTTGTATAGGTATTCGAATACTTTCATTGTGTACTTGTACTCGGTACTCGATTACATTTTAAGTAAAGTATTTGTACTCGGTACTCGAGTACTTTTCGTCTGTACTCGGAACAGCTCTGAGCCTTGTATATGATTTTTTTAAACTAGGTATTGCTTTTTGCACAGAAACTATTGACTAAAGCAGCTACAAGCTAAAGCTATCCAGTACATAGTTTTTTATAACCAAATTCTTGGCGATTAAAAAGTTATAATACATATATATTATATAGGGGTTGCTCAGCTCTCTATTAGAAAGAATCCGCTATTTTTCGCTATAATATTCTTTTAACAGTTTAAAACAGTAGTTTAGGTAAAGTAAAGTTTGGGCACTTCATTCCATGTAGGAACGTGGCCTGAGAAAAGGGTAGTGAGGGTCGCCGAAATATCTTTTTCCGAAACCCAGTCATCTCTATTTCCACAACCGTGGTTTGGGCACCCAATTTTTAAAGCGACTGGGTAGGCTGCCCGCCAGTTGCCAGATGTGGGAATTGAACCCCGCACAGTAGCACCGCAGTCGAGCTCTCGAACTGCTCGGCCACGCTGAGGATTAGTAGCAAAAGTCTGATTTAAATTGCATACAAATACACAATTAAATTACTTTTTCAAATGCCGAAAGTCAGTACGATTATGATTTAAATTACTAAAAAACCTATTATATAACTTATTTTAGTTTTTAATTGGTTTTGAATTTTTTCGGCTTAGTATTATCTTTTGAAACTGCCTATAATAATATTGAAGTAAGTGTAATTAAGAATAATGCTTTTTAAACGATGTTGTCGAACATATCAATACAATCATTTTTAAAAATTGTAGTTCAGTAAACTTTAGTTTCACTGTAATGAACCAATATTTGTTAATTACTATATTAAAATTGAGCTAGTTAATAAACAAGTATTGTACTCTAAAAGTTCATAATTTTTAAAATTTTCATAACACCAATGTATTTATTGTAAACGAATTATTATAAAAGGAGTGGTTACATAGGTTACATAATTCAAATGTTAACACTCTGTAGAAACGAACGGAAACGAATTAGCAAAAGCAACAAGTCGTGTGCAGAATAAAATTTGTTTAGCGCAAGTTGTGGTATATAATTAAACCTTGCTGATATTTATTATGGTGTTAACAAATACGCTCAAATAGAGCGGACGCAAAATTTTACACTTTTTTAGTGTGTCAGAGAGGCATATATTTCAAATGCGGTTCGTTTTACTTCTATTACACATTCCAAATTATAGCTTTGACGAGGCAAAAACTTAGCACTTCCATTTACTTTTTTAATGATCCGGTTTTTTGATTTATGAACTACGTCTTTGCACAAGCAAAATAGAAGGAAGTACAACGTTGAATTCCCAGTTTTTTAATCGGAATCGGTATTTGTGTGTAAATTTAATGAGCTGATTAGCCTTGATTTGGGCATTTTAATTTAAAAAAGGCTGGGAGTAATTTTTGACGACGTTTGTATCCATTTATACCGATCTGATTGCCTTTGAAAACGTAGGGTTTTTCAGCAACTTATTATGGCGATTTAAATTTTTGGCGAAATTCTTTTGGATACTTGAATCATGCAGATCTTCCTAATGATAAATAATCGTAATATGAACATCTTTAACACCAAGTAGTGTAGTTACAGAACTTTCCACGATATGTGCTACACAAATCAATGGATAAGTAGGCCTTCAAATATATAAACTGTTCCGCTCCATTTTAAGCTCACAACTTCAATTATTGGCAGCAAAAAACTGACTTTCTTTGCTTTAAGGTCTTTTTTCCACTAATCGCCGTCATTAAGCCTCGCAATTTCGTAATTCACCGCAACTCACGTTAACGTTTCCGTAAGGCACATTAAAATACGTCAATTTCCAGCAAATTTGACTAATGCTCGCCACAGCCTGCTATTTCTAGATGTTGCAATGCAAGAAGTCAGGGTCACCTTTATTGCAATAAAACCATTATGCAACGTGATCAGGTCGAAAGCCGGTGGTAAATCGCCATTAATAAGTAGCTTCTGAGCAAACGAAAGTTTTCCCGATTAACATCGATTAGCACATTTCTCTGCCTAAGGGAGCACTTTTGCTGCAGAAATCGCAGGAAGCCACTTTTTCAGAGCACTTGCGAATTCTTCAACTAATATTTTCCCACGTTTTCTACCCACGCGGCTGCCTTGATCCTGAATTTGGAGCAATTAAACCAGATCGGGCGCCAACTATGCAAAAAAATGGCACGACTGGTTTACGGTTTTCCGAAAACTTATTCACGCGACGAAAATAGCCCGGGAAAACATTGCCGAGAAATCTTCTATCTATTGGCAATAAATTTGACCACTTCGCATTCACGTCGGCTTTGCATTTGCATATGCAATAGTGGGAAGAAAGTGAGTTTTGAGCCGGTGTCTGCAGAATTCCTGGCAACCGCAGGCCGAATCTAACCTTACTTTCTTTGTCTTCTAGCATTATTTGCCGACATGGTTAACAGGTGGTAGCGGCCTGCACCGTTATAAAGTTGTGATTAATTGTGCGTTAGTCACATGCGATTTTCAGCGAACTTATTAATATTCGCAGCTGATTCATTTTTTTGTTGGTTTCGCATTTTTTGCCCTGCTAAGTATACGTGTGGGTTTCATAGTTGTGGCGCAAAATGTCATCACTCATCAAACAATTAAAACATTTGGTAGAACAACCATTATCAGTTTATTATCGTCTTCTCAATCATATTTGCTGTTCTGTGAACTCTAGTATTATTTAAATATAGTAACAATTCTATTTGAAGACCTTGATTAACCGCCCGTCTTCAACATAGCAAATATTTAGAATATTCTGACAAACATTTATCCAACATACTTGACGAGACCTTGTTTTTAATCAATATATTTTGGAATAGCATGAAATTTAAACTCAAGTTCATAATAATTGGAATACTAATTGGAATAAAAACACAAGAAATACTGTCTTAAGTATAAAATACAGGGTGAGGCAGCATTTACCATATTTGCATATATTTTGAGAAAAATGCTGCTCTATAGTTCTGTTTTGTCAGCGCCGCCATCTTGGATTTTTAAAATAATAAGGGTGTTTTTCGTCAATTCTGATTCCATTTTCAATTATTTTTACGAATTAAAAAAATCATAGTCGTGGATAGGAAACTTTCTCAATAAGCTGCAGAAAACTTAACGTAAATGCAGGAGTAATTATATGTGCAGAAATGAACCAAGTAGGCGTTGACTGCTTGGAAATAAGAATCTTTCGACAGTTGGCGCAACAGTAAATTATGTTTTTCTATTTTGCGTTTAGAATAACTCCATTCTAGCACTCAAATGACGTCATTTGAGTGTTAGAATAAGTCGCTGTGAAATGACGGCATTTGGGTGCTAGAATAGAGTTATTCTAAACGCAAAATAGAAAACATTTTTATTTTTTAATGTATAAAATTGTATAAAGCGGCAAAATAGAAAAAAATAGTATAAAACACTCGTTGCAGAAAGTCCTTCAAGCACTCATTTGTTGCTCAACTCGCCGCTATGCGGCTCGTTTCGGAATTTCAAATTCATGTTTGAATAGATGCCTTCTGCAGCTTATATTTTAATATACTATTTTTTTTATTAATACCCAAGTTTATTAAATAAAAATATATTATTGTAGGCTAGTGGCCTATTTTAACCACCAAGTAGTACTATGAGCCCTCTTTGCCCTTGCCCTTCGAAAGTGAGGAAGAGTTCCCTTGTTTAGGAATTAACCACTACCACAGGTGTTAGCGTGCTATGATTTTTTTAATCAATTCATAAAGAGAATGGAAAATGAATCAGAAAGCAAAGAAGTACCTGTATGATTTTAAAAATCCTAGATGGCGGCGTCAACCAAATAGTGTACGTACCATGAATAAAACAATTGGCTGCACAGAACTCTGGAGCAGTGGGTCCCATTAAAGTTTTGCAATGAACTTTTGTTGCTATAGCGTATGGTATCAAAAATCTATGCAAATATCGTGAGTGTTGCCTCACCCTGTATGCATTTGATTACACCTCCCACTTTGATTTACAAAAATGTACTGAAATAACTTCAAAAAGTTACAATAGGTTTTTAGTATCTAATATTCTGATCTAAACATATTTAATTGCGTTGTGTTTCAGATTACATACATTCTTATCTTACATTTTAGGCTGTACAGAATAGTGATGGGCTTATTTGAATGAAAAATAACCGGTTATCCGGTTATTGAAATAACCTATGTAACTCGGTTTTCGTTCCAAGTATTTGAATGAAAAATAACCTCATGCTGATACGTACTACCAAGGCGATCTATATTGCTCCAGGCCATGACACTGGCTCCGTTGCCAGATTGTGTGCTAGGCCATTCCAAGACACACTAAGTTTTATTTGTTTGAAATATATTTGACATTAAAAACTATTTTGACAAGGCAGTTCATGTAAGTTCCAAAAATGCCTTTGAAGTGTTACGTACCAAGCTGCAAGTTAACTTACGCTTCATCAGTTGCTCCACATGTTAGCGTGTTCAAGTTTCCATCTAATGGAACGGTGACACAAAATGGAAAGAAATTTTGCGTTTAGAGAACTGGCGGATTGGAAAGGCTAGTGTTGTGTGTGAAAAGCACTTAAGAGCAGATATAGAGGGTAATAATATGAAGAGACTTGTTCTGACTGCAATATTACTAGCTTCCAGGCAAGTTATTTTGAAAAAATTACTGTTTTAGATGAAGTCAAAATTAGTAACGGTTTACTTGCAATGGAAAATTAGGTACCTACCCAATAGAAATTGTTTTTAAATCCAATATTACGGTGAAGTGACGCACTGCGATGTAAATAGCAGTGATTTTATAGATTTTTTTTCAACTGGCATGCATCACAATGACAGGGATAGTACACTGACAGATTGTTCATTTAGTGACCAAAACTAGTAATTTTTTGTTAAAGGTTGGCAAAGCCACGTTGCCAGATTGTGGTAGGCCATTCCAAAGGTCACTTTATAGGCCCAGTGTCATGGCCTGGAACAATATAGACCGCCTTGGTACTACGCTTTGAATATAAAACCTCTATTCAAAGGTACTACGTGCCGTATCTCAGCGACCTACGCAGTGCTCAAAATTCTGTAAATATAAATACGTCATAACTCATAAACAATGCAGGTTGTATTGAAAACACCATTTGGTTATCGCGTAACTACCTCCTATCATAAAAAATATCAAATTCTGGGAACCTGAAACCTTAACGCCTAAAAACTGCAAACGCATCAAGCTATAAAACAATTTTTTATTTGCTTACATCTCCAAAGGGCCTTTAACCCGCCCGATCGATAAAGATAAACGTTTTACCACGATTAGCAAGCAGTCCAGCATATTTCTTTCTTTCTACACTTCTTAATAAATACCTCTTAATTTCCAATACATAACACATAATGTACGGTCGGCGCCTTAGAAATCGGGCACTACACACTATTATGATATATTTTGCATGTATTTTTTAAGTGTATAAACTGGGTTTTTACAGTTATTATGGTTTTAATTGTTACGTCAGATTGTTTATTGTTTGTCAATTATGAAATGCCATCTCACATTAATGAAGTAACCGGAGCAAGAATACTCCAAAGACTAGAACATATTACGTGTCCCGATTTCTAAGGCGCCGACCCTACATATTATGTTTTGGTTCCTCTGCTATCTGCAAGTTACGATGTCGATGCAGATGACGGTGAACCGCCAACCGGCAAACCGGCTGACTTAATCGAAACGAATCGAGAGCCAAAATGCATTCGAATGATTATTCAAATAATCATTCGGTTATTAATATCATTCGAATGCAAATAATTCGGTTATGAAAATTGTCCGGTTATGCCCATCACTAGTACAAAACGTTTAGTTTGCTAATATTTTCCTACATGATAGCCATATGTTGCTAAATACTTTCCAAAATTTAAGTTACTGCTACCATTGTTGATGAATTTATTTAACCATTTGTTTTATTAACTCTTCATTTAAAAGTTTCTTTTCTTTTTTTAATCTTATATTTTTAGGAGGGGGCAGGTGATGTAAAAATTAGATAAGGCACAATGCGAAACACTTAAGAAATAAGAATTTAATGGTCTTCTCCAACATTTAAACCACAAATGTGATTATTTGCAAATATATGTCTACTTAATTACAACTGTTAGAATTGTAAAAAATCGTTGTTTTTATAAAACCAGTTTTTTTCAATTAAAACACCGTTTTTTCAAACAAAACACTATTTGTTCATGGAAAAAACAAGTGATTGTTTTTTTATTCACCATTGTAATGCAAGTAATTACTACAGTTAAATGGCAACACTATTTTCTTTTTACTTTGAGTAACTGTCATTGTTATTGCTCACTAATAGTGCTTTCATCTATAATGTTTTGACTGTTATTTAAAAAGGCTCGCTCAGGACTGAAATGAATCGAAAAATTGAAAAGAACCAACAGCTCCTAATGTGTTTGTACTAATAAGAACAGTTTTGTTTGAAAAAGAACAATAGTATTTTCTATTTACAACACTTAGTACACATAATAGTTTAAAACTCAACAATTTTGGCACAACAAAAATCAAACCCGGCATTAAAACATTTGTTGTAGTCTTCAAAGAAGGCCTTTTTTCTTGGTGGGTTTTTTAGGAAATGTTATTATCTCAATTGAAGATCACTGAACAAGAAGTTTAGAGAAGACAAAAATTAAACCCATGTTCAGGAGTGAGTAACCGTTGTATCCGTAACGTTAAAAAAAATGGTGATGATGTTGATATAGAAGTAATTGCATTAAAACTAGTAAGAACTAATAGTAAAACTGAATTTATAATTAACTCACGCCTACTTAGCATTCGGGAGGTCGTGGGTTCGATTCCCGTGACCGTCTGCTCTTTTTCACGCTTTTACCTTGTTTTCCTGAGTCAACAGAGTACCTTCTCTGAGGCGAATGCCGGGGCAGTACTTCGCCACCTTTCCTGGTCTTTCTTCCATTCTCCACCCCTCCTTTCTCTCACCCATCCTATAATTCCCGTTCTTGGCGGAAGAGGGATGTAAAGTCTATATAGCAGCCCGCCCCCAGTTGGTGGAATTGAAATTACCTGGAATCTTTACCCTTCAGTTCTAAAACGTGGCACCACTCTGGGGAGTTACTTCTCCCAAAGGTATTGCCAATGGTGAACCGTATAAAATATGTATTCGATGTGTGTATAAAATGTAATTAGGTACTAGGTACCTATTATGTATTTTCTTGAGTTCCATGAAAATGACGTAATGTATGTTGAATAATAATTATTGAAGCTGCGAGACAGTAATGAAGGACTGGTTGTTGTATTACCATGCAAAATGCTCTTGTTACATGTTAAACGTTTGTGATATGTTCACTGTACATGAAAATGTGTATTATATAAATTGGCTACTTAAATTACTATTTTAAAGCTTTAACCTCATATACTAGTCAAGATGTGTCTTGCTTTTTGTTCTTTGCGTTGTATGACGTACTAACATCACTTTTGTAAGCACCATGGTTCTACATTTTACAATTAATTATAATCTCACATTTATTCTAGTTTGCCTTGACAAAAGAATAACAATTTCCGAAATATTGGCTTAGAAAAAATAGTGTTCTTTGAATTACGAAACCTAATTATTAACTATCTTGCTTATTAATTATTGACCGACGTGAATACAGAGAAATACTGCCCAAGAGATATGGCATATCAATAGTTTCTTTCGAGGGGAAAATTTTAAGTAGATAAAACTGTGCAAGCTTTTGTGCAAATACAATAGCATGGGCAAAATAGGCGTGTTTACCTACTACTACGGGTTGAGTAATAAGCTAATTCATAGCGATATCTTAAAAATAACGTAAAAATATGAATAACCCAAGCATTAACGACACTTGAGTATATTATTTTGGTTTCATAATTACTAATTAGTATTAAAAGTTATAGTTTTGTTTGGGGTTGGCAAAAAGGGCCTATGAAGGCCTACTTGCTTGACATTAGTCACCCCACAACAACTACTACTACTATAGTTTTGTTTACATCATGTTGTGTGCATTTGATGAAACTACATGTATACATGTTTTTTTAAATTTGCAGCTATACAAATCCTTCTTTACAATCATTGATATTAATAGCATATGTTTGATTCTGTTTCAGACCATATAGTGAAATCTCGTTTTCAATTATTTGCCTCTCCATTACTTGCATTTTTATATAATCGTTAAGTTTACTTGCAGTTTTGTCCTTATTCAGCAAAACATTTATTTTTCACAAATTTTGAATGATCAGTTCGTGTTATCTTCGTTCCCGCACTGTCAGTGTATTTTCCTTTCCCATAGAACATAGGTAACAAGATTATAAAGTATAAAAATCTTTGTAAAATGCTTCGTAAACTGATCGGTAATATATTGTATCAGTTTTTAAGGCTGGAATTAATTTCGCTCTTTATTGTCAAAGCAATAATGCCAGACGTTTCTGGAAAGAACCAAATTGGTGATTGGGAGGATGTTGACATCTTTTTATGAGAAAACTATAAAACTTTACAGCTTAGGAATAGCTTTACGCCTATTCATAGCCTTACCGTTTATCTGAAATCGAAAATCACAAATCGCCCATATTAATTTAAAGGTCGTGTATTTGCAACCGCTTTCACTTCTGTGACAAATTCGTCAGGTATTCTCGCACGGCACTGACCACACCGCATTAACGATAATTGCTTCTGAAAACAGCATTAAAGTAGGTAATTCCGTGGAGATTGACACGGATTCTAAGCGATTTAAAATGCTTGAACTATGGAAGGTATGCGACAAAAAATCCAGAAAGCTCTTCCTCGAATCTGGGTGAAATTGGATTTAACAGGCGTTGACATGGTGCCTGATTAAAAAATTGCGATTTCAAATGACTAAGGTTGGAATGCTGCTCTCTATAACCATAAATACAAGTAGAAATCAACAACAGCATCGAACTGTCACGTAATTACACGTAATGACACTTCTGCAAGAGATACGTGCACAAAAAGCGTGCAGTCCTCCCATTTGCTAGCATGCAAGGCGTTTTTATGGCAAGAGGCCTCGTTTTTGAACAGCATCAAGCATATCGACCATGTATCTTTAGTACTAGCGACACTTGCACATTTACGACCTGTTAGGGCAACAACTTGCAATAAGTATTTTATGGGCAAAGAGGTCGATTTTCATGCTGCTGGCAAATGTTTGGCCATTTTCGAATTTGAGCTTCACGGTCCGGTGGCCAAGCTGGCCACCAAACCGTAACTTGCAATCTGAAAATTGGTCTTGAACGGTTACATGCGAATAATCTAGCACTCTTCAGACTTCGGACAAGAATGTAAAGCAGCGAACTAATTCACGGTTATCGTGTTTTTTCGTGGAATAAACAAAACAAATTTGAGACATTTTGGCTATTATCAAGTATAATTGCAGCTGACTCGTGTCACCTTGGTTTACGTGCTCGTTAACTTCTGTAAACTTGAACCGGTAAACTCTACGGCTATTTTGGCTGATATGTCGCATTCTTCAACAGAGAATTAGATGTTAATTAGGTTAAGAATTTCTGTACGTTAATAGAAATTCACGTAGCGGAATCTGTATTGAAAATTATCCCAACAGCCCTCGTATATATCATAATTAAAATTGCTAAAGAACTGCGTACTGAATTATAGCAAAACTACAATTGGGAATGCTCCAAGGCGATTCTTGTACTTTTAATATAATAAAACGCCAGTTATCTTTATGTCTACCGGTTTCTAATCAAATGGACCATTCGTATAATTTACGTTTTCCTAAACCAGACTCGTATAATTACCTACCGAAAAAGTGGTTGATCTCCAAACAACTGTGATTAATAATATTAACCAGTAACGGTTTAAAGGCGCAGGGAATTAAGTCATTAGTCGCAAATTTTTGAAGAAAAATGATCCCAAGAGCACTGCATAATTAGGCATCCTCGGAATATACATACCTGACCTTCAGCTTCCTTCTCATTTTTGAGCGTTCTTGGTAATAACGTTGCCTTATTATTAATTAAAATGGTAAATTGCACGTTGGCTGCTACCAGAAGAAAGGCTGGAACACTCGCAATCTCGTAATTAGTATTCTCTTCGCATTCACACGTAAAACATAGTCTACGTCCTTGCTGATGTAAATTGTCACTTTTGGGCACAAGGATTGCATGTAGAAAGCTGGATTTTCCGATTAATCCATTTTCCTACTAATAATTCAAGCTAAATCCAATTTTAAACTAATTTCAGTGCTGAAAACTGTTACAATTAAAATTTCAATTTATTTTGAATTTTACTTTTCAAAATTTGCAAGGTTTCAATTCCAAAATGTCGATCACCTAATCACCACCTGTCAAGTAAATTTCTAAAACTAGGGCTGTAACGCGAAGATGCCTGGCGAAATACTGTCCAGCACTCTCAAGATGGAAAACAAGAGTACTAATATCAAGTGACAAGAGAAATCTGATGCAAATCGTATCGTCCTTGCTTCTTGTGGGGTATCATCTGAATTTAGAGCTGAACGCGGTGATCTTTAGCAGTCGCTGACATTTGGGCTTTGTTACATCACCCTTCAATCGTTTTCCAATTGTAGCAAATGAAAGAGGTGTTCTACATATTTGACGAGGATCAGCAATCGCTCGTCGTAGTTGGCGTTGGAACAATGCCCCAAAGTGCGTTGCCAAATGTTAGCTCACTAGAATAGGGTACCTATTATTTCGACCCAACACCCATAATGTGGGTTGAGTGCTGGGCGAATGTCCTCATTAGAATTAATTAAGTTGTGTAGTAATTTCAAACCTTCAAATACTGTTTTTAAAACACACATTTAAACTATGTAGTAATGATCCAGTTTCGAAAATGATTTATCAACAAAACTAAGTAGTGGAACGTAGTAGAGTTTGTGGTTTTTGAGCTGAAAAATCGAATTCGATTTTCACAGTCATCGACAGTCGCAAAGTCCTCGTGCCAGCACCCACTACAATTCTCTAATCCGTCTTCAGCATCATTCAGAGAACAAGCGTAAGGTTTTAATGCATAAACCTCCTCAAAGTCTGCTGCTATAGGGCTTACCTAAATATGGGGGAAAATAAAAGAATGCAAGTAATTGTAGTAGCTTGAAAATGCTGTATGTATGTTCTATGTCATGGGTGCTTCTGTCAGGTTAGAAGAAATGTTACATTAAAATTTGGAATTGCAGTTCTTAACCAAAGGAAGACTACATTGACTTACATTTTCTTAATTTTTAGTAATATTTAAAACAACAATTTCTTCAAAATAAAGACAAATCATAGCACTGGGAAATACTAAAGAAATAATAATATATTTATTTACCTTTTACATAATTCACAGTAAAATATTAGTAACATACCTATCCTGAACTCGGAAGAATTATTTAGAAATAATTGAAATAGCAAAGTAGAATACTGTTAATAAAATGCAAATTAAAATAAGAACAAAAGTTTAATTATGTCAAGTGCGTTTCGCTTCTGGAAAATTACATTGGAATTTTTGTACAGACCAACAGTTGGCATAGGTTCTGCTAATCGCTTGCAGGTGAAAGCGTTATATTTAATTTTCCGGTGATTTACAGCAAACATTGTTCTTCTGTGAGGTAGGGAAATTATTTTTAAATTTAGAGTCTTTAAGCCTGCCCACGGACAATCGGAGGAAACAGTTTAAAGGTGGTTGCCAGACCTTGCATTCTTAGAATCACTGAAGACACTAAACTAAAAAAAGATTGCAGCTAAGCTAGTTGTCGTAGCATTTTTTGGGACTGGTGTAATAATATTACCCACTGTCATTAACCAAGCAAAAAATTAAATGTATTTTAATGATTTGATAAATTTAAAATGTTTTGTTTGTAGTTGTTGTAAGAAAGTATAGTATTCGCTGGTTTCAAAATATTGCTGACCAATTGCCATGGCTCGTATAAAATATACTATGTAATGTATTGTAGTATATTAGGGATAACCTCTTACAAAGGAAGTAAAAAGAGACAATCGTGTTACATTATACAACTGTAAAAACGACATTGGAACATTGATTATAACGGTATGCATGAATAACGTCTATACTTACTACAAGAATTCATGTAATAAGTTCTGATAAAATAGAGTTATGAAGAAGACACATCTCTAGCATCTGATAGCAGGCATATCAAAGTTAGCGATATATCAAAAATGCGACTGCAAGGAAATGGTTACTACCAGACTATGAAATGGACAAGCAACGGTATCACGAAACTACGAGAATTAACAAAAGCAAGCAATATGGGCAAATAAAAAACTGTAAAAGAGTAGCAGAAGAAACAAGTGTGCGGTTAAAAGAAGAGAAATAATAGATGAAGAAGGAACGTTAAAAAGAAGAAGAAGAGATAATGCTAATATGGAGGAAACATATGCTGAGTAACATAGAAGCTGACCAACAAAGCTTGAAAAGAAAAATGGACAGGAAAATGAAAAAGAATTACCAAAAGTGAAGGAGGCAGCAGCAGCAACAAGAGTAATGAAGAATGATAAAACATCAGGTAATGACGATATAGTGAGGAACTACTAAAATTCAGATGTGAAAACATACAAAAAGGGGTACACAAACTGATATATGCAGTATATAAGAAGACATTTGCTCAAATTACCGAGGAATTACGCTACGCAACACTAGCTTCAAAGTTACGACAAAGATAATGAAGAATAGATTGCAAAGATATTATAGGATATTACCAACACGGATTCAGACCTATGTATATTAGAACAGATATTAGAGAAGTCTAATGAATTCATCGTGGATCTGTACATAATAACTAGATTTCAAACATGATTTTCACTCAATAATGGGTAATGAATTAATCATGAAAATCGGTGAAAATCATTAAACTAGGGGTACTGGATAAATTAACGAAACCTGAAAATAATCAATGAAGGAAGAACGAAATTTTATACTACAACAAGGGAGAACAAAGATAAAAAGAACTGCACGTGGGAGACTGTCGATTCAAAGGAATAAACAGATTTAACTATCTACAGTCACTAATAACAAAGTCTGAAAGCGTAAAAGAAAAAATAGAGGGACTGCAGAAGGTAAATAAAGCCTATTGAGGAAATAAAGAGCTAATAAAAGACACGAACCTCAGTAGACAAACCAAACTTAGAATAAATATATAAAATACTTGTAAGAGCGGTAGTGACATAGGCAACGGAAACGTGGACCATGACAGAGAAAGAACACAAAGAAAGGTGAAGGTTCGAAAAAAATACTGATTGTTTTATTAGAGACAATGAGAACTGAACAAGGCAGAGTGAGGAGCAAAATGAACAATAAATTATAACAAGCAATAAAAAAACAAAGACATATGCAAATAAAGGCATAGAAGTTAGAGTTAGAACGGTTTAGCCAAATAATAATAAAAAGCAGGGTTGCCAATACTGTAATTTTGACCCGAAGGCTTTGGGTTTAGCAATCATTCTTCCAGCTTCTGGTTTTCAATAAAATTCTTTAGGTTAAGTAGTTCACACATGAGTGGATTGTGAAAAATTGTCCTCTTATTTAAAAGCTTCAGATCAGACGTCGTTTACAGATACTGCGCCAAGTGACCTAAAATATTTTTACTTTTTTCATAAAAATTTAGTTTCGTACTAATCTTAAGAGAAGCCGGGTAGCGCAGTTGAGTAGTGCTAGGCTTGCCGGAATTTTTCCGCAGCCTTGGCGATTGGAATCGGGCTCGGTGAGACCATTCATAGTTGGGCACTATGGAAACTATTTCGTCTCGACCTTTTTTATTATTGTTTTTCGCATTTCTTGGCCCCCAAAATTACTTTTCTTCGGGTCAGCAACGGCGTAATGTTGACAACCCAAATAAGAAGAGACTACGCAACTACAATAAGAAAAAAATAACCGAATGGAATCCAGAAGAAAAAGAAACAAAGAGGGAGGTCAAGAATGAGGACCGAAAAATGTGGGAGAATATTTTGAAAGAAGCCAAATCACTTAAGAACTTGCAAAAAGGGGAGAAATTGTGTAATCAATTATAAAAGAAAAATTATTTAAAGAATCATTAGGATTCGGCTATAATCTTAAAATAATTGTAAAGCCAAGAAGAAAAATACCTGTTATTGCTATCAGTGCTATCAAAAATAAATAGGAAAGCCATAAACTAAAAAGGACGTTCACGTTGATCAATTTTGACTGTTATTCGGTATATCAACAGATCAACATGAGGATGTAGGTAGAGATTGATTTTTTTTCATGTGAACCAAAGCTCTCAGAATTGATGGTATCTGATTTGCATTATTGATTCGTATTTTTTTATTGTTGTTCTCTAGATCCATATATGGACCAATGTAAAGAGTGATCAAAAACTGTCCACGAAGCATTCCTTGGAATTTGAACGTATATCGTCACTTGCATCATTATAACCTCAAATTACATTCTTGACAGAAGCTTCTATTAACAGCATTTTGAAGTTTGTTTGACATTTAATATTTTCTGAATGAAGCTATGTGAAAATTGTTGTTTTACAAAATCATTGGTCACTTAAACTTGTTGCCTGTACCAGTTGTCTAATCGCTGCATTCAAAATGATATGGAGTAAATAATAACATCTCAACAAATAAAATCAAGAAGACTCACATTTATCTTGTTTACTGTTCTTCAATATACAATTTTAGTTATTTATAAGCGTTAACAATGTTTGTATGAAGCAAATTTGCTGGAAGAAGTGAAATCTTGTGTGGATATCTTGAATCGGCAAAATATTCACATTTATGTTTTTCTTATAATATACTGATATGCGGTACGCCAACTATATACAGTGTGTGTCACCAACTATAGAGGCATATCCAACTAACATTGGGAAATTATAAAATGATCAGTTATTGCTATTTACGTATCGGGGAACGTTTTGGTCAGAACGTCACCACGTACCAGTATTGTTTGCAAGTACAATAAATCTGTCAAAACTAATAAAACTGTTAAACCATTGTATCAGCTAAAGAGTTTACTATTAAAAAAAAAGGAAATTGATAAATGATTATGGCTATCATCTGTACGATTATTTTATGTAAAAATGTATTTTCTTTAGCTACCTTTAATAATTAGTTTTATTTAATAGTGGTGCCATGTTGTACATATTAAAAAGGTTAAAAGAATACAGTTTTAAATTACAAAGATGAATTTAAGTATTAGAAGGATATCGAAATGATTAAAATGTATTTGGTAAAGAAATTAAATAGAATTTAATATTCAATTGAATGATGCTATAGAAGAAACGATAAGATTTTAACATAATTTAATTGTTATCTAAAATGAAGTGGAGGAGTAATGGCAAATACTTATTCGAGAAATATCATTCAACATAGTGGGTGTTAGATAAATATGATAACGTTTCTATCGAGTGTTGGACTATGAAATATGTATATGCTAAACTAAATCACTAAGGACTAATAATAATATTTATCAGCATGTAAAAATAATTTGGTACAAAAACATGTAATACATTTGTAAGCGGTTAAAATTATTAAAATAAACCCTTTACGAAAGTTATAATCTGTTTGGAATATAAAAGGGTTGTAAATTAAACTAAAATTGGCGAGATGAAAATAAAAGTAAATTTTAAAAGATTGAAAGATGTGAAGATGATAAGGAGGAAGAAAATGGATGCGGTGACAATGCCCTAAGTAATACAGTTATAATCTACAAAGGCAAATTCTTGAATGGGCTGCCAAATTATTGTCAAATTACATTACATCATATGAATTGGATAACAGCGAATGGTTTTACTGGAAGTGGTTTATATCGAGATTGTTAGCAGAGTGCAGAGTGGTCGTTTTATGGGGTGGATAGAAGGTTTCATCTAATGGAGTTATAATTCGACAAGCTTGTAATTGAAGTGACATCTTATCACTTGCATCTAGTCGAGGTTCGTGATACTAGGTCGTCGGTGGCTTGAGAATTTTGGTAGGAAGACGTGGAAGGCGTTTGCTGCTGACAGTTCTGTTGGAGAAAGGTGGTAGGTGCCTTGTCGTGTTTGGGCGAGAAGTTTTTGCGGACCCTGGTGTTTTGGTAGAGTTCGTACTAGGATTTGTTGGACGTTGGGAGATCTCTGTGAGATTACTAGATGCGTTTGGCTTGGTAAAGGAGAGTATCGAGGTCCATGAACAGGTGAAAGAATACAGGTATTTATGTAAAACAGAAAGAAAAATGTAGAACGAATGACGTGAGGTAATTTTCAAGAAGGGAGTACTTACTATTTGATATTTGTTGAATGACAAGTAATGTAACGAGGAGATATTTGTAATTGATTTTGAACTTGCATAATTTGAAGTGACAGGTGACAGACGTACAAGTTGTCATGAAATAAAAGAATGAAATTTCAGGAACAAAGGTAGTCTATCTTATGACCGAATCCGACCTGTGTTTTAGTCGAGAGTAAAATGTTTCTACCGGAGCTAGAGATTTAATAATATTGATAATCCACAATTTATAAAAGGGTAAATTCAATTTTTTAAAAGAGAATTGATTGAAAATAAACTAAAGTATAGTAACAGTCAGATGTAATAGCTAAAATATTATAATTTTTGTTATGATATAAAACCATTTTCATACATAAAGACCATTATAACATAGTCAATTATAATAATAGATACTCAATGGTTAACTTATTTTTACATTTCGTGTCGAGGAACATCAATCGTAATGGAAATTGCCATATCTATTACAACTTCGTGCAAGAGTGGCAACTATAATCCATTAATTAAAACAGTGCTACATCCATCTAAAATTATAAATTTGTAAAGAAGAAAATTCATATTTATTAATATGGCAGTGATTTCATTCATTGCTACTGTCAAAAGGGGTTGCAAACAGCTAAAAGTGTTACCAGAAAGGTTAGCAAAATTTTTTGCCTATACAATAGCAGCATGAAACTATGGGAAATGTCCTTCAAAACAGTAACACGGCTCAATTTGATGAAAGCGTATTGCAGTATGTTACATAAAAGCATAATACAATTTATCATTTGTCCCTTCCTATTAATGTTTCACTCTAAAAATAATATTTGTTATTAACGTCAAGCTACTGGCGACACGCAGCAGATCTGTGACGCTGCAAAAACACAAGTTAGTCGACCTTACACTGAATCCTGTTAGCGTGAAGCCACATATGTTAATGGGCAGGTAATTCCATAAACCGATTACACCATGGAAAATTCTGATTAGCGACGTGGAGCCGTGCGAAAGCGCCCTGGTGCAATCCTTCCCCGAAGGTCCGATTCAATTAGACGACGTTCAACAAGTCGCCGGTGTGAAATGATCACGTCACTGAATCAGCGCAGGAATGCAATCTTCTCGCGGTCGGTAGCTGCCCCGTTGTTCTCACCTTGCCTTGGGCGAAGGAAGTTACTGTCGCTGGTTCTGCTGGTTTCCATCTCGCGTATTATGCGTTCGATTGCTTATAATTATAACGCTGGAACGCGATTTTATCTAAACTGCGCGGTCGTACACGTTGGGAGTTTTGGGCAACGTTATGGAGGAGACCAAGCCAAATGGGGTGTTCCTGACTCCCAACAGCTAATGATATAGCTCGTTATATTCAATATAACGTGCCCTGTCGGCTCTTTAAATCTCTTCCTATCTCGTCCTCATCGGGCCATCTTCATCTCGGCCCAGTCAGGTTTTTCGAGAGACAACTTGTTAGTCACGAACTATGATGCATCGCGCCTGAAACGAGGAACGAGATCGCCGAGATCAGAACCTTCCGGTTTTAATTGTATTATTTACAACCAAGACAACGAGGTTTCGTTTTATGTAAACGGCCTTAGTTGGAACGACTTCGCGGTCAGCGGACTTCGCCATGGTCTGTGTGCCGTTTCGCTTGAGGGCTTTCCTAGTAACCAAAAGTTGTCATATCCAATCTTCTGGGTAGGTGCCCGACAGAAAACCGCCAGGGGTCTTTGCACCGCTTACGAAAAATTGCTTCCTGGATACCTCTTGGTCCAAACGGTTCATGTTGGTTAGATTTGCATCGTCATTTGTTGTGGAAGAGTAACTGTTGATGCGGCAAAAAGATCAGTTCAATATATTACGGTATTTGTTTGCGAATATACTAAAATGGAGTAGCTGCTCAAAAGGCACATATGCTCACTTAACCCAATGACGTAAACCATCTATGAATAGTAAATTCAAGGCTACCCCTTGTCACATCTTTCAAACCTGACGTCTTCATTAGCGTTTTCATCTAGATTCGACGTGTACCATAGGATCATTTATCTTAAGTTTCGGTAGTGACTTCAGTCGTGTTTTCATCAATCAAATTTTCTGAGGACGCTTCAAAATTAATTCACCGGCGTTTCTTTGCAGTCAGATTTTAACGTTTGTATTAATATGATATTTAATAGGAATTCTATCAAAGCAATTATAATAACACTTTTTAATGGTTCTTGCCGCTCCATCACCATATCGAGCGGCTTCTAATTAATTAAGGAAGTCCTTATTTGGCACAGCGTTTTTGATCTAAGGGAACACTTAAACCGCAAAAATGAAGCAAATTAATCCAGGAAAATAACTTTACCGCCGGCGTGAATGTATTTACATTAGATATAAAGCAGTTTGAAGCGGCCAACTGGTCGCCGTTCAATTTGGCGCCGGACGTTTCGACTCCTCGTCTTTAGAAACATCTTTTTCAATTAATCTCTTTCATTAATGAAATCAAGACTAATGCAATTATAAATTCAATCAGTGTGATATATTTTCTGTTCCCAGCACGCTCTTAACGGTCGTTGTTTAACTATAGCCAAGGTTGAGAAAATTATCTTAATAAAAGTTATAGCTCCTTTTAATAGGCATTTCCCTTTTTTGGAGAAACTAAATTTTGTATTCAACTAACATCACCTTGTTAATGGTAATTTTTGTCACACCACTGGCTCGGAAAAAATATGATTGTTATAAAATTACCGTTTTAATTAACAAATAAATTTAGCAGGGGCTTTTATCACTTAAACCTTGTACGGCAGACGGCAAAGCTATAAAGAGAAAGTTTTAATTAAATTTTACGTGGTTTGTAGATTTAAATGTTATTATGGGATATTACCATTTATAGACGCATCCAACTGTGTTCTGTTGGCCATTAGCCACTCCTCACATAATAGATGTAAAAATTCAACTAATCGCACCAAATTTGCAACGTTTGGCAATTTCTTAGCCTGTTCAGTTGTAGCAGAGTATGTAATTACCCAAATTAGTAACTATAATCTTGTGGTATACCCAAGTCACGGTTGTGTATATGTTGGTGTGTAGTCTTATTCTACCCCATGGACAGTCTTTAGATGAGTGTGATGCCGACGCTAATTGTATCCCAACAGCTAACTCAGTGCATATATTTAACATATAAGACATATCATTTAATAGCTATTTGTGCAAAAAGTGCTAAAAGTGGATGTTTATGCACACAATATTTTTTATACGGCCGTAAATTTACTGTTATTAATCCATAAATGTCGATTTAATAAAGGTTTGCATTTATGACAGTTATAATTTATGTCATAGTAAAGAGATGGCCTTGACGGCGCATGTGACTGTTTCTGCAGCCGGTAGCTGTCAAAGTTAAGTTATCAAATGTAATTAAAATAGTACATATTTGACTTTATTCATTACATAATGCTTTAATTATTTAAAAAACACTTTACCTCTAACGAAAGAAGTAACTAGAATAACTTTATAACCTCACTTCCAGTTGAAAATTCTAAATTAACACCAGCTATTTACTTTTAGCACATGTACTAAAAGTAAACAGCTGATTTCACTTTTAACACGCTGATTTATAAACCCTCATTTTTAGTGAAACAAAGGCCTACTTTTAGTAGTGGTCGCAGAAAAAGATCGTTTTTTGTTGCGTTTTTAGTTCTACTATATAGTGAAATGTATGAAATATTATGCAATAGTACCTTTAAAACTATAGATTTTGCAATATTTCAATCGCTGTGTCAATCTATATTGTAATTATAATAAGATCTATTAATATGTACTCCGACGGCATCAGGGCAGGGGGAGAAGAAGAAGATTATATATTATTTAAAATATTTTTACACAATAAAACTCTCATATTGTTCATATTGAACTTTCTACTATCTACTATCACTGATTACAAATTACAGATCACGCTTTCATACTTTAATGCGATGTGATCCTTCAGAGGTTTTTGTCACATTTTAAATTTAAATATTTTTCTTTTCGAACAGACTTTCACTCACTTGTCATTATTTTGTAACAGTAGTTTTAAAAGTGCAAAAAGCTTACATTTAATATGACGATAATTTACAGTGGTCAAATGTTAACTGTTGGGGTCAACAATTTGGTTGCTAGTTACGCTCACGAAAATAGAATAAATATGTTGTAACCAATACTTTAATAAAATTGAATATACAAATCAATACACAAATAAATACAGTAGGCGATTAATATCTAGCGTGCTAACAGTAAAAATATCGGATGTCAAGAGCTCGGTAGACGACTACGTAAAAATTCTCCATTTCTTGCCTCCGACCGTGTTTATATTTACTTCTTTCTGATTGCGTTAGTGGAAAATGTATAGACCCCCGCCTCTTCGACTCGATGGATTGGAATCCTTTACCATTGAATGTGCTAACTGCCATTGTATCTCCGAATATTTGGCGTCAGCGAAGGGATTTATGGCCTACTGACTCGACTAGCCGGATCTTTTTTGTGGTCTTAGCCTTTTCTATATAAACATCCATCTGGCTAGATGGGAATCCGTACAACGCGTGTTCGTCGCAAACTAAACACTTATGTGATTAGACTAGTTCACAAAAAATTTGCTACGCTTCCAGAGGGAGTCTGATTTCTAGTCCGACGCCTTAACTGCTTCAGGAACGTTCCGCTACATAACATACAGGCTTATCGTTGTATTCTGAACTGGAAGGGGCGGTGTAAGGTGGATCGGTGACGATCTAGCGTGATGGACGCACGCACACAGCTTCATTTGCTTTTATATCCTTACATAAAAAACGCGTGTTGTGCCTGCCTACCTACCTGCGTGTGTCACGTTTTCATCGGCACCGATGCGATCGGCGCATTTCGTCCGCCAACGATACTGTCCCTCACTGTGATCTTCATAATGCAACGATAAGCAAGTAAGTCAAGCAGCGGAACTTCACCAAGCGTGTAAAAGCGCCCGAGTAGCAATCTGATTTCGCCTGGAAGCGCAGGTTCGAATCCACTGACTGCGATGGTTTTTTCGTTGTGATGTAATGAAATTCGAGTTACTAAGCGGTTTCGTATATAATCATTAGCCTATTTTACTTTTCGTTGTCGCGGACATTCATGTTGTATGGAAGATCACTGGAGATGCACAAAAATCTAGTTTACTTATCTCTCGAGTTTTTGTGTAAGGCTTTTTGCAATCTTTTGCTTTTACCTATTTCTGTATTTTAAGTGTTACATGTTACATTTGTTATGATAATTTGAATCTTTTTTTTTTAATTTTTAATGCCTGTACTGCTAGGCTATGGGTGTCTTCACTTTGTTACCTTAAAAACTATTCGTTTATAATGGATGGAGAGTTTTAAAACATTTAGGGCCGGTTGCAGAAAGCAATGTTAAGTCTGGTGTTAGCTACATCGCGTCAAAGTGACAAAATCGCATCAAATTTTGTTTACTAATGTATTAGTTACCATAAGCATTGGAGATTTGATTCGTTTTTGTTCACTTTGACGCGATGTTAGCTAACACCAGACTTAACATTGCTTTCTGCAACCGGCCTTTAAACTTGTAAAAACGGGAATCGTATATCGAATGTTTCAGATAATTTTATATTTCCAAACATTTTAGTAAATGCGAGCAGAAACATGTATAAAAATCATACCCTTGAAAGACCTCCTGGTATATGTGTTTCTCATTTTTCCTATGGATATTTGTATCGAGCGATCCAAAAAAAAACTGTTCCTCAGCGGGCTGTGGAAATTCAACGTATGAATAATATGTTGGTGGCACTGTAAGTCTATGTCAATTTCGAGTTTAGCAGGTTAGGATTTGCGTCATTTTGTGTCAAAACTAACGAAAACCTAACCTGATAACCTCGAATTTGACATTGACGTACAGTGTCACCAACATATTATTCATACGTTGAATTTCCACAGCCCGCTGCGGAACAGTTTTTTTTTTAGATCTCTCGATATTTTCGAGACTTCGACCAAGTATATTAAATGTATTAAAACCAAAATTTTAATTTCATTTCGTTACTCAATCAAATTAATTTTTATTGTAGGCTGAAATATTAGGAATGTTGTGTATTATTTTGTTCTCTTCGGTTTTCCTGTACTGTACAGTACATGTCGCTTTTTAGACTTTCAATATATGTAAGATCAGCTTTATTCAATTGTTTTTTATTGCTTTCATATTTTCAATCCTTTCATATCATTGGTAACATTCATGCTGCAATTTTTATGTGAGTTTTATTTATTTCGTAGGATGTATCATACTGTTCGAATCAGCCGTTTCCTGCCTTGAAATCTATTAAATTCGATCGTAAAATACCTCTAGTTGCCATTCTTGTTCTTCAAGATTAATGTTTCCTCAGCAGTTCAGTTACACAAGGCAGAAGAATTTGTAGGGACAATAACAACACAACGTATTCACAGAGTGATTTATATAAAATCTGATACAGGATATGGTTTTGGTTACATGAAGTGCGCCCAGAAACCAGTTACAGGCCTAAAGCGCCCAGTTGATTATCAGACACCATCTAACCGTGAATAGTTCCGAAAAAACCAGCATCCTCAATACAATGGCTTGGCCCGTGCCTTAATTTAGATGGCTCGACTCAGTCTTGCGTTAAGCTCTTTCCGCTAGAAAATGCAGCCCTTCCTCCGCGGTTTGTAAAAAATTAATAATCAGAACCGATACGTTTCCGCAAGCGGTACACTTCCGTTTCCACGGATCTAGGGAATCGTCACACTGGCTGCTCGTGCTTCCGTTTTCACCCCCAGAACGCCCATCTGATATGGGACCCCGTGGGACTGCTCCAGTTATTTCAAATTCCGTTTCCTCCCAGGCCAAAGGCGCCCACGTATGTGGAAAATGTTGCACCACCGGATTCGACCACTTTAATTGGAGGAAATGGGAACTAATTGGAAGTGGCGCTTGCACAATTGAACTGAATTAGTCTGTCGAATTTTTAAAAAGGAAGCTGTTTTGACGTAAAATGTAATTGTGGAACGGATTATGTTGCTTACGTAACGAACGGTGTAATCAATGATTAACCATGCCGTTGTTGCCCCATAGCGAGCTGCTTAGAAGAAGAACTGTTTAGTTCCTTTGTTGAATTTGATTGGAGCTTCGAAGATATAAAGCAAAATAACGTTGCTTTAATGAGTTACTAATCGTAATAACATTAGGAGACTATCAAAACGTGCTCCGTTCAGATCTTACAAAGAGGCTTTTGTACGGGAAGAAATGGTTATCAAATTAGTATTTTTAGAGTCTGATGTGTGGTCCTCGGAGGGCAATTAACCTTCCGCCCCTCTTGTCTTCCCATAAAAAGGAAGTGTTAAGCCTATTTGTAGACACAGTTGTAACTTGTTAGAAACATACAATCGTTTGCCCCGGGTTATCGTGTAATCCAATACCCTTACCAGTTCCGAGATGGGGTTGTCTAAATTTAAGATCCTGCTCTGTCCTTATGGCAGATATTGTCTCTCTAAAAATAGAACTGCGGCCTGCAAATATGACTTTTCGGCCACATTGTGAGCACATTTTCTCAATATTTGAACATGCCTCCCGCATCCGGAAGCCGAACAAACGGTCATTTCCGGGGACCGTCCGGCTTGGATTTCGACCTAGTGTAAATGTTTTGGAGTTTTTCTACGGGTCTCGTAAATAGCGATGTAAACAAAGATGTCGATTTCTTTTCTTTCCTGCAATTTGTAACTGGTTTCTGAGAGGAAACCATAGCAATCGTTTTCACAATTTCCGCTAGCTGCTTTGAATAATTCATAGTTGTGAAAATGTCACTAGCGGCGATATGTTACTGAAATGTGTTTTTAAAATGGTAAACAAATAATTATCGTGATCAGCATATGTCAGAAACAAATTGCTGTTTAAATCATTGGTTGAAACCATTTGTTACGAATTATTTAGCCAAATGGGACAATAAGTCGTAGGTTTAAAATGCACATTCAAAGAGATATGAAATTACAAAACCAATAGAGAAAGTAAAACATTTTAGAAATATAAAAACTAATATAAAACTATATTAATATTAATGTAATTGTAAAGTATGACCTATGACTGATAACAAGTATCAAAATCATTGAGAATTTAATTATATACTTGTGACGCCGTTTGTTTAACAAATATGTTAAATGTATAGTATTGTTTTATACTGTCAAACAGTTGTCGTTTATACAATAAACATTATTAGAAGAATAATTGAGCTTGAAAGAAGCAATTGAAGCAGTGAGGTTGACTCTTGAAAAACATTTGGATTTGCGATTGGTCCCAATTTATTCATTATAATAAAAAATACACAAAATATTATAAAAAACAGTATCAGGACCCTTCTCTTCCAGAAACTTACTACAGATGTAGTTTTTAATTGATTAATTATAATGTTGTATATGTGTAGACTTTAATCTCGCTAGTAAAAAAGTATTTTTTAAATAAAAAATCATAGAAAGTGACATTCACATGTTTCTCGTACCTATGCGCTAAGCGAAAAGCGAGGTTAAATTATCCGTTTTCTAACAGGTTCTGGGAATCGCCTCCATTCAATGAAGAGTCATTAACGTTCAAAGTGATGATTTCATTTCGTGTGAATCCTCTTTTTATATTTCATTATTAAACAGCCTATAATAGGCGCAATAGAAAACAAACAGCTTCCAATTTCTCCAATAATCAGTGGGCGTGGTTTTCCGTTCCGAACGTGGAAATAGAAGATTAATTATGTGCTAGGATAGTCAGTTCAAGGATATAATTTATTCTGCTGATTTTCTTTAATATTCTTTTTCAACCGATACTTTCCATTTAAAACAATCTTGTCATGTACGAGCGATAAGCCAAAATATGTACGCAATTTTGCATTTATTATAGCTTTTTTAACAACTTTCTGCCAACAAAAAATATAAAACCAATTTTAATGACGGCTCTTGTCTAGTATGTGACTCTCAATGAATTGGATTGCACAGGAAGGACGAAAGGACTAATTCACTAAATTTCAAGGCTTCCGTCACTCCTCTGCCAAACTATTCTAATTAATTCCAAAGTAAAAAATGACCGATTAATCTTAAATATGTCGCAATATGTTAAATTATTAACGAGTGGTCTTTGCACTAACGAGTGGTCCTGCATTCATGAATTTTATTCAAGGTTACAACCATGCAGTTTCAACGTTCACTCAGTTTTTTACTCCAATTTGAGCTCGCTCCAAATTTCGTGTGATTATGAAAGCGATGCCAAATCGCCCACACATAAATCTGTAAGAAAAGCAAAAGAAAGGCAATCAAGATGGCCTTGTCGCCGCACTCCCGCATAAATCAGCGGCGGGTCGTTCGTGCGGAAACGCAACAATTACCCGTTGTTTATTATTAATTCAATTACGGTGAAATAAATTTCAGGTGTCGTTCCAGATGCTAGGTGGTGGGAAGTTTATAAATAAGTGTCTTCTAATAAGGCACCGGTCGGCTAAACGCCGATAATAAAACCCGCAGCACTTGGCCACCACCTACGGTGGTTTTTTTGATGGATTCCTTGCCCGAACCAGCACTCAGAAATCCTAGCGTTTGTTTTATGCAACCTAATTAGCGTTTGCCAGCCTGTGTTAATGTACCGTATAAATTTTGATTAAATCATAAGTATAGTTTTATGGATGACCCGTCCACCTCCACCAGGGGGTACTGAGTCTAAAAACGACTGTTAATTAACTTTAAAACGAGATACTGATAATGTAGAACATATTTAGTTTTGTATTAATAACGTATTTTAATATTTCAATTTATTTTCGTATCAAATTTTACTACGTTAATTTAGGTATCACTTCTATTTCATTTTCAAAAAATAATAATACCCATAGAAATCCATAATGGAGTATTTTTAGTAATACATTTTCAATTAACACTTCTTTCTGTTTAAAAGAAAACGATGACAGAAAACTTTTCTCGACAAGTTGACAACATTTGAGCAAATAATTATAAAAGCACAAACATGTTTGTAAATAGTTGTGCTTAAAAGCCGGTAGGTACTGTAGTGTAGACATACGACCTTATTCAAGCTGTACAGTTTGATATATTTTTCAGCCGCTCTATTTAGTATAGTCATTCACCGTTGCTATCGCCCACTATCTTTTTTCCCTTCCGCCATTCAATCAAATATTTATGGGCATAGGACCGTATTCTCACCTCATAATTAAAGCCGAGATTAATTAAAATCACTTAACTCCCGTGCTAACAGTAATATATTTGATTTACACATTGGGATATCCATAAAACCATCTCTGTCTTTGTTTGTTTTAAACACGACAGCATTATTAGACATAGGTAGTAACAATATGGGCCATAGAATCTATAAATATTGTTTTTTAAATAGACTTTTTTCCTTTAAATGGCAGTGGTGGCTGAAAACAGCTTATATGGCACTAGAAAGAAGTAACTATTCTATAATTGAAAATATGTTATATCATCTATCCTACTGTTATAATGTAACAAGGTTTAAGTAACGATATCCGGAGGTAGTTCTTCGATACTGTTTAAAACATGTAAAACAAGATTCAAGGAGTATGTCAACATAACATAAGTTATGTGTCAATACACTCGCTGGTATCAATGCACCGCACCGCTGGCATCTGTTAAGAGCAATTCCAAATAGAGCCTAAACTTATGTGGCAATAACGGGTGAAAATGCTGACGCTGCAGATCAAGCTTGTAGTCCAACCAACACGGGGGTAATTGTCTTATTTATAAACACTGTACTCTCGAAATGTAATGCAACTCGGAGCGTAAAGGCAACCGGCGCTCCTATAAAACGAATGTGCAATCTTTCATATTGAAAATGAATGCCAGCGGGCAAGGACGTTCTTGCATTCTTGCGGCCGTGTTTAGGCATAATATCGATTGCAGTTGTAGCCTGTTTTATTTATGTTGGGTGATTTCAATTGTTTCATGCAGTTTTCCACAAAAAAATATCGGAGAATAGCATAGGTAAGTTTTCTAAACATAAATTTTAAAAGCCTACCGTTAGCTGAAAAGGTTAAAATTAAAAAACTCGGATTGATGATGTTTTCCTTTTGGATTATTAAAATTAATAATCATTGCTATACTTGAATTGCAACATTGACGGAATGTAGGTTATTATGCACATTTTGTGTTGAGTTTGAATACTTTTCTTCTTAATTCCTTGAAGGGCAAACATTTTTGTTACTGTGTCAAGATTTTAGTTTCAACGTCTATTTGACCAATATCTGAATTAGCTGTTACAGTGGAGTCTAATCTAAAATGTAATATTTTATATTAAATTGAATTTCTTATGGAATAACATTCCGAATTTAGTTTCTCATGTTATGTATCTACTGGGTGATAAGATTATTACCCAGGAGAGTTTGGGAAAAGAGAATAATTGTTGCGATTAGTGACGCAATTTTCCCTTCCTTCAATTTCCCTATATACATATAAGTATATTAAAGGGGATGTGAGCTACATCAGATTATGTCACTGGTCTCCTTCTCTGACGTTTCAGCCCTCCACTGCTTTCTACTCCACTTTTCTACTCTAATCTGAACCATCTTCTTCGCCCTGTGTTGTTTTTTCTATGCCAAATTTCTTCTTTCGCTGCACATGTCCATACCATAATAATCTCTTAATTTCTCTGTCAAGTTATGTCGATATTAATTTCCATTCTTCTGGTTGGCGAACACTACAGCTAACGGGAACGGTTGTACGGCACTAGAACAGCTGGAAATATCCCGGTGGTTAGACCAATTCGGCGAGAATTAAAAAATGAGCTAAAATAGCCACGTGCCCTTATCCCGAAGATCGAATTTGGGCTGATAAAGACAAGCATTTTTGCGCTAATACGCCATTAGGACCAAATGTCACAAATTGGCAAACGACGAACGGCGTAAAGTAACGACGCCTGTCGCGACAGTGCGAGTCACATTGAGAATCACGACGCGGACAATTCCAATAATGCGCCAAGTAGTTCTAACTCGAACTAAATAGCTTTTTCCCGTAAAAACAAGGAATCGATGTTGTTATGAAATAGATCGATATTAACCCTGCGACTCAAATAAAAATGTATTTAATAAAATGTTATGGTCACATCCTTGCGGCGGATAAACATGATGTTTTGAACCTCAGAAACTTTAAGAATTTTCTTTTAACATTTTTGGGCGAAGTGTCTACATTTTTGACTGCGACCCTTAAGCTCCCGTCGAACGTCACCTTGGCCGTTCTGTCTTTCTAATTTGTTTTGCTGTCGTACGTTGCTTTCTCCATTGTAGCTTTGCACTCATGTGTGTTTTAGTTACTGCAAACTGATTTACGACCTGGTCATTATTTGTATTGCATTTCAGATTATTGAGCTTTGAGTTATAAGTTCTGTTTTCTATCTATGCATACTTGCTGTATTAAAGGCTCTTTGGTGTCGATTAAGCTTTTGTAACGAACCCATGCCGTTTTTACTGTAGCTGGTCGCCCTTAAATGCGCCATGTAGTCACGATGGTTTGAATTTGGCAAAATTTTGATATCACTGTTTCTTATTCACACATGTACGAGTAGAATTGTTAGTTTACAGCATCTCCACCAGAACTTAATTTCCGTTGCATTGCGTGTACTAATGCTTTCTGCTGTAGTTCTGTAGTTTCTTTAATTGGTTTAGACATCCGTAGACCCCATGATACTGCGTGTAATTTTCCTCATTGCTCTTTTGCCTTGGTTATTCTACTCTTTCCTTCTTTTTTACTTGCAAGTTTTACAATGTTTTACGGTCTAGTCTCCCATATACATAACTTTTACATATTCTGTTTGTTGTTAACCAGGCAAACTATTTATTGCTATTTGTCATGTTACCAAAGTGTGAGTACGAGCCTGAAACAACTACAAACCGCAGCAATTACTTAATATCCGCACAAGCCAGACAAGCCTCCTTTTGTCAATTACTCATGCTAGTCCCCCTCATATGCTGGGGAAAGCACACACTGGGGATGCGTGGGTGCGGCAGTATCGTAACAAGATGGGGTGTATAGCCTATAGTAGTAGTAAGTGAATTGCACATAACGTAAATTGGATGGGCGTGTGCAGAGGTCGTCTACCTTACGCTACTTGCGCCAAATTCAATATTGGCAGTCCCATAAGTAGTAGATGGATGCCTTCAGGCGCATTTCTTGTGCTATCAATTAACGTTATGGGCCCGTATGCGCTCCGTGATTAACTCAAGGACTTTCTAATTTTGAGGCTCAAGCCGATGCCGAGAAGCAAGAAATATTTAAGACTGTTTTGATGATCAAGTCCAGGACTCGCGCTCCAAAGCGAACCGCAAGACAAATAATTCGATTGACCCCTGGGCGAGCAACTGCGATCTTTGACTTCAAGCCTTCCAGCGTAATTTAGTTATAATTACCTTCTAAAACGATTAATCCTAGTTGAACTGCAATTGAGCGCGTTTATGTGGTACGTAATCACGTAAATCTTGAAAGCGAGATTTTATAGTCTAGGAAAATGCTAGGTTAGGGACTAATATCGTATAATTTTATAGGACTGTTGTAAATTCCACTCAAGGCTATGGCACACGTTGTGGGCAAAATGGAAATGGTTACAAAATTGTTGTGAATGTAACGGTTACGTTCTAGTACATATATACGGAATAAAATTAGAAATACTTATTCTTACAGGGCTTTAGCACTCGTAACTCGATATCTGTAGCAATTCAGATTTACAATCAATTACAAATACAACAAAAAACAGATTGATTTTTCACATTTTTGGAAATTATTAATTTTGCTTATAGAAATCCTGAAGCGCAGTTTATTTGAAGATTATAACTCTGCTGCTCACTTAAAGAACATTTTTTGACAATAAGTAGGGTTGAAGTACTACAATTACCGTCTCCCCGAAATAGGCATTGCCATTCTGAATGCATCAGACTATCCAGACATAAATCAAAATATAATTATGTAGTTGTGTCTATTTAAGATTTATATATGTGTTACTGAAACACTGAAATACTGAAATGAAATAATTTTTCGCTTTGTGGTCGTTCTTATTCACCACAACGCGTTGTGTGCTATAGAAAAACAGCCATGATGCGTTGTGGGCGATTTAGAACGCAACTACTTTTGGTAATTAGCAACAACTTCAAATTAGATAATATTAGTTATATCTATTTATATTTATTTATTAATTAATAATAACGGATACAGAAAAAATGAAATAAAAGTAAAAAAATGCTTTGACAAGTCAAGGGAAAAGGGGGAAATCATGTGCCACTGCAAGCGTTATTATAACACAAAAAAGTGCAAATGTCGCTCCAAAACAAGGCTCTGCAATTCAAAATATAATAGCAGTGCCTGGATGAGCAAATGATTCCTCATATTTTTTACTAGACTTGTAAAGGAGGTTTGTTTAACTTTGAAATTATTTTTGTAACAGTTTTTATTTAGTAAAACTAAATAAGTTCAGAAGTACCAAATGTAGTATCCGTTTGTAAGTCTTCTAAATCGTCCAGAACGCGTCGTGGCCATTTCCTAATTACACACAACGCATTGTGGTCAATGAGAAGGACCACAAAGCGAAAAAGCGTTGTTTGAGTATAAAATACGCATGTAGCCCCCTTCGAAATAAATAATAGTAATAGCAATAATCATTACTATTTGGAACAAATTTAGAAAATACCATATCACAATGAATTCGGAAATTATGAGGAGAAGTTCAAATATATATGATAGTTATTGTCTTCACTACTTGTAGTACTAGAATCTATCTACCTCTTATTAATTCAATATTGAATTATTTTTACTTACAGACATCAAATGAAATAGTAGCAACAGTTTAATATGCAAAAAATTATTAAAAAGTAGGTCTTGTGACGATAGTTATCGCACAAGTATTGGGAAGTGTGTTTAAAGTAACTAGTGCTAAAGAGCTAACCAAAATTAGTTTCTTTCCTTTGCAACGAGTATGCAATTTCAACCGGTCTAAGACATTTGGGCGCGGCCGTTTGGGCGCGGCCGTCTGGGCGCGGCCGTTTGGGCGCGGGGACACTTGGGCGCGAGACACTTGGGCGCGAGAAAGGGTCAACGTTGAGATTTAGGAACACATTAAGTGTGAATAATTTAAATTTGGCCTAAAGGAACAAACATTTATTAAATCATTATTTATTCTAAGAAGTTAATGTCATTAATCAAACAATGTTAAAAGAATAATCCAATTATTTATTGAAACCATTCTGAGATTAATTTTAAATAAGGATAAATGTTGAAATAAATAGGAATAGAAATAAAGAAGATAGTATATTAGATAACTTTTGAAATAATTCTGAATACATAACAAAGGCAGTGTGATAGATATGGAATTCTGAATTAAAATAAAGATGGAAATATTATATATGTAGGTGTTGAAAATAATTTTAAATAGAAATACATTTATTGTACTAGTAAATGAATAATACTATGCTATATTTAATCGATTGATGCTTCAAATGTTTAATATGTTTCTAATATGTGTTCTGTTTGGAACAAAACTAGTCGGCTTCGAGTTTTGTTTATAATGATAATACTTAACAATAAACTGTTAAATTTTAAAATAATCAATTATTTTCGTTATGTTATGAACCGACTAACTGAAGATAAGAGCATAAATAAGAATAATAATAAATAATAATATAAAAAGAATAATTTTAAAAATAGAAATTTATTCATGCCATTTTTACCATTAAAATACATATTATTCTTAAAGTAAAATATATACATTTTTTAAAATAAAAACAAGAAGCATCTACGCATTCGTTTCATAATTGTACGAAATGCTTTTTAAAATTTCCACAATGTTCCTATTGTTTGCGCCGTCTACATGATTATATTTATTATTATAATCTTCAATCAAATTATTTATTCTTCTATTAGCCTGGATAAATTTTTGATTTTTTTTTGGATCGGCTCATTACCGCAAGTAACTGTTCATAAGTAACGTCTCTCCCTCGTTGAACAGTTTGCAGGCTGTCGATGGATCTCCAAATGGTTGGATGGTTTATCGATAGCTCTGTTTGTACCCAATCTCTATTCATTTAGTCGTTGTTACTTATTGTTTTAATGTAATAAATCTCCACAAAAGATTTGTTAGTATTTACCGGAAAGTTAAAATTTGTAACTTGTTTTCGTCGAACCTACTTGTATTAATAAAATTCTATACAAAATTTTTGCCGCCCGCCACCTCCTTGGACGGGCTTTAGGTAATTTTCGTTATTCAAAATAAATTTTCAGACCTATTAATAGTAAAGCTAGCTAATACTAATATACTTTGATTAATTTTCTCGCGCCCAAATGTCTCGCGCCCAAGTGGCCCTGCGCCCAAGTGTCTTCGCGCCCAAACGGCCGCGCCCAAATGTCCGGCTCCGAATTTCAACACCTCTGTTATCAGTTGGTATTGATAACATGTGATAAAGCGAATGATTTCACCCAAAGTTTTAAAACTATTCACCGATTTTGTTGTAATAAAACCATCTTTGCAGCTTGCACCCTTAAATATTAGGTATAACTACTGTGTACTACTTTACATAAGACCTACTATTAAAATTAGAATTAGATCATCTGTTTTTTGAGTTCTTCGACATTGAATACTATACTGGTGGTAATTGAATATTAGACAGTATGCAAGGATAGTAAACGAAAAATGTGATTTTGTTCTTTTTTAAGTAGAAGACACACTTCTCTGACTTCAATTTCACTTTTTACTAAGGACAAATGTAGCTTTATTTTCTTAGACCATGGATAAGACACGAGCGACAAATGCTGAACATTTTGTAAAACACATTTACATAAGAGTAATTTGTAATAGTGCTAAAAGTCCTTGTAGTTGACGCATTTTAAGTATTTACATGAAAATTATAACATTTTGGAACGTAGAACAACGAAACAGTTAATTAATAATAATTAGTAACCTGAAATATTTGCTATTTAAATGAAGGCTTAGTCACAAAGCCGGTTTCATGTAAATTCATTGAAATACGTGCTTAATTCTCACTCACTAAGTATAGTATCATTACTAATAATCACTAAAAAAATAGTAACCAATCCTTGAATTTTTGTAATATTTCGGGATTAGTAAAATTTTTACATTCCGGTAGTATTATACCATTGCATTATTTATTTGTTTATATGATATGGTGTGTCTAACATGTGTACTTGCGTTGTTGTTTCGCCATTTTGAAATTTGATCATACGCCCAAAAATAATCCCTCCTCGTATAACAATCATGATATAATCTTCTACATGTATTAGATTTTAAATCCATTATGTCTAATGCCTATGTCATTCATATTAATACAACGTACGACCAAGAAGAAAGTCACTTCTCAGATAACCATCATGATCATAATCTTCTTCCACATGTGTTGGATTTTAAATATTTCTTCTTCCTCTTAATATAGACTGAGAGGCTGTTAATAACCACACAAAGTGTGTATTGTAATTCGTTATGTTTAATGTATATGTGACATGTGGCTATTGGTCATATATTTAAAAATTCTCTTCACTGAAAATTAAGTTTGTGATAGAAAATTTTGTTCTGGTAATTTTCAAATAATATAATACGAATTCATTTAAACCAAATTTAATTATAGACATGGGGCTCTAAGATTTTGCTGGCGTCCAAATTTAGACAATTTAAATAGTGAACCGACCTTCTGAATATGCAAATCCGGGTTCAAATTGCAATAGATACATGGGAACCGCGCCGCTACATCGATATTCGACGAAATGATGCTAATCCGACGCACTTTCGGTAATTCAGACGAGCCGTAGGCGCCAGATTACTCTTTTCGCTCACAAATTTAATCGTTTGTTGCGGCCACATTACCAAATGCTGTTAAATAAGAGAGCATGAAACGTAAGCCGCCAGATCAGTAGTAGGTGTTTTCAGCAGGTGTGCGCCGACGAACAACGGATTTTCCGCCAACACTCGAAATAATGTAATCCACCTCCTTGAAAAAAGATTAAACCGCCGCGTGGACTCCCCAAAATTGCGTTTTTCAATTACTTGGCCCAAGCCGATTTAAATGAACAGTGGCTAGAGAAGAACCCATGAAGATGACTTTCAGTTTCGGACCAAATTCCAACAGCTCACCTTCGGGCAGTCTGGACTAAATTGAGGAAATTAGCGGTTGTCTTAGAAGCTCGATATTGCAATTAAAGTTTTAATTGCTGTGGATTTTTAGAAGATCGCTGGAGGGGAATTCGCAGCTAGTTTGCATCCTTCTGAGAAGATTACAAGTTTTGTTGACTATAAGCTTTATTATTTGCTGATGTCAGTAATTGTCTTTTGCAGTGTTTGTGTTTTAGTTACGTAATATTATATGAAGCTCAACTTGCAGTGACGCAGGTTATTGTCTTTAAATAGAAACATAAACGCCCTTGCTATATTTTCTATTGTAGTACACCTTATTATTTCTAAATATTTATAGACAGAGCAAGCGCGTTATTATTTGATTCACATTCCAAGGGATTTTATTTATTTAAATTAACGTCACTCTATTATGCGAATGAGTAACAATATTATTTTTTGCAGTAATCTCATATGGCCACTTAACAATAGCGTCCTCCTATTTCATGATTATTTCAACATCTTTGGTTTCCACAATAACTGTCAAGAATTCCACAGTAGCATTTTAACGGTTTAAGTCAAATACATAATGATTTCATGAAAATTTCAAGAAACAAGTTATTATTTAACCAATTTCATAACAATTGCAGGATAATTACAAAGCACTTCAAATTCTTTGAACGATTTCATAAGAAGCTATTGAGGAGCTATGTTGAATTTTTGCGACAACTTTGGTTACCGTACAGAAAGCTTCGGTAATAAATGGGAAAAGCGCCTTTTGGGGTATTTTAAAGAAATTGTATTGTATATTAACCTTTTGTCGTATATGATTTAACTGGTATAATAGCCCAGGCATATTAGAAGAATTTCAAGGAAAACCTAAAAAAAATTCCTGATTTTAAGCACAAATGTTTAACACTACTCGTATAGTAGTCTCTGGGGTGACGCCGTCGTATCAAGGAGGCCTTGGCAGTAGTCAAAACATCTTTCTTTCATATCAATAATAAGATATTTAAGATCTTTAAATTAATGATCACTGCTTCCCAGCTAAATCGGGCAGTAGAACAGTAAACACAAATAACATGTAAATTACAAGCGCAGGCAATGAAATGGACAATCATCATGTAAGCAAACAAAACTCGAGGAGATTTGAAGGATCTCAGCCGAATGCGTTGGCCCGTGGTACAACAACGCAATAAACGTAGCGTGTGATAACCAGAATTAAGGTTTACGTAGGTAAGCAAAACTCAAAAATTTCCTTCTAAAATGGTAACATTTAGCACAACTATAAAGTAATAGGTGTATAACAACGGCAACTCTCTCAAGGAGGCTGCCGAATCGCTCCGGTGCACCGGCTCGGGCGATATCAATAGTAGTTCGACACCGACGCAGAATAGCCACTGATGGGCCTTCCACGCAATGTTACCAGGCTGTGAAAACCAAAATACCGTACTCTGGATGACAAATTACTGTATTTTATACGAAATTACCACACTACCGAACATTTTTATATTTTAGTATGAGTACATGTAGATTCATATTTTTTAGTCTGAAACAAAAAATTTCTTTTAACTTATTTCCGGTAAATCCGCCCATGAGTTTTTAGATTTCTTTCTTCCTTTAGTAGCTTTTCAGTTAAATCACGCAGAAATAACTACATTATTTGAGAAAATAATAAACAAAAAACTCATTCGTGTACAAACAAATTATGTGCAAATAAAATAAACCCCGAAACGTTAGATATACAAACAATAATACCATATACTATCAGTCTGCAATATTTATTTAAATAAAATTAAGTAGTTAAGTACTCGCAATTTAAAATAAAAACTTCGTACGTGCTGTTTACCTGTGCTTGATGAAGAATTTTAGTCTTTTTATCGCTTAACCGTACATCTGGCAACACTGCTTTCACGGCACCCGCCGGTCCTCGGAGTAGGCGAGTGCCAAAGTGGACCTAAAAACACACGTGGCGCTGAGAAGTTAGGCTACAAAACTCCAGAACGACTACGGGCGAAACACCTGGAAATATCGCGGATATAAGTACGAGTACAAGCTCCAAAACGAAAGAGCGAGTATAAAGACGAAAAGACTTATCCTATAGGTCGAATGAGGGGTAAAGATAAAGTTCTTGACGTAATCGTCGAAATATTAAAACTCGTTCGCGGCAAGTGTCTTGGTGCCAACCATCCAAAGCACGGTCAAAGCGAGAATCACGGCGCGGGACATTCGAAAAGTAGCTCTAAACGAGTAGCTTATAGCTTTCAGCTCTTACCAGTTTTTTTCCTATACTTCTTGTTTTTCCGAGATTTTAAAACTCTGAGGTTAACTTTAGTATTTCACAATGCTTAAAGAATATTTATGTTTTATATGTAACTTATGTATAATTTCACGAAATATTTATAGTACAAGCGTCATATTACAAATAAATCACGCGAGAAAAGTGAGTTAGCGAGGCCGCCAGGCCGATTGGGGATTTTCTAGAGTGAATTATTTGTAATAACGCCTGCCAACTTAATAAATACTAAACTAACATAAATTTTGATTTGACAGCTGTGAAAATCAAAGTCAAAAGTGACACGAAGTGAGTTACAGCACCTATAAAGTTACGTATGGGTTATGGTGTACATAATTTAACTGAAATCGGTTAATTGTCATAGTTATAGCGTCATCATAAGGAGGTGTTGAATAAAGTTTATACCATTTCCTAATATGTCATATTAGTTTTTCCAATGCTATTTTAATAATAATTTCACTATTGGTTATCCTCATGCATAATCTTTGCTTATTTTGGAAATTCCATAATAGCAACCATCTGTATAAATGAAACAAATTCATTAAAAAAGCGGAAATTTAGATTCAGATTAAAATTAATATAAAAAAACTTCAACTGTGGCAATTCCATTGCTCCAAAAGGGATCTAAGAATAAATGTTCTAAGATTATAGATTAAAATTTGACAAGTCTTGTGAGTAAAATCATGTATATCAATATATTCACGACCGATTAGAATAATTTTTTTAATAATTGAACTACGTATGTCTCTTTACTATTGCTCATCTCTTCACAATTTTTGGTGTGTCGTGGCTTCTTGAACAATTCTGCTCTATTATTTCTTGTTCTTGATTAGTTTGATCATGTTGATGCTTTCATATTCTTTTAATATACCATTTTTATAGTTCCAATGGTGACTATCTTTTTCTTTGTTTATCTTTTCTTTTTTGTTTCTTCTTATGTTTTTTATTGCTGATTATTGCAACTGTTCCCTTTTTATCCCACTGTAACTGTTATGTTCAGTTTGTAAACTGTTGTAATTTCTGTTACTCGTCCCTTTTCCTTGTTTTTTACTGGATACTAGGGATGTCGGCGGGTACCCGGGCGCCCGGGCCGACCCGGGTAATAAACCTGGGTATATTTTCAGCACCCGGGTACCCAATTAGTAAATTATATAATTTCCAGAAAGTCAGCCTTTTTCGGAGAAGATGATAAAAATAGAAACATGCTCTAGAAAAACATAACCATGCAGAAATAACAAGAATCACCCCATCTCATACACATAATGTTGTTTCTTTGTTTCTTTTTTTATATAAGGCAATAAATCCGCTTCACGGAAATATTCAACCTGTCAATAGTCTTATTAAATCGCCGCAGTATGGGATGAAGTAACAAAAATCGTGTGTGTGATGTTAATGCTGCTACCAATTTCGGATAAAAATTCACGTACTTGAATTTGATAGCAATTGGAAGTGTGAAAATATTTACGAATAACAGTTTGAATTGGTGAGTTTGACTTTGTTTCTTTGTTATGATTTTCTTTAATAGTTTATAGTTCTCCCCGACTCCCTGCTGTTCTGGAAATGTTGCTTGTTCTGAAAATGTTGCTTACGATTTGTTCCTTCCTGTTTTGTTCTTTATCCTCTACATTTTTCCTCTTCGGTATTGGATATTTACTCTGTTTTTTTTTTAGTTGCCCTGCACCCTGTACCTTTATTCTCTTTTATTCCTCACATAACAAGACTAGCTTTTTTTAGTGAATGGTCTTCACATGACCAATATTTTTTTTATCTATTTGCCTTTTTAAACATCTCTAATTTAATGGTCCACATTTGACGCCTTATCTTACAAACAAATTGGTCAGCATTCTCCACTAACTACACAAGTAATAATTGTTGGGTGCATACTTGACCGTTAAGATCATTTTTAGATACTCGCACAACATCCAAAGTTAGCAGTACAAGGAAGTAAAAATTTAATTGGAGCATTTAACACTTATCGGTTAATCACGGTTCGGTGATCAGCAACTCATTGGACATTTAAATCCGTTAAAAATGCAGGAAGCCAACCGATTTGCGTGAAGCTAATCAGCCATAAACAGTTGCTTAGGCAGCCCCATCGTATACAAGTCGGTGCCATTTCCCGATCCATAATTTCTATTTCGTTTAATATTCAAATGGCAACATGCGGCGAACTTGACCATCAGTGGAGTTCATAAATTTCAGCCGAATTGTTTCATTTTCGCCGGTCCTGTTTCGTGTGTCAACATGAAGCTATGGGAGATTTAATAGCCATGCTACTTATATGGTTGGATAATAAAAAGCTCTGTAACTGTTTTATTTAACACAAGATAGATTTCCACTAGGTTTTGAAAAAGATCCAGGTCCATCTTTGCATGTGGCAACAGCATATAATTAGTAGATACATTAGAAAAACTGTAGTTGTGCAGAAACCATAACAATAAAAACGGTTAAATGCAAAACCAAAAGAAGGCAAATCATGATGAAGAAAGAAATCAATAAAGAAGTATCTCTTTGTACTGGAAAAAGGCGTTGAGATTATGTTTAAATTGGAATAGCAATGACACAAAAGACTGCAACCATATAAAAAAAACTATATAATTCTCGTATAATGCGAACCATAAGTACATTTTTATTACAGGAGGCATAAAAATCCAGCTGAATCAGACTGGATGACACTGGATAATTTACTTGCTCATACGTCACGAGTTAGTGAACTTGAGCTGGTGGTCTTAAATTACGTTAACCGCGATTCCGTGATCTCTAAGCACCCAGATGTCCACCATGTACTAAGAAACGTGGCCGCCGTGAAAGATAACGAAAGTAGCTACTGCATAATAGTAGGTGATTGCCTGAATACTTTCAATTATTTATGCAAATTGGCAATTATTGCAGCTGATTTAACGGTGTATTAAGTTTTTAACTGCCCCAGGCGTCTGCCATTCCATCATTATTCTAGGTTATAGGTGCCGTCTGTCTCTTTAGTGCCCATCGCTATTTCATTGGAAATTTGAAAATTCACCGTTAATTTTGAATTTTAGATATACTTCGTCTTTGCTCCAGCGCTTTCCTATAAAGCTATTTATATTCTAATCGTAACATGTCCATCTTTTAAATGGGCCGACAGCAGGAGAGAGCCAGGTTTTGTTCAAGAACAGTGAAGGGAGTGGCGACACTGCTGGAACACAGGACGTAGGATGTTCTTGGAAGTCGGGTCAGAATCTCCTTACACAATCTTGTTCCTTGGGTGCAAAAATTAAGTTTTTCGCGGCCTCTGGTTTACTGCAGACTGTCAGTCGTTACTAGTCGTGGACAACTGGATTTATGAATCGGTATCAACTGTTGGACACAACCATACAGCTCCAGCAATTGTTCAGCTGGCGTTGAACAGTGGCAACTCCCTTTTTTTCCATCCACTTTAGGGGGTGAGGCTGGAGCGTTTGAGAAAGTAGTTAGATCCATACGGTTATTTTAAAATATGGAAGTATTTGTTGGTGGTGGAAATTAAAGGGAAAGTTGTCCTTCAGCTTTTTGCAGTTGTTAAACGAAGGTGGTCTTATATAAAATACTGCTTTTCCATTGACAATCAGTGACTATAAAAATACTAGTGTAATGTATGTCAACGTATGGACGGCCTAATATGTAGTTAGGTGTTAGCATAAAAGTAGACGATAAAAATAATAGTATCATGAGTTGTTTCAAAAAGTTATGTAGAAGTAAAATTCAAAGTGTAAGAAATGAGTTACTTTTAGATTATGCATAAAGCGTGGATTTAATGAAAAATGCTTCCGGAAGAAATCCTCCGAAATAACTGCCTCCAGGAAGAAGTGTTTTCGGAAAGCATCCCCCGGAAAAACATGCCCGAAGCTACAAAATGACTTGAACGTACAAGAACGTTAATAATTCTGATGAATTTCAAGTATCGATGTATCAATAAGTTTTGCTTAAAATCATTGTTTTAAACAAAAGAAAATAATTGTAGAACTGTAAAAATATGTAAAATTTATAGAAGATTAGTTCAGTTGTCAGTAGGGTTGGCAAAAACCCGGGTTCTTTCAGAAATTATCTGCCTACTAGGTATTTCGGTTTTTTTGGGTTTTTGAGAGTTTTAGATAAATTCACTGTTCTTTGCATTTACGTATCGTACTATGTAAAAATCTGAATAAACATTAATTTTTAATTTTAAGTAAAAGCTTTATACTTGGGTAATTTGTAATTTACCTACAAATATAGAAATAAACCTTCTTTAAACATGTAAATCATGTCTCTTTAAGGGGATTTCCTCATTCAATGATTTGCCAGTATAAAAAAAATAGATGTGGCAATCACACGACTTTCTTTTACTGCTTGTAAAAATTAAATCTTGTGACTTTTTCATATAAGCTTACGTAACAAGTCTGCAAAGAGCATGTTTACAGGACGCATTTCAGGCCGATGCCGAAGGCGAGCTCTAAAAGCGTACAAGTCCTGTAAAGAACATTTCCGGATGAATTACAACGTACATTTTTAGGCACCTGTGTTTCTTCTGAATTTTACATAAATATTAAAACATTGCAATAAGAAACAAGTATTATATCTTCGTAAAAATCTAAAGATAGTTGTGTAGTTCATTTCCAGAGAAACCACAGTTAACAACTATTGCAAATTAATCAATGTAGTTGATTTCCTTAGTAACCACACCCAACAAATATTGTAAACCAATCAAAACATCAATTTTTCAAAATAGTCCTGTAACGTACAGTTTTCCAAAATCGTTTTGTAAAGAAGTACTTTCCGGCCTAAAAATTGTACAGTAATGCATGATTTTCAAGACAACTTCTTAAAACAACCTATACTTCGTAAAAAACATTTTTTTAAACAAAAGTTATAGTTAATTTCGTAATATTAAAACAGTTTTAAAACAACATTACTCCCATTATTTCTATAAAAATCTAACCGCGATTTTTTCAAAAATTTGCGTCTTACAAAAAAACTTTTTTACAAAAGTTATAGACAATTACGTAATGTACCGGGTGTCCGTTCTCAAAGTCGAACATAGGCGATTAACATTGTATTGAACATTTTTGCCAATTCCTGCTCGCCAATTCAACTTACAGGGAAGGTAATGGTATCAATGGAAAGATAAAATTATTACGCATCAAATGATACCAATAACAATATTCAAGATGCGATTTTTATTTTAAAATACTAATTTAAAACTTGGAAATTTCTAAATATGCCATGCCTTGCTTTTCAAGTTCGATAGCATTTGTCAAAAAAATTGGTAATTATTTGGCGTAAATCAGGTATTTTCTGTTAAAATTATCCACAGAAAAATGAATTATTTCAATGAAGAACGAATGAATGCACTAATGCTAATTGCCTATGTTCGACTTTGAGAATGGACACCCGGTACAATACAGTTTTAAAAGATATATATTCCCATTATTAATATCTTGTAATTTTGTCATTTTTCCTAAAACCAACCACACGAAAATTATAGATACATAATTGCATAATGTATGACCAAGTTTTATGAAATTTAATTTTTACTAAACAATTATAAAATTTCCCCGCAAAACAAAAAAAAAAGAGTAAATTACCACTTCCGATCACCCCATTTTAACCAAAAATCACTGGGATCTCTGAATTTGTATAAGAACCGATGATATAAATTTTCAGGGCTATTTATTACATTATCTGGCTGTAGAGACGACGCAGATACTCCGGTAGACTCACAGACTGACAGACCACTTCGAAAAACCATTTTTTTCTGAATCAGAGGAGATAAAACGAATAGTTGCGCAAAAACCTCTAGTTTCAAAAACTTATATTTACTATACTTGATTTTACGAAGTAAAAGAAAGTAAAATTATTGAAATTGCTATTAATGAAAGATTTGATACCACTTGCAGCTTTAGAATACTTTTCGGTGGGTTTTACCTGAAAAAGCCCACTGTCGAAAATCATGCCAACTCTGGTTGTTAGTTGTTGCTACTCCAAGCAACAATGACAATAAAGATGAAAAAGAGAGAAATATTTTTTAAAGTAAAATAAAGATGTTATCTTTGTAACAGTCCTGTCCAATAGTGTGAAGAATATGCTGGCGCCTTCTGAATGCAGTTTTTGTAAATAGTATAGCTTTTATAAATATTATTTACATCACTGCTTTTTCACAAAATAATAACGTTAAGAGCAAAACTTAATTGTCAATTGTAAATGGGATTTTGTAGCTAACACCGGAATTGCCAGTGAACTTTTTTCCGGGGGCTTTTCTTGCAGGGGGCGTTTTTTTCGGGGTCCATTTCTTCGTTCACAAAAAAGCTTGGCCAAACAAAATCTGAAGCAGCTACAGGAAGTTCTTGGGAATTGTTTTCGTATATGGCATTTTATATCATTTCCTTTACGTCTAATAAAGAAACCTTTTTTGCTTAAAGTATAGGTTGAGTACGATTTAATAAAATACGTATTTTGTTTCTTGCTTTAACCTCGCACACGCTGTTTCTAGGCAACCTGTCATCAATGCGCTATCAAGCAGCTCTGACAGAGCAATCAAAGTAAGATTCAAAGGAAATTACTTCCTTTTCGTAGTAACATTTACAACCACACTGCTTGTTTTACTTTTTACCGTATAAAACATAATTTCTCGATTTTTGTTCTTTATTTCTTAGAAATATTGCCAGCTCCGCAAGAGTACCATTTTATCAGATTTTCAATATCAGGCTTTTGATGTAAACTTCGGTTTATATCCATTTTTCCTCAAATTTTAAAGCTGTAACTACAATAATATGCTGTACAATTATAAAGGTTAATTGATCGACTCTAAATGCTAAGCTACACAATCCTTAATTAGACAAAATGCAACTACGTTTCCAGGAATTAATAAATATTATACAACAAATGAATTAAACACATGTTTATTCACGAAAAGATGTCGAGCTCATGAGCACGTAACAATTTTGACGAAATTTTTGAATAAAAAATGTAAAAATATTCGAATTAAGATATAAATTTGCTCATTCATCGTCGATTTGATCTAAATTTTAATAATTATATACTACACACTACAAAGAGAAAGATAATTGAATGCAAATATTTGTAGAAATAATAAAAATGTTGTTCTTCATTGAAACTTTTTTAATTCTCTAGTGAATTAAAACACTTATTTCACTTGTGAATCATAGACTGTTTATGAAGGTTGTTATGGAGTTAATGTCACTTTAAACTGTCAAAATTGAATAATAGCTATTTGTGCAACAAGTGCTAAAAGTGGACGTTTATGCACGAGACATGAAAATTATCCATAACATGTCTCGTGCATAAACACTTTTAGCACGAGTTTGCACACAATATTTTTTGTACGGCCTCAAATTTACTGTTATTAATCCATAAATGTCGATTTAACCAAGGTTTGCATTTATGACAGTTATAATTTATGTCATAGTAAAGAGATGGCCTTGACGGCACAGGTGAATATTTGTGCAGCCAGAAGCTGTCAAAATTAGTTATCAAAGGTAATTATAATAGTACACATCTGACTGTATTCATTACATAATGCTTTAATTATTTAAAAAAAATACTTTACTTCTAACGAAAGATGTAACTAGAATAACTTTATAACCTCACTTCCAGTTCAAAATTCTAAATTCCACACCAGCTGTTTACTTTTAGCAAATGGGCTAAAAGTAAACAGCTGATTTCGCTCTTAACACGCTAATTTATAAAACGTCACTTTTAGTGAAAAAAGCTAGCGCTAAAAGGCCTACTTTTAGTAGTGGTCGTAGAAATAATAACCATTTCCGCATTTGCTTTCTTGCTTTCGAAAATAAAATCTCGTTAGACGTACCCTAATGTTTGCCCCAGTTTTAGTGTAACCCAATTGCGTTGATTAAAATTAAAAATGCGAGTTGTTATAGTCTGTTATAAGAATTAATCAAGTGTAAAATTAACCTTACGTAATTTTTAACGAGCAGAAAGGCTCATTAATAATTTCTAGATTGCTTTAACTATTTTTGTAAAGCAACGAGGCGCAAAGCTTCCTTTAATGTCTTGCTCTAAAGGTTTAAACGTTGCTCATTAATCATGAAATTGCACAGTTTTTAGGAAGTGCTATGCGATTAAATTTTATTCAAACCTGCAAATAATTAAATTTGGAC
>OW679198.1:96317789-96365280 GCA_940337035.1 Agriotes lineatus | reverse complement strand
GGACTGCCGATTACAATAATTAATTCTAGTAGGGAAATTTTGGGATTTTCGACAGAATTTAAATGACACAGAGGGAATGTGTCAATTTGCTTTGGGATTCCATACGAATCCAATCCCACGAAATATTGCTCCACAGAGATTCTCACGCATTATACGAGTTTTACATGCTTAATTTCAGATTTCATTAGTTTAGTTTACTAATCAGGAATTTTCTCCGAATTATGAATAAAGGTAAATTATTCCGATGAGACCCATTTCGAGGATTTCATTTTAAAAGTTTTGAAGACTTATGGTATTTTCTAGTTCGTTTACTTCTTTTCCAGGTTCTGTGCAATACTGTAGCAGCTGAATATTTTTTTCAAAAACTAAAGCTTGTTGCGAACACTTCCGGTATCCGGTCAACAAATTACTACCTATTTATTCTATTAGCAGTTCAGCAACCTAAAAATCTAAATTCGGCCATCCAGAATTCTTGTTGATATAAATCCGATCAGGCTTCTAAATAACAAATTGTTAGTTTAATTTATACCTGACCATATGTTTAGAACGTTCCTACATAACTCAAATATAGCTCCCGTAGAGCTACCGAAGCTGCGAGAATGCCGCTAATTGATAACCCGAACAAATCGAAAATAGCTCTGCGGATTAATTAGTGAAATTTGTCTTGTTGAAGTATTCCAGTCAAGTCTGACAGACGGGATCCGCGTTTTTAGGACGCGAATCTATAAGGAGGAAACGAGCCCGCGACTGCGAATAAATCATATGAGATACGGCAGTATCTCCAATCTTTCTGCATCATTAACATTTTGAGTTGCTTTGCAGTTTTTGTCATGAAGGCGCTTATTGCGGCTTTTGTGCACAACCTGGAATTTAATCTTAATGCCTGTAGGTGGCATGCGTTTACAAAGGTTTGATTCATTATTGTATGTGAAATGTAAGTACAAGCTTAACGTGTTTCCGCGTTTGTTGTTTTATAATACCAAAGCGAACACACTTTCATATGAGGTGTTGAACATGTCACATTATTTCGTTTGGGATTTTTTCAGAAGAACAACTCATTGTTTGCTAGTTATCTAATATATTTCTCTTTTCACAAGGCAGGATTAAACTCGCATAGCACAGAGACATCTACTTATTTTAGAACTGCATTTGTTGTATAACTACAGTTATGAAATTAAGGCTAATTTAAAAAAGGATATGGAAAGTATGTAATTGTCAATTTCCACTAAACTATTTTTTATAAAGTATAGATTATTTATATTTTCCATTTATTGTCGATAAGTCGATGATCAGAAGCTGCAGCAAAGACCGTTACACATGGTAATGTAAAATTTTAAAAATTAATTATTCAGGACAGGTTCAATGCTTCCGCCGTAGACCTAGCTTCTTGAGGGTAAATACCTGTTTAATTTATACATTACTCATTTTAATGTATCGTAGATGGCTTCTTCTTGTAATACCAAAGCACACGAAGTATATACTAATATTCATTTGTTAGTTGTTTCGGTATTCTGTAGCACTCACAGGATCATTATTTAAACATTCAGTAGTGAGAGTGAATATAATTTTTGGAAACTTTACATACTCGTACTATGTAATTGAACATAACCCACATAGTATTTTCTTGCAGTATTCATGGAATAATAAAAGAACTACATATTGGTAATAATTACAGCAGCCAAGCGTGGGATTAGCCTACCTGAAAATTTGCTATTATTTTTATATTAATAGCTGCAGGTCTGTAGTTAACCCAAATACCTTTACTCATTTTACTTATTTTTCTTTTACTTCTATTCGGATGGTGTTTTGTCAAACACAATTTTTAGATGTATGTATTTGTATCGAAGATTATTCGTTTGTCATTAGCTAAATATTTTTTCTTACGGCATAATAAATATGGAATATTATTTAACACGAATATCTTTTATCACATATTTATCATTTCAAACGTATGTGTAGACAGAACAATAGCGTGCAATTTCACACCCTCACAGACAAAGACAGATTCCGATATCCCGAAATTTAAATATGTATGTATTTCGCATATGGACTTATCAAACTTACAGGCTAATAAAATTTGATGAACTGAATATGACTTTCATTTATCGTTTAAATATATAATTCGGCCAAAAAATTCCATCTACACTGTTTGAGACACATACATGCATGCGTAATATTTGCAAATGTCCAGTCAATTATGAGTATAATAAAATGATAACCGTAATTATTTTGCAAAAACCCTAACGTGCAACGTCTTTTTCGTCGAAATTGTACACACGGCCTTCTAATATGCTCCCCGGACGCGGCCTTTCTTCATCTGAAGTCGATGAAGTCAGGGAAAATTGTAATAGATGGGCGCGTGTTCGCAGGGTTCAGATTAAACTGAGCCTGCTTGAGGCTTGGGCCTACGCGGACGTGGCTTCCATTGAATGTTAAAATACCCTTATCTTTAGACCTACTTCCGCTCTAGCTCCGCTGCAGTCTATAAACTGTTTAAAAGCTGACAGCCGCTTCGATCTGGCCCAATGCGTCCGTGAATCCAAGCAGCGCTTATAGTACAGCTTATGTTCATAAAATAAACATTACTCGCGCTTTAAAATTAGAAGAATGGTGAAAAATAAATGCAAAAAGTGTTTTTTTGGAATAAAATAATTCTTGAATGACTGGTTTGTTATGGCTGCTTGTAGGGAGCCGCCACTATACTCAACCAAGAATGTGTGTCACTATAAAATGTATTGTTTCAACAATACATACAACGTTGAATTCTTGGCTCAACGATATTCAGATATCCTGTACAATTATACATAAAAATAACGGAATATTTCTCAATAACAACTTAATTAGAGGATATTAAAATACGATAAATACAAAAATTGTAGAGAGCATGTTTTCTATTAGCTAAAATTATTTGTGCCTGTTCAGACTACTCGAGGCAATTTTTGTTTATTTATAGTAATATTGAAGGAATTTCGGAATCAACATTGAAAAAAAAAATGTGTAGAATTTATGAGGATATAATTAAACCTTGTATTTTTAAACACTCGTTTATCATTCACGCTTTCTAAATATATCAGTCCTAGTTCTTCTAACCAACAATTTTTATATTTTACTGCTTTCCTAGGAAGATTTTATTTTGACAGAAATTGATTTTTGTTCTTGTTTTTTATCATCTTCACTATATTGTTGTGTTTGTTCTATATTATTATTCTTGTCGCATTCGCGTTTAACATCTTTTATTTATGTTTCTGCTATGGTGATCTTCAGCTAATAAAAAACAGCTAGATTTTAACCCATCAATTACGAATAACTTTCAATTACACAAAGGAATTTAATTGAAAAAATATTTTTTTTAAACAAAATAAAGTATATTATTTGAAATATCCGTTTAACTTCTTGTAGATCTTTTTACTATATTTTAGCGCTTATTTCGTTTTATTCTGAATTAATTACTAATTTTATTTTATTATACTAATGCAATAAGTCTAAAAGTGTTTTCTCAATAAGTAAAAATATGAATGTACAGAACCATTACTGGATCAGTTATACTGTTTGGTAGAGAGCCATGGATTTCAATATGTTGAGGAAATTGCTGCGAAGCAGTGAAACCAAAATCATGTCAATAGCTTGATTTACAATAAACTGTCACAACTTATTAACAAACTGATGAATTCGCATGTAGCACGAACATACAATGTTATTTTAAAATCCAACACTTCCCCTCTAGTCAAAGGTTGTAGTATTTTTTAAAAATAACATCAAGTTCTGAAGACTGCACCCACCATTCATGCTTTGATTTCGCTAAGCTTTTAGTCAAGAAATCTGGAATTTAATTTTTAGGATTTCATCGTTCACAAAACTTTGTATGTATGAATCTGGGCCCATAACCTGTTGAAGAGATTGTGGCAAAGCAGTGAAACCAAAATCATATACATTTATTTACGATATGCATGCACAAACAGAGAATGTTATAAAATCTGACAAGATAGTCATTGGTATGGGAGAGGAGAATCTTTGAATGATAATCTAGTAAAAGTACTAAGGAAAGGACGATTAGGATGGCTAGGACACTTAATAAGAGTGTAAAAATCCAGAACACACAAGATTATGTTTTTATTAGCTCACCAAAAGGCTGATGAAGATGATCATGGTTGAAGGATGACATGTTTAGAAGAAGATTTTAGAATGTTAGACATTGGAAACTGCCACAAAGGAAGTCCTGGAATATTAACTTTAAAAGCATTGGGCTTTCAACGGATGTACTATTGAATGATAATAGTAATGTAATTGATAAAATTGCATCAAAAGCTGAGCATATAAAATTCTGGTTGTTGTCTATTATAAATGCAATTTTCACATATTTCAGTAATACGTTTGATAATAAAACTTTATATACCTTTTCATATGCTACCTTTAGTTCATTCGTGAGATGATTGTAAGGTAGCAGGTACCTGTTATAATTAAATCACTTATTAAGATTGTTTATTTGTAGCAGAGAATATAGAATACTTATTATAAAATGGATTTAGTTTAATATCATTAAGAACGCGAACAATGTGTAATAATGATTTCGTTTGTTAAAATATTAAATATGAACATTTGTCACATCTAAATTTAGATCTTTAAACAACAGACCTGTATCAGAATAAACGACGTTGTCCAATATATGTGATAGATCTTTTATTCATCCATTTTTTAACTAAATTTTTGAATTATTACCACGCAAGACAGCGTAGAGCCCGCCTCGAAATGCAAATCAACATTTGGGCATTGTTTCCACCATGTCCTTCGTCCTGGTCTGCATCTATTACCGCCTGATGAACGGTGCGTGACGTTATGTGATTGTCAGCCGAACACCGCAGGGTGTAGAGCTCATACATCATCAGTTTTAATAAGTACATACCGTGCCGTTTCAGTTCATTGTTTTGTCTGGTCGTATTATGGTAAGGTCGAGGCTACAACTTGATTACATACAAGCGCGTTTCGCGTTTACCACCTGCACGCGGCCACCTAATTAACGTTTATCCTTCGGTAATTTTCGCCGATTTTGCAATTGTCACTTTCGGAGCAAGAACGCATGGAATTCTACTTTCCTTTATTTTTATAATGCGAGGTGCTCAGTATCTCGGTGAAGTAAATCTAGGTTAAAAATTTGCATTATTACTTAATATCCGATATTAAATTGCGGGCAATCATGTGACTGCAATAAATTATATTGAAATGTGCTGCAGTTACGAATGTCTCTTCGGGCAATCTGCAATATTGTTTTGGCTGTTGTGGACCTCTATGAGGGAAGAGTCTGGAGACTTAAAAATAATGTAAGGCCTTATGTTGGCATCTCAGAAACAGTATCACTGACAGTCATAAAACTTAATGAAGAACCTTCTTAGCAATCATACAGATTTATGCTCCAACATCTACTCTATAGTCTGCACATGAAGACGTAGAAGAATTGTAGAAAAATAACTCAAATCTATGGAGCTAACCAAAACATAAGGAATCTAAGAAAGAAGAAAGTGACAGGAACAATATAACAAAAATCTCACTACACCTAAGGCCGAACAACTCCTGTATCATAGGAGTCATTATAAATAAAGCTCAATTGTGGACCTTTACTAAATTCAACTTAGACAGAATAAGAAGAACCCAAAGAGCTATAGAAAGCCAACAACCACGAATTTAAAGTAAAAATGGGCGGTTCCAATGAACGCTACCAAGACCTACTATGAATGGATAGAAAGTCATTGTAACTAATGAACTGTCTTTCTTTCTTTCTTTGTATGACGTTTATCGTCCATGAGTGAACATACGTCTCCTCCATTTGCCTCCACCTTGTGCTGTGTTGTCCATTCTCTTCCTGCCATTCGCAGTCCTACTTTTCTATTTAAATCTCATTTAAATTCTTATGTTTCGTCCCAAGTATCTGTTGTACTTCCGCTATCACTACTCTATTTATTGTGAAGGGTTAATCATTTTTATGTTGAGCGAATCTCTTCATAATTTTTGTTTTGCTCCTATTCATGATTAATTCTTATTCTTCTGATTTGTCTTTTAGCTGTTATCATTTCATCCAGTTCCAAGGGATCTTCTGCGATTAGCACATCATCTACATATCTCAATATATTTAGTTTTTGTTCTTCGATGTTCATACCTTCGATGTTCATACCTTCGTTTTTCCCAATGCAGTTGTTTTAAAATATGCTCTACAATGCCAGTGTGAAAAGTTTTGGTAATATGGAGTCTCCTTAGAAACAGAGCAAATTAAAATGACTATCACATTGTGTCTTTTAATTTTACTATATAATGTAAATCTTTCGATTTTTTTCTCGAAACATTTGTTGTATTAATATTTATATATTTTATCCAAGATTATCCAAGAAAACGAATTGAAATTAATGGTACATTTCTAGTTGCATTATAACGCTTTCACTTAAAAAGTATTATTGTAACATAAATAAATGTTGGTCTAAAACACCTACAGTAAATATTATCGGTGTAGTTAGAAAAACTGAATTTTGTTTTTTTTAATTGCAATTATTTGCTACGCATAAATAATTAGATACTTTAGTTGTGTAATTCAGTGAAAGCCTTAAATGCGTTTATGGTAAGTAATAAATCGAAATAGTATAAAAGGACAATTTTAACACACATCTAATGTATATATAACTTATGTTATAGTATGTTCATTAGCCATTACTTATAACCAGTTTCGCACTATTGCCCGGTATTATAACTGCAAGGAGGAAACGAATAATTAGATTGGATGGATAAGAACGTATTTGTCTGAAACATGTTGATTTACGTTCTTTATTATATAACATGGGCGAGATAATTGCACACGTTATCATCTGAATTATCTTTGCTTTTAGAATAATGTTTTGTTCATGGTGCATATATTCTAGCAGATATAGTGAGATGGTTTAATGCTCGCAATTTAATTCTGTATGCATAGAGAAATATTGAACAAAGTCAATTAAAGCACAGAATTGAAATATTTTATTTAATTGCAATCTCGAAGTTGAAGTTATTAAATGCATTGGAAATGAGATGTAAGAAGCATAATTAGAGGGATAAAGGCTAGCATAAGAAAAGCAGGTTTCAGAAGGATTGAATTTGAAGTTAGAGTAAAAGAAAGATTTAAGATGGTTAATATAATATAAGTAATATGATAGGTTTGAGCATATTTGAAGCCGGACCAAATACAAAAGGTTGGTTATGTGCATAATGAATATGAGCGTAGAGTTATTAATAAACGTACGGGCCAGTGAAAAGCAAGCAAGCTGAAAGGTAGATGCAAATCAAAGCAAGATAAGAGAGAATTTGCAAAGAGCAATGCAGAACGAGGGCAACTGAAATGAAGAATAATTAGTGACGTGGTTAAAATTGAACTCAAGTGCCAGTGCAATTTAAAACTAAGTGTTCATAGCAAAGCAGTGATAAATAACAGTTTATGTGATAAGAAAGAAAAATTTTGATGTATAAGAAATACAAACAATTTCTAGTTTTAAGCAACAAAAATTTTAATCAAATTTTATTCTTTTATGTGAAATTGTAACCAAAACTTTTTTCCTTTGAAAAATATTATATCGCGGTTACTAGGTAACGCGATGCTCTTTTGTTAAAAAACATGAAAAATTATTCCTGTAATGTCAAATTGTGGGCAAATGATGCTGCTGTTTTGGGTGTTTTTATATAATAAAAGTTATTTGCAAAGTCTAAAAAGTGTACAAAGTTATTCTACAAGTCACCGGGCATAAGTGGAAGTGTTATTAAAAGTTTCTCCACCGAAAAAGTTTATAAAATTGTGCAAGCCAAGATCTACGTGGGTTCATCTCCGACAACCTGGAAATTCCAACATCAGAAGCCAGGAATCTCAAGTCCTACAGGTCGGTAAGAAGTGTAACAACATCTGAGAAGAAGATTTGGTGCCAAGGAAGCGACTTCCAGCAAATAAGGGCATTGGCGTCACCCGCAGCTGCTCCGGAGGCGCTGTCGGCGATATTTTAAAAGGTACGATTCGGCAGGTTTTTATGTGGTTGGAGTCCGGAGCCTGTGGACTTCGAGAACACAGCTTGCTCAAGAGATTCATCGTGTTTCCGAGCATCCACATACGTCCAAGTTCCAGAAAATCCCGTGGCGTTACTAGAAAATGCGATTTATGCCAGGATTAACAGTTTTCATAGGAAGCTAAGACAAAAGATAGTAACGCGTCGTTTTTACGTCACAACCTAAAACAAAACCACGTTAGATGTTGCTAGGCGGGAGATTCGATTCGGGAGATTCGATTCAGTTTACCTGTGGTTTCCGTGCAAATTTCGATTTTGAATAACAAAATAAAACGCTGTATGCACCCGCGAACATTTTGTGGTGTAAGTCAATTTTGTGAGGTTATAAATTATTGAAGTAAGTAGAGCAGTTGTACTGAAATTTTGAGTATTTGAACTACTCTGAGTGTTTGTCTAATAGTACATTGGCTTGGTGATTGTCTAACATTACATAACAATAGATGTAAGTGTAATAGAATATAATCGCACACTAAGTCAACAAGTCGTGTTGACTATCATTCCTTAAAACGTAGATTATTTTTTAAAATAGATACTCTTTAGGAATATGTAAAACGCTTTAAAGTATACTTTAAAATTACGTTATAATCATGTAAACACAAGGGTATATTATACCATTTTTAAACTACCATACTTTGATATTGTTATGTCCTCGTGGCTAAGGCTAATTAAAGATGGTGTAGTGGAAATATATGTTTATTAAATAAATATAACTTAGACAGATCTCAAACAAATACAAGTTACTGTTAACAAGAGCACAACTCGAATGTCTTAAAACTAACCCAAAACCTTCGTCCGGGTACCTGCCTTTGTCCCTTAGGATAATCCGCAGTTACACAGCGTTGCCAAACCTCTTGCTACACCACAGATATAGTAATTGAAAATGTTACAAAACTTTGGCAGTTAAATTTATTTTATTGTTAGCAATTTTTTAATTGCTTAAAACTGTTGCTATTTAAGGTGTTTTTTGAAGAATAGCCGTCGATTATATCATGTCATCCCATGTCTTATATTGCCAAGTAATGAATAAATATTAATAATTTCTTTGTTTGCCAAAGAATAGAATTAAATTGTGCAAATGACTGCAATATGAAATAAATAATTGTTAAATCACATCATACTTAGCACGAAGCGCAGGTAAGCAATACTTACTAAACACTAGTGCGAGTATAATTAATAAGTATGCAATACACATCCTGGAAGTAAGAGTCTGCGGAATGTAAATGACGCAATTTCAGTTAATGCCGCACCGGTCATTTAAAATTTCAGATCCGCCTCTTGCATTTGCAAGCACAAACTCCATTTTACTAGATCTTTGCATCAAAATGCACTGAACTCCCTCGACACATCTCATAATCCGTCAGCAGTATGCATGCTCTGTACCTAGAACTCATTGTTCGCATTTCCTCATTCCGTCCTGCGTTTTATAACAAAAACTGCATTTATATTGCAATATCCGTTCGTGAAATGAGCGTGGAAAATTCGCGTCGCTAATGGTACCATTAGTGGCAAAACAGATGGATGGGAAAGTTCCACCAGAGGACGCTTAGGTGGTTCTTTGAAAACCGCGCTAATTGTGCGACGCGACAACAAACTAATCTGCGATCTGGGATTTAAATTTAGTCTTGCACGTCAGGCTCGCCACGAAATTATCTTTCAAATTACAGAAGATTGACTAATGAATGAGAAAAGCAACGTTTAAACGGCATTAACAGAACGGGTGCCAGTAGTGTAGTCAGTTGGTATAGCTGACAGCCGCTATGATATGATTAATTTCAATTTTAAAAAGCACATATCTAAAGGGAAAGGTTGCTGTATAAATGTATTAATGGCAATTAAAACCTAGGTTTACAGTATTATTAATGATGTAATAGCGCCATTCCTTAAGCTCAATTTAAGCGTATTTGGGAACAATGCAGTACAAGGTGCAAGTGTTATGTTAAATTAAGCGTAGTTGTATATTTTAAACACCTGTGACCTTTGACTAAATCATTAATTACACGTATCGTGCTCATTAATCTTTTAACTGTAATAATTAAAGATTTTTTATTTCCCACATTTTATTGTGCTACTTTGTCGAGAGATATTCGTAGATCTAACCAATTTGAATATGTAGGCTAATTTCGGCCAATTTTTAAACATAATTATCCACAATCTTAAGTAATTCTTATTTGTTGCTCGTTCCTAATTTTAATTTCAAAGCCTGCTCCGATAATTCACAGAACTTCTGAAAACATGCGCATATATGCAACAGGTGGTGGAGGCGAATATAACCTTGATCTGTTATTCATGGCTATATTGTTCTCCTGCACAAAAGTTTTAAACGGATAATTATGTCGTATAATTCGTTTGGCTGTTAATACAAAGTAAACATTACAGTTATAATTATAGATAACTTATCATAACCCCTATTACCCTGTAATCTAGTTTATTCCTCAGCTGGGCGATATTATAAATGCAGCTTTCTCTGATGTAATTAATAATAAATAATTACGATCCATTTACTCGATACGTAATGTTGGAATGAAGCAATGCATATCAAACGATTTGTAATACTTTTTTTTCAGTAAAATGCAATTAATATTGAATATTTAGACGTGTGTAAAATGAATCTTGTATTAAAATATAAAATAATTTTTTACCTATATTAAAAATGAGATTAGTTTGTAAGTATAACAAATATATTACTGTGTTTTGTATAGAACAATGACCAAAATATATTTAAACTACTAAGAATCCAACTAATTTAAAATTACACATCCTTTTGTATATTGTCACCAGGGTACTGAAATCTCTTAGGGTTTGCTAAAGACACGCTTGTACAAAAGCTAATGTATCTGGGCTCTTACCTTATTTAGAGCGTCATTATTCATTAAGGTGCTGAAATCAGCGTTTGTGTGGTTTCCTTTCCTGTACTCTAAACGATATTGGCCTTTTTGGACTCGTGAGCGGATATCAGAAATTGTGTCATTTGTAAAGAATTGACGCTTTAGTAGATGCATATTATGTAAAATAGTTTATTAACTAATGGCAAACGGTAAAAATACATAGTTACGCAGGTACTAACTTTTGATAATGTACATAGTAACGGTGATAATCATATACCTTCTTGACTAATAACTGATAGTCATACTTTCACAAATATCGCGTTATCTGCTGAAAGTACAATCGTTATAGCAACCACACTAACTGTACTTTTAATATCTATAAATAAACTGTTCAAACGTTGTTTATTGACTCGTGATATAATCTAGCCGAATGCAACTCGTGTCTTCTTGACTATCAAATCATTTCTGTTTCAAATAATTTCTGTTTCCACTCGATATATTATTTTAGGCAATCACGCTCGTCCTTCGAACTCGCGTGATTGTCAAACAGTATATCTCGTGTAAGCAGAAATGATTATTTGATAATCAAGAACCCACTAGTTGCATTATTTATGATAAAATATGCATTCAAATGTATAATGGAATAATGACTGAAACCATGTCCGTTAGCGTTCAGCTGATTGTGCTCGATGTTAATTTTACCTTTGCCTGGTTTGCTTCTTCTTTTGAGGGCAATTCTATACGAGATCTTCAGTTCCTTGGTGTTTTCTTCTTGTGATAGAAGTTAGATGCATCCTTATTTTTCTCCTACTCGATTACATGTTTCTGTTAGCGAGGAACAAACATCACAATATGCCGAAGGAGGTGCACACAGAGCTTTTTAATTAGGCTAATGTGTTATCATTTTCCTCATATGTCTGCTTTTAGTACTCACATATTTCATGTCACGCAACTATATATCTCTTGCTTACAATATTCGTCCATAATAAGGGAATGAATGACCTAATCTAAGACATTCCGTCGGAGAAAAACATTTCGTCAGATACTCTTGAACTAATCGGATCGCCGTTTATCGAACGACTATTCAATTGCATCAAATTGTTGGTACTACATCCACGAGTCATGTGTGAAGACCTGTCACATATACACCAATCTGTTTTTCGTTCTTAGAGTTTCATAAGGAGCTCTTGAAGTAATGGATATTTCAAAACACGACCATGCCCAGTATTTATTTCTTCAATTCTTTACAATCAGTAATTTTTTTTTGCAAAATAATTTGCCAGAACATCGGCATTGCCAGTTTTTAATGCCATGGTAAGAGTCCCAAAGCCACCTGCACACAACACCCAGCCTGCCCAGTAACTTCTTATAATTCAAGAAGAGCTTCAGTATAACACATCTCAAAGGCATGGCACCAATTTTGCTTTGTCCAAATGTAATGTTGAGCTACTGCAAGGTCCTTGATGTAGTCGCTTCACGAAAGTTGTCAACACGCAGAATAAACATTTATATTTGATAATGTTCATCATACTTTCGTTGCCAAATTTTACAGACCTACAACAGGTTTTGTTTTAAGTTTAATGTATTCGAATAATTATTACTGTCTGAACCAATAAAATACCTCCTCATACATTGTAAAAATGTAAGTAAACCAGCACTTCTGCAAAAGTGTGTCTCTTGTAAACACTAAGAGATTTCAGCACCCAAGTGTTAAACACCTAGGTGTGTAAATATTCAAACCGAGAAGTGACTTTTAAACTAAAAAAAATAATAGATATAGTATACGATAAGCCATGAATTTTTTAGGGTTTGAATGAGATTAAATCACTTTCATTTTCACTTTTACCTACTTTTATGTGTTAAATAGAACATTTTTTTAGTTTGGTGACACAGGGTTAAGTCATGACTTTTATATAAAAAACTTGGAATTAATTCATTTTTTTTAAATTAATTCAGATTTTTTAAATTAATTAATTTAGTAATATATAAATATATAAAACCACGATTAGTGATGTATCAAAGATAATATATAGCTACTAGTCTTCACGCGAAAAAAATAAAATCACCAGAGATTGGGAGTTTTCACCAAATCACCAGAATGGTATTAAAATCACCGTATTGGTATTAAATCACCAGATCTAGTGAGATTTTGCCAGACCTGACAACACTGTGATATTTACAATTCTGGGATACCCCTGTCTCTGTGTACTTTGATTATTGATAATATACAACCTTGGCTGGCAAATACTAGAATATTTTCCTATAAATCCCTTTACTGATAGAAAAATAAAACAGTCACTACGGTTTTTTGTGCAATTTGAGCAATATTGGCTGGCTATTGGTTTAATTTTTGCGAAATTGGATTGTAAACAAAATATTAATTTATTATATTGGTTTATCGCAGGACTATAGGGTTCTATCAAGCCGTGCTGGTCCTTTAAGTGTCAGTTATCCATTTGTTACGTGCCAGCTGCGTTACAGGCATAAATCAATGGACCTCATGGCAGCCATCGTGTTAATATTTTATAAAGGGGATCAGATATCAGATTATAAAAGTATAAAAACATGCCCAGGCTCAATTTCAAAATTTAAATTTGAAGTAACTTCTGAGGAATGTGTCCATATTCGATTTATAGTACTATATTGTTATATTAGCGATTATGACAGCCATTATTTACGAGGATGACATTTGCGCCACAAGCCGAAGGCGCGTGGCGCAAGTCATCTGAGTGAATAATGGCCATAATCGCGAATGTAATACAATATTTTATCTACTATGCAATAGGAGTTTTGTGTTCATATTTCCGAACTATGAGATTTGTGACAGCTGTTAACTTCAAAAGTCATTTAATAATAGGAATGAATTTTGTGATTGGCTATTGAATAATGAAAATATAATTTTCTGATTGGTTGCAACGTGCAAACTATTGAATTATGAAAATGGAATTTTATGATTAGCTGCAAACCGTGAATTATGAACAATAATTCATGGCCATTATACAGTAGGAGTAGATAAAAAAATTCATTTACACCTATTTCCGGGGCATCTGTACTTAGTAGCTTTTATAAAGTTAGCAAAGTAAGTGGATTAGATTATGAAAGATTGAAAACATGCCCAAATTGGTTTTTCTAATTGTCACTTTAATTTTTTAAATAAGTTGTATTCATGGAAACAAATAGCGTTTATTTTTCATAATGTCCCTAGCGACCTTAAAAAAAAATTTTCCTGTGGCGTTATTTTGTATATAACATACATTAAAAGCAAGTAATTATTGTCAATTAATATACTGGTATGACGGTATGACATAAAAAATTTAAATTTGAGCTCATTTCTGGAGACCATGTACATCATTAATGGATTTTATAAATTTAGCGAAACAAGTGAATGAGATTATCAAAGTTTAAGAACAATCCCAGAATCGATTTAAAATTTTCAGTTCATTTCTGTACTTAATAAATTTGCAAAAGTTAGCAAAATAAGTTGATCAGAATATAAAAGTTTAAAAACGTGTCCAGATTGGATTTAAAAATTTTAATTTGGACTGATTGCTTGGGAATCTGTATTTAATAGATTTTATAAACTTAACAAAATAGGGAATGAAATTTTAAAAGTATAAAAATATACGCAGATTCGGTTTAGAAATTTAACTTTTGGCTCATTTCTGGGGTAACTGACTGTAGATTTTATAAAGTTGTCAAAAGAAGTGGATTGGATGATACGATTATGGAAACATCCCCAGATTCGATTTAAAAATTTAAATTTGTACTAATTTCTGGGGAATCTGTACTGAATAGATTTTATAAAGTTGGCAAAATAAGAGGACCAGATTTTAAAAGTATTAAAATATGCCCAGATTCGATTTCTCTGGCTCTTATTAACACCTGAAATGATTTTGTTTTATTCCAAAAAATAATAAGAGTAGGGGTGAGTATATTCTGCATATTTACAGACGATATGTTGGTACAGTTTGTGTATAGCACTTATTAACATATCATTATCTTCCAGCACTAACTAGTTGGTTTTATACTAATTAAACACTGCAATAGTGTTAGTCACATGGCACTATAACTGTATCCCAGCGCATTAAAGACATTTCGACATAATGAAATCAACTTCCGCTGTAGCTAAACTAATTTTTTTCCCAGTTCGCAGCACCATATGTTTAATATCTGTTTGTTTAATATAAAAAACACAAGCTTCTTAATAATTAATTCAATGCATAGTGTGCAATATTCCAGCCCATATACGTTTAATACTTATTTGAAATGGAAAAAATATATGCCAAACCTATCACAGACCCAGTTGCTCCTTTACGTAACTGCACCTTCTCAGCCGACTAGAAGACAAATTAGGAACACGCTCAAACAACACAACCTATTAATATTTAAAGCAGGTGTCAATCACCACGGTTCAGGTTTTAAGAGGAAGAAAGCGAATGGCAGGGTTCAGCTATCGCTAATCCACTTAGCGTAGGCGCGACGCTCGGAACACACCTGTAGCGATCCGCCCACCCCTCGGCAAGAGCCCCATTCCATATCGAGGATGGTGCCCAAAAGGTGGAATGCTTTTGTCGAGGATGTGTACGCGTGGGCGGAATATATTGTGTTTTCTTGTAAGACGCCACGATCCGTGCGTAAGCTCCTCCAGGATTATTAATGCAGACTTTATTGGGTTAGTCATTTTTAATGGACTACAAGGATAACAGCTGCTGATGGAGTTCGGTGCGATAGGGATATCGTTTCGGTGGATGTGGGCTTGCTGAGGACCTTTTGCAGTTGCTTTTGCATGTGGGCTATAAGTGCCGGCCCTGAGATGCTCGACTTTATTTGCTTTCTCACAGAGCAGCAACCTGCTAGTTATCTTCCACAGTAAATATTGTTTCCTGCAGTTGGGCTTCCATAAAGTAACCTAATTTAGACCAAAACTAGTTAGCTTAAATTATAGGATTTTAACTACTTTTTGATAGCTGTAGAAATTCTGCGTGTGATTTCCTGATTTACTTTTCCATTAATTTCTATGTATTTAACTAAGTCGCTGTGGTATAGCTAAATCTACTATGTTATTTTAACATGGAAACATTCCAATGTCGCAACTGAGTGTTTCTTTGTGGTCTGATTATTAGCTAAAATGTGGTCGATGGTTTCCTTACTGTTTGAGCAATATATCAAACGTGTTGTAGTAACTAAAGGTAGTTTATACTAGCTAAATTTGGGTAATACGGAAAATGGTTGATGGTCAACTTCAACTGTCCTAGAAAAATGGACGACATCATGGACATGATGTAAATGTGGGTCTCAGTAATTTTTATGGAACAGAACACCTAAACTAGTGACATTTCCGCTTAATGAAAATTTTTAGAATCGTCCTCAATAAATGTAGTAAAGATCGATTAAAGTTAATATATGTCCAACAGGTGTTAAAGTACTGTGATAAGGAAATAAGTTGTTCTGCATATTTTGTTTTTAACCTATAGATGATTTCACGTCATTGCGAGACGCCTAAAGTCGGGGTGACTGGCAATCCTTTTAGTTAAAACACACTCGGACACGAAGACCAAAGCTACTGTTGCGTTTATTTTTCTGCCGTTTACAGAACACTTAAGTTTAATAGCGTTGTTTCTTAACTTTACGTATTTACATCTTCTTATTAACTAACTAAATTCTAAGTCCATTTTCACCAAGAAAGCTCGGTGGGCGTTTACAAAGTTCCCAATAACCTATCAGAGCTGGTCTAAATTTTGAACTGTTGGCACGTACATACGGACGTGACAGTTCATAATAGTTCTATGAATTTTATAAGTTTGAGGCTTTCCCACGGTGAAATGTGGCCTGCTCGAACCCTTCGTAAATTACCGCTATAAAGGATTACAATTCTACTAAAAGCATTTGGTCCCAGCTGCAAATAATTCTTATGATCGAGTTGCAACCGTTGCTTCTTCTAATCACGTACCGGTCATATACATCACTCAATATTTCGGTTTATGAAGTAAACCCTGCATAAATTTACTCTAATCTATTCGTGAGATTGGAATATCTCCAGCTTCCCAAACGAAAGGCACGTTTCTAAACATCCGCTTGTTGTAATTTAAATATGACATTTTTCCTACGAATTTTACCTTAAAATATTATACAGATGGCTTACAGCTAACTAAAGTACAGTATATTCCTACATAGTTCATTTCATTAAAGAACGCAAATCGTAACAACGTGAATTCTGTAACACATTCAAAAATGTTTGCTCTTCGTGCAGAATCCACTTCATCGCCCTTGTCCGATACGCCAGCCATAACGATAAATAAGTAATTTTCTGTGAAAACTGCTTCCCTTGATAATTTTTAATAATTAATGCTGTATCATGGACGTTATCAATATTATCTCGATGAGTTGGAATATAACGAGGGGTGTTCTTGATTCCATATTTTATTTTTCACATGTTTACCTGCTGTTTCTAATCTACAGTAACATACTAACATGTGTAGCTAGCGATACCCTACAGGAAATAGTCTCTTCCCAAAGTATTAAGTGAACTTTATTTTAAATTATATATCCAAGTTCCAGAACGTAGTTATCTTAATGTAACTTATATACGAGTGTGACATATGATAGTAAATGTAAAAATAGCAATCGCCCAATGGATGACAAAATATCCCCTCTCCCTTTTTGGAAAAGGTTTTTGAGCTAATTGTTTGCAAATAAAGAAGTGCAGATTAGTAAATTTATCTCGGAGTATTTTTTTCTATTACAAATATAAGTTGTAGGTATAGCTTGTCTAATTCTGACAAGCTGTAACTCAGACGCTCCGGTAATTCGGACACTGCCACAATTCCGATAGTTTTGTGGCATTATTTTTATAATCCGGATCCATTTGAAAATCTTATGAATCGAATGTAGGTAAATATGATTTTATGAGTTAGAAACACTTAAATGTACGTTTGAAAGAAGTTCCTAAACATTATTTCCATTTTGGGAAATTTGACCAACTACTACTTGGGTTCATGAAAAGATATGTTCAGATTCATGCCTTGTACCAACGCAGCAGATACCCACAAACTATCACTACTTGTCTGCAAATCCCTCAACCCCAGATGTTCTAAAAACATCAATCTTTTTAGTCGAGGATAGAGCCAACAAGAAAGGGTGGATGACCTAAACAGTTTTTATAGAGTGGTTAAAGATATATTTTATTTGAAAATTACAACAAAAAGCGCCTCTTCTAATAGATAACGCTCCTTCACATCCAACATAGAATGCATTAAATTTTGATCCAAATTTGATGGTTATGCATTTATCACTCTACTACAAAGCAATAATACAGCCAAGTGCCAAGCGCTTTGAATCGGTTCAATATAAACGTACATGAATCGTGGAAAACTATGGGAACTGAAAAAACATAAAAAAAGCAATTGGACGCTATTTTGGCCAAAAGGGCATGAGATGAAGAAAATTAAATTCCTTCGAGTCAGTCGTAACAACAGTGAGAATTTAAATCGGCGAAGACAAATTTTTAAACGCCATACGCAAATGTTCAATTTTATTGATGAATTGGAGATTTTATAGATCAACATTTAATTGTAGATGCTTCAAAAGCTGACAATAAATGCATTGATGCATTGAATATTACCAATTCCGAATGTGAGTTTGCGAAAAAATCTTGTAGTAACAAAATCACATAAAAATGCTGTTCGGTTACTTTCTCAATGGCAGAACAGAATGCTATTCCCATGCCAGATATTTTTTTTTATGAAGAAGATTGCAATAGAAAGCCATTACACATTTTTTTCGAAAATACAAAACAGCAAAACATGTTTAATATTCAGTGTGTCCCAGGATTGATGTTACAAGAGGTGCGACGGACTACAAATTTTTGAATTTTATTTCAAGATTGTAGGATCAAACCCTGCTTGGTTTGAAGAAAATTTTAAGAATATTTTCAGTTTTTGAAAAACAACTCGGCCTTGACAGTGAAGCGAAAACTATTTTCTTTTCAGGTAAACTACCCATTTTGTTCATGATACGACCAAATTTACCTACTAAAATTAAACCGTCATTCTTAAAGAATTTATTTTTCTTACTTTAAAAAATGCCGGTTTATCATGAAATTTTGTATAGGAATATAATTTCTCATTCTGAATAACATTTCTTGGTAAACTTTTGCCGTACCATGAACAAAAAGGGTAGTTTACTCTCAAAGCCGATTTGTTTTTCAAAAACTGAAAATATTCTTTAAATTCTCTTCAAACCAAGCAGGGCTTAATCCCACAATCTTGAAATAAAATTCAAAAGTTTTTAGTCCATGGCACTTCTTGTAACAGCAGTTATGGGACACACTGTATATATTACTTATAATTCACTAGAAAAAGTTGTCTTGCTTTATTTGTCTATTTTTTCAAACATTCCTATAATCGTGTAGGAAGTTTCATCTGTCCGGATTAGCGAAGCTGTATGTACGATAAATCGTTCCCATAAAAATATGAGAAGTTGTTTATGCAATTAACTTTTTCATTTTTCTTTCATTTAAAGCAGTAGTTCTCAACTTTTTTCAGTTGCTCTACCCTCTTTTTGAATTTTGGCGAGACGCTATGCCCATTTTCAGAAAACAATATGTGGAGGAGGAGGAGGGAGATGTTAGCTAATAGTAGGTGGATTGTTGTATTATTGAAATTAAATGTAGAAGTTATATTCCACCATATATTTACTTGCCAGATGTAACAGATGAAACACGAACTTGGAGAAGTATAAAACTGGATAACCATTGATAATAATTCAATAGTACAACAAAACTTAATATGAAAGTTTGTAAGAATAGACGTAGCCTTTGCAGTTGATTTTGATTGGTGGACGCCGTCACACTATACAGTTGAATATTTGTTGCTCTAAGAGATGACTTAAAATGAAATAAAAATGTATTTTTAAATGCCCTTTATTAGTTTTAAATTTGTGAAGATGTTGACAATTAATTGAAGATATTCCCAAATTTTCATTAATAATAAATTTTAATAAAAGGAAAGAAACATCTCCAAACTTTAGTTTGCTATACTCAAATCGTTGGACGTCCTTCTCGATATTTTGCCACGTCCCCAGGTTGGGAACCACTGATTTAAATGTATTAAAACCACTAGGTAGATTATATACGGGTTTAATGATGTGAGTGTACTTGCCTGGACTGTATTTCTTTGTAAACGAGAATTTTTCACGTTTATAAAACGACATATCTAGAAATATTTCTGTCCTGTACATATATTCTTCTGCGATATTTCCTTGTTGTCTGTGACTAATTTTAAAAGAATTTATACAGACAAATGTGATATAATTAAATAATAAGTCGTTACCTAATTGTTTAAATCAAGAATATAGCGATTTATTCTCCTATTATAGTAGGTTCGCTAATAATGCAGTTGACATTTATTGGCATAAAAGGGTAACCCATAACGGAAAATCAGCTAAGTTCTTACGCAATGTGTAAAACTGGAGATAAGAGAGTTAAACTAACGTACGTTGCGTAACTCACTCAGTTTTGAGCAAACAACAAACCAACCAATATCCGGTGCGTTTTTAAAGCGAAAATCGACATTCCATTAAGTCCTCAGACGCCTCACATTTTTTCACCGACCACAGCATTGTTTGAGACCGCAGGATTGATCGAGTTTCTTTCAGCAGGAATTTAGTTCACACTCATGAATATTACCAGACTACCGCACTTGTGCAACCAGCCGATGTAATTTTTGTTCATAAATTGAAAACATGATTAACATAATTTATTATCGCTCCAGAAACAGTGGAATTCATTCATTCGCTGTACGGAAATGTTTATTGTCCCTTGATTTACATATGTTGCCATAAAGTGCGGCATTAGAATACTCCAATAAGGCTGCCTTTGAATAACAATGGATTTCGACCTTACCTCCGAAACCTATTCTAAATAAATAAAGATGTAAAAATCCGTACCAACGTGTGGGTTAATAGAGAGATATTTAGAATTAGATTTGGTGTGCAAATAAAATGCCCACTTATTAATAAACTGGGATTTTTATTTTTTAAATGCCAGTACCTAGCAACCATCTGGTTCAAATTAGAAATATTGTTGAATAACACAATTGGAGTTGGCTGTGAAGACGTCTTACCTTTTTGTATGCATCAGCGCTGAGCTGGAACTATAAAAAGTCTGGTTTTGCAATTGCTATGCAGCGTGCTTCCTACGAAACCATCACAATAGTTCTAATATAAAATGTGTAGAAACGAAACAGAAGTAAACAAATACCTTCGCACATAAGGAAAAACTTGCCAGTCAGGTTGTGTTTTGAATTTCACGCTTGTCCGTGTGTGGTAATTACTGCAACTCCAGCTTTTCTCCATTTACAGCGTTTGTCTGCATTACGGACTTTTTTCTGATGTTATGGCGGTTGGCCTTCTAAGTTGTTATCTAGTCTTGAGTTTGTTCCACATAGTTAAATTTAAATGGCAACATGCGTTTTACGTTAGGTTTCAGTGCGAGTACAGTTGCAATTGCCAATTTGCTGAGAAACAGAAGAACGTTGTTGAGTTAACCACTTGATAAAACATTGGATGTTCGCTAACTTTAAATAAATCTTGGCAAGAACTTTAGTTTATAGTTTTGAAGTTGTAGTTGATATTGCCAACGTAATACATAGTGGCGAAAGTGAAATTTTGAAAAAATAAATGAGTAGCCCAACATTAAAGTTATATGCAAATGTTTTGCTTGTTTGTGACGCAGTCCCATTTGTACGTGTATCCAAATAACGATTTAAAACAGTTATTAGTGTTTGGAACGAATGACAAAAAATATGTTTCAATTTCAACGGGTTGCTGTCTGCAGTTGTGGTTAGGCATTTGTTTTTATAAAAGCATTTCGACTACTTCAATATTTAAAACCAGTAAAACCTAATAAATAATTCAACTTTCGAAATGTGTCCTCTGGGCGTTATTATAATACATATTTCTATTCCAGATGATGAAACACGTGCAGCTTTCTCCTTACAGGAGCAGGGCTGACACCGTGTCCTTAAGTTCCACCACATCCTATGGAAGTCTAAGTCCAGAGCCACTTGGAAGCAGATCGTCCAGTTACTCGTCCTTGAGCGAATCAAATCCACAGGTTAGTTTTTTTAGAGATATGCTTTAAGAAAGGAAAAATTCAAAGGCATTTGCCATGTCGTGTGTCACTAGTAGAACGTACTGGTGCATTACATAGACCAAAGGGCATTCATGAAGTGCGAATATACCTCATGTAAAATGTATTCACCATATTGTCACTCGCAGATCATAATAGCTAAAAAGGTGATTCTCCAAATTTACAAGCGCCTCAGCGCGGTTCTCAAAGGATTGAGATTAAAAACTGTAGCAATTTGCCCTGCTACGGATGTTGATGCTGTGGGATCCAGAGTTCGTCCAGCTCGAGAGGAAGTCTAAATAAAATGCGGTTTTTCGTGTTAGTCGGCTACAATTTCAGAGAATATAAGGCCGGAGTTCGACCTTACAAGGCAGCCTATTTCCACGGGAACTGAGCTCAGATTCCCACGCATTTACGCAGTGCTTCTCAGCAGGCTGATTGTTCATTTACCAGAGGAAGCTACCTGTTAGCTGAATGCCTAGCGGGTCTTCCCCTCTATTGTTAGTTTTTGTTTCCGAATTCCTAATTTGAAGGATGCGAGCAGATCCAGCGATCTGACGAATTTGTGATTGTCATAACGGTGACCCCGTCCCGAGCATTAATGCGCTTGCAGTTACTCGCCATTGTTTGTTGTGGTAAAAACTTTGGAAATCCGGGTAATTTTGGATATTCTCACAACGGTCGTTTTTATTGTGTTTGCGCTAAAGCGAACTAAAATTGCGCTCGCAGCCGCAAGAAATGCATGCAGCCTTGAGGATAGTGTACGCTGGCAAGTCCTTTAAAGTTGGTATTGTTTATGACTCAGTTCTGGGTAATTTTATTATTTACGCGTTGCTAAGGCAAGTCGCCAGGAATTTTATTGTGTCAAGCGCAATTAGAAGTTGGGATTGACTAATTGTAATTGTAAATTGCGGCGGCAAAAAATTACTTGGCTAGTAGTTTTTGTGCGTGCATGCCTTTGTACCTTGACCTTCAATCATCTCATTGGCACGGTACTGCTTTTAATTATATAGGAATTACCTAATATTAGTAAATTACACCTGAATCAAGAAATTTTCCACATTTTGCACTACGAAGCAAAAGTTTTAAGGCGGCAGGATACGTATATCAGTTTTTTTGTAGAAGATATCTTAAAAATCACATTTTGACTGTTATTTCCTACGGATGTCCGTTTGTTGCAGACTTAATAATTTAACTAAATTTAGAATTTCAGGTGAAAAGATACACTCCTGCGGATGTGTAAAAAATAATTTTTAACTTTCGCTTTTCTCCTAAACGACCGGTACAGTAATTGTATAGTAACGTAGAAAGTCTCGAACTCTTTCAAACATATTTATTCAATTCCATTGTTTCATAAAGTATATTTCTGGGAATATCAACATATATAGTTCTATTTCATTTCAGTATATCAAAAGAGGAGTCATATACAACATCAATCAAATTGGAAAACCAAATATTTATGGACATATACAGTATGATTCTGAAATTTGCAACAAATGGGGATATTCTTTAATAATAGTTTCGTGAAAATATTACGAAAGTTTATGGTTTCATAAAAATTTCAATAGCATTAATGAGTCGAGGAAAACTTTTAATTCATACAGTGGAGCAAATATATAAAAATTGACTCAAGGGCTGCCCTCTTAATTTTCAAAGATTTATTTTATATTATCTTGAAAAATAAAGGAACCCTCTATACAACCTTTTAAAGCTTGGCAGTCGCTTTCGACAAGTTCTGTGAACATATATGTATGTACATACCCGAGTTTTAGAATATTGATGATTTGATATGCCATAATTTAATACACTATACATGTTCGTCTCTTACGGCACTATAATCCAATTCAGGTTTTGATCTCTTCTATCCTTCGCCTCCAATCGTCTCTGTTTAGCGCTGTGCGCTGCCAGTTTGAAGTAGTTTTCTGGCATCTTCTTTCGTTCCTTTATTGCTTATTCTCACTTTTTCTTGACTGTTCCTTCAAATTGCTTCTTCCATTTTACCATGGAGTATCCTTGGTATTGATTGGCACTCTCTGTACGTGTCGTGCTTATTGTAGCCGTCGCGGTTTGATTTCCTTGTTGCCGTTATTCTAATATGTAATATTTCGTCTATCTTGAAATGGGCCGTATGATAGCCCTTCCGTTGATAAGACATCTCGAACGTCTTAGTATTTTTATAAAGTAACTGCTCTTTTGTTCACCCAGCTAGCTCGGTACGCATGAAACTATTACTTTATCTCAGTTCGTGAATAGGAATGATTAATATCTGCTAAAAACAGAAAATGACCTATATAACATATACAAGAAATTTGATCATACAAGTGAACAAAGAGATATTGACGTTTAAGACACACATAAAATAATTACAGGATTAAACCCTAACATAAATTGCTATTCCTAAACACAACGGCGTTAACTAAGAAGGGAATTAATAACGCGCAAGCTCGTGGCTAAATGTATTTACAAATCAAACAATATCAGTATAACTGTATTTGCAATACGTTGACATTTAAACAATATGAAAAATATACCAAAATAGCGGTCTTTAATACGCGAACATTAAACTCCGCCGTCGGGATTTCGTGTATAAAAACCGGATATACGATTTGCGTACGTACATATTTGTCTATTAATTGGCATTCCTTTACTGTCGCAAAATCTTCCTACAGCCTAAAGTGATCGCTTATCACTCAAACTGCACACAAACTCTGTGTCAGGTTACCTTAAATTCGAGGTAACCTCAGTATGTTTAGTTTTTTAATACATGGTCCAAGACTGAGATAAATATCGTTGGAGCCAGTCCGTCAGCCTGCTTGGGTTCCTGCTCCATGTGAATGCTTTCGGTTAGCTCATACTGTATTCATATATGTGCTTATGTGTTCTGCATTATGACTTTTGTTAGTGTTATTAGTTTTCTAAGTATCTCGAAGTCATATACAATGGAGTAAAGTTTCTCTCGTGTTATGCTATCGCAAGCGTGGTGAACGTCTACAAAGTGTTGATGTATGTCAACGTCATATTCCGATGCTTTATAGTGGATGTGCCAGGTCATAAATCTGCCTCTTACTTGGAAGTATTTTTTCCATATCTTTTCAGTTTACGTCGCATTATCAACTATATTAACATTTACATCTTTGTACATATTATTTCTTGGTTTGAAGCAAAATGTTTTATTTGTCTATACGCGTTATTGCTGTTGGTATTTTGGAATTCATCCTCCAACTTGTAAGTTGTTTAGATGTTCTTGGAACTGTTTGCTGCGGTGAGCCTTTGTATAAATGGCATATGTGCTGAGTGTGTCTCATCCACAGCTTTGACGCATTCTGGTTTAGGTCAGCCTCCTAATATCTAATCTGACAATTTCAACATATTTTCAGTGTTTTCAAAGTCCCTTCAATTGTTCATTCTATGGTTTCCAGTGTTTATCTTTTAAATTCGTCTGTTAGTTGTTGAAGTACTTCAGTCAGGGTGTTTTAATTTTCGTACGTTAAAATTCAGTGGTGTTTCCTTCTTGGTGTTCTTGTATCTGTTGACGCATCTAAATCTCCCTTTCACTAAACGGTGATTAGATATGTCTTGTATACTTGAGACTAATCTTGTTTCAATTAGGAGGTGGTCTTTTTGATTAGTTGTTCTTTCGTGCGGCGAGGTATTGCTTTGTGGACGTCCTTAAGAGATAAGCAGTTTGAGCTTACCATGGTGTTTTACTAGCTACGAAATACATTACTCTCCTCTCATAGTCATTAGTCTTTGTATGCAAACTATTCTTTCCAATCTATTAATTGTAGATAGACATTTTTCTTTACAATCTTTACGTTCATATAATCTAGTAGAATGTTGTCATTAGCGGGTAACCTTTTTTTATTCATGGATAGAAGTGCTCCTTGGTGTCGTCATCTTTTTTATTTGTTCGTTCACTATTATCAAGTTCAAAATTTTTGTTCGATTTCGCAGACGGCAAATTCTCTCGTGTGTCGGTTCAAAGTTATATTGCTTTTTCGCTTGTTATTTTCGATGAAACTTACCTTCCACCTGAGTTGGTTACCAAATATCTGTTACGGTAGCTCGGATTGCCAGGGTTCACCACGTGAAAGAGAGATCGGGATTGAGTCGAAGACGCCATGCGGCATTACCACGATGCGCTTCACTATGCCATTGTGAATCTAATACATTAAACATATTTTGATGTACAAGAACAGGAATATTATTCATATATTAGTTATCTGTATGACATCTTCTTCGACAGATCATCTGTTTGTAATAAAGTTGAAATTTAACGATTCTATCTGCATAACTTAACTAGCTGAGCACATAATATATACCTCTTTTTCTAACATGATGAATATGCGTAGTAGCTTGTTCTGACTTCACATTAGTTTTTTAATTATAGAAGAGATTTCTTACGTTCTTCATATATCTTACAGGATTTAATACTATAAACATAGTAAAAATTGATATGCTCCCGGTGTGCACATTAATATCAATCACACGAGTATATTTTTAAAGAAGGTTCACTTTTTCCACATATTACAACTTATTTATTACCAGTATCGCATACAAATTGTGCGTACTCCATTGTTTAAGACGATTGCGTTAGATTGAAAATTCCTGGCCGATGCCTTCGATTGACATCTAACGATATATGGATATATACTGTATTAAAATATTCAGTACTCGTACAAAATTCATATCAGCGTTAGTTTATAAATACCTCATGCCAACCTCTGGAAATATTAAACATCTCGAGATTTGCACTCAGGGAAAACGAATTGCACCAGTGTCGTAGTTTGTATGCACATCTCCTCTGCTTATACAAACATGCTTTGCATTTCCAATGCCTTATAACCGGCGTGCGGGATATTAAGTGAGATCCTTTTAAGGAACCAGTACAATTGTAGTGTTTTAATAATATTTCATTCAGGTTTGCCTCGTGCGACTAGGCTACATGCGTTTACTATCAAAATGTAATTGAATTTAACTTAAATTGTCAGTTTACTGATATAAAAAAGATAGAGGTGACATATTTTGTTATATTTAAATTCCCCTTAGTGGCTACGCACGAAGGGCTGAAGTTAAAAATGAAATATTTTATAGAGCTTTGTAAAGCAAGAGAAAGTAAGTATATAAAAAAAATATGACTGTAAATACACATTCTACAGCTACTGTGATAAATCTTCCGTCTATAAATTAAAATAATCATAAAAACAGTTGGGAGATTATATTTGAACTCGATCAAATACGATCTACACAGCTGAGGTGATATACCAAAAACCTATGGCTTACGGAAACGATCATCAAGGCGGTAATAATTCAATTCCCTCTCTTCCTGCAATCCCATAAATCTCCCTTTCTAATATCCGGTTGCTTCAGGACTAGAACGCCTGTAACCACCTTTCGCACAAATTTAATGGCGGCCATATAGGGCGCTGTGTAGGAATTGGAAATTGTCGGCTCTTTAGAAATTGTGAGATTTGTGCGCTAATTGCGTCTTTGTTTGGTCTTTCATGTGAGCTGCAGAAACTGGTGGCAATATTTCATAGGCTCATGATGTGGTTTTCACAATTACACGATTGTTTATTGTTCAACGGACGCGGTAATGTATTAAATGGAATTAATTGCGGACATGTTTGGTGCCACCTAATTAAGTCGTCTCCGGTGAAAGTATAAAATGAAGCGACTCTCATATCCATAAGCACTGAACATTTGTTTAACATGCTGCTAATTATTTTTGTTTAATTGCTGCAGTATGATTCCAAATAGATTCGTGAGAATTTCGTAGTTGGATATATTAATAAATACTACTTTTTTGCTAGGGAATGTGAATAATTTAAATGAAATGTTATCAACAGCAGTATAGATAAGTAACACTAAATAGACAGACACTAATTATCCTAATAAAAATTAGGTATATTAATACCTGGCGATCGGAAAAAACCTTGATCAGCTTATTAAAGTTGGCAACACCGCTTTTCATGTTTGTCAAATACAAACTTAAATTTCGGACTTTTTGAAAAGAGGAAAGAACGAGGTTAATAGTTATGTTTAAACAGAATTATAATTATTAAGTACTCACTTTTATTGAAGAAACATTTTACATCGAAAACTGAACATGATCTTTTTAAAGGTTAGATATGAACTGGGAGTATTTGTTGAATTTTGACAGCTCATTCCCGAACGTTTCTAGGCTACCAATCAATAAATCAATAACACGGCCTGATCTAGTTTCTTTTTTTTTCGACCGCGCGATACATTGAAGTAATAGTAAATGGATATACAAAGTAATCGGGAAGACGAATCTGTAAGAAAAACAATCACATTCAGATTTTCTGGGAAGACATGAGAATATGAAATTTGCGGCCTTACAGTAACCTCAGTTGAAAAATATTTAAATTTAAGTCATTACACCTTCCCTATATTTATGTGACAACATCAATACTGGCAATATTTTTGTTAATTTACCCTGCACCACACCCATATCCCTAGTGCTAATAGGGAATACACATTTAAGTAAGATAATGCACTGGTATGGAATGGGATTACGATAAAAGCCTCCAAATTAATCAATTTTACCAGCAATGCATGCAATGAACCAAGGTAAAACATGATATGTAAAGTAAAATATTTTTTATTAACAATATCAAAATAGAAGTCTCATTTATTTGATTGTTTTGAACAAAAATGCTCGATTCTTCCATAATTAATCTCAAGAATTTATTAATCTTATCAGCACTCGGTTGACAACTGTTCAAAATTTCTTCTTTAGATAAAAATACAAATGTTGACAAATTCTAGGTATTATTACGAACAGTGAGTGAATTCACTTCATTGATAAATTCCCAAACTAGTAGTTTTTAACTAAATAGAAGACGAAAATATTTTAAAGTAATGCAAATAGTTTTCGATTAGTTAAGATCTATTACATTTAGGAAGTAATTTAATTATATTGGCGTTTGAATAATTTTTACAAGCAAATTGAAGTACATATTTATATGAAACTAAAGGAAAATATTAATTAAATTTGTTACTTATTAGCAAGAAACGATTTCTAAAAAAAAAACACTGTGAAAGTTTGAATTTTTTTAAAAGTGTTTGTCTTCAAATTGAAAAGAAACGCGGAGAATAAAAAAACTATTCTAATAGAAGAGTTGAGTTTCTAAAAGGAGTTTTTCCAAAAGACAAATGGAATCTAGCTGACATTTTTAGGAACAGCAAGCATACAATTTTGGTGTTTAGAAATTAATATCCATTTGTTTCAAAATCTGGGAATTTAAAACTATTACTATTTATTTTATGACGCTATGTATATTATATTCTTTAAATTAGACATGTCGTTGAATAGCAGCTATACTTCGTTTAACTAACAGATGCAGAATTTAAATTACTGGAAGGAGTCTAGATTGTGGAAAATTATATTTTACAAACTCTGAAGAATTCAAAATTGTTAACTTTCAACTAAATTGAATTGTGTACAACCGGCTTACCAATAGCAATTTGTGGGAAGAGCTTCAACTAAATCTATTGAATAAACGTAGTATGACAAGGAAATCTTCCCTTGCTATAATTTAAAAGGGTTTAGTATGTTATAAAAAAAGTAGTGGAAACGACTCGGAGGTACAGCATCCGATTCTAAGCCAGAAAAGCAGGGTTGAATCTCCAGTAACTTCAACGGTCTTCAATATCTTGGGCCGACTCCACTAAGATTCCTCAATCCGGCTTTGGCAAACGTGAGATCTTGATGTCTAAACTTATTTAGAGTTGCCTCTGTAGTGGTGATGGAACCAAGGCTGAAGATGACGACGTTATAAAAACGACTAGATGAGAAACAAACATTGAAAACACCCCCTTATTTCTGCGATTTAAAACCATAATTTTAAGTAACATTTTCAATACTTGAAAACTGTTGATAATCTGTTTGGGCATTCCGCCAATATGCTGAAAAACATTATGAGTAATAGAACGCCAGACAGATCTTAATAACTTAAAAACAATCTAAGGAAGTCACGTTTTTTTTATTTTAATGATTTTTACAAAGATGCGCTTTTGTATTTTTGTCAATTAAATATGATCGTATTATTCAGTTCTTTTTTTAAATTTTTAAAGTGTTGCAAAATCAAAATCATATTTATGAAATGTTGGTTTTATACAGGGGGCTGAAAAAATAGCGTATTAACTCGATGGTACGTTCTTAACGGATACTCCCTGAGTAAGAGAAAAATAAGGAACAAAATCGTTGTATTATATTTCTGAAAATATGGGAGCCCAAAGTTTGATTATTAGTTTCTTTAATATTCAGTATTAGCATAGAAAAACAAACTTACTTATAAAGATAATAGTATGAATATAAATACTTGTAAATATTTTTGTTCATTAAGGAACAGAAACTCAAGATATTTTTTCAATCTTCAAAAACAAGGAATGTTTTCCTTATTTTTCCCATACTCGGGGTGTATCTTTTATCCACGTACCATCGGGTTAACATGCCATTATTTTAGCACTCTGTATACGAGGGTACGTTTTTATGTTCCCGGGCTAAGCGTGAAAACCAACAGGTATTTTACAAAAACAAAATAAAAAATCAACATAGTTTCATAGCTTAAGAATGCAAGTATTGGAACGTTTTAATAACAACTGTAAACCCTCATAAAAATATTCTTCTGATTTTGTGTTTGAATTGCCTTCTATAGCTGCTGTGGGTTCGTTATCGTCTCCGAATCTGTTTCTTCCAAGATCTTTTTCAAAATTCTATGAAAAAGCTAATCAGCCGAGGTTGGATCTGGACTGTAAAGAGTATGGTCTAATTTCTTAAAGCCAGAGTATCTTATTGCCGTGTAACGCCATGATATTCGATTTATTCATTCTGCCATTTTAGTTCTACTCTTCATCAAACTTCATAAGAAACTACGGTATAAATTGAGCCACTATTTTGCAAATTGGCATGCGGTGTTCGAAGACATGTGATTTGAAAAAGTTAAATAGAGAACATGTAGCTAAGCAAGAAGGTGCCTAGTCCGGGAATATAAGAACGTGCCCTCGTAGAATAGATTATATTTTGATTTTAAGATTGTCTTCAGCTTCGTTGAATTTATGAACGTAGTTGATTCCTTAAGATGATGTACCCTACAAGTTTTTGGAGACAACGAATCGTTTTCCTGGTCAATAAAGAACGTTTTCCACTAATTAATTGCTAGTGGAAGAAGAGATATAAGACTGTGGTTCCGGGCCAGGAAATTTGGGTTCAAACCCCAGCAACTCCAACGGCCTCACTGCGATTCCTCAATCCGGCTTTGGCAATCGTGGTGTTTTCATGCCTAGAAACCCTTCGCAAAGAGGAGAGGCCGATGCCTTTTCGCTGGCGTTGTTAACAAGGTCCACATCAAATGCATATAATTTTGGTAATAATTATTATTGGTGACAACTTTCCATTAATTTTTAAAAATGAATTACTGTATCTGTACATTCTAGATTGTAATTCAAATCTGATGTAGAGTAATGCCTTTGTGTGCCATAGTTATAGATATCACATTTGCATATAATCACTATTTTTGTAGAATATATCGTCTTTGCAGAGAGATTATCTGCTTAAATGTAAATTTCAAAAAATATTTTTCTATATTTTTATTCCTGCTAAATTTTAATTAGATTTTATTATAATGTTGGGATATCTTTATAAAACTCTTTTCGACTTTAATGACGAATAAAATCGACTTGTTTTTTATTTTGCAGTATTCATACATCTATCTGGTGACCCTATAAAATATCAAATAGATATATTTTTATCAAGCCACTTTTTAAGGATGTACCTTACGAAAATATAGATACCTAAAATTTCTGATTTAAACTCTTGCCAAATTGTTCTAACGTTTAGAAAGCTCATTCCGGAATGTCGTCGTTGTCGCTTTTTAGACCAATTGTTCAAAAAGCGGTAATCACAGGTTTCATCTTCACCGCTTTGTCACCTACCGTAAAGCAGTAAAGTCCTGGTCGGTCCGCTTGAACTACTACGTCTTTCTCGCTTGGTCCGAAGAGGCGTAGGCGTGCTGCAGACGAAGAAGTGTCATCGGCGTGTCTGAAGTGCCAGTGTGGGATGTTCACAGAAAGATCTCGGATGTTAAAAAGTACGGCCGGTTCCCAGCGGATATTCTCATGGTGTCGCGTAGCATCTGGTCGCCGCGTCCCTTTTCTCCGTTTCTTGTCTTGCCCTTTTTCTGCATCGCTTCTCGCGTTAGCTTTGCCTTTTTGGCGCGGTGGTTAATCGCTCGCGCAAAGTGGAACCTGATAATCGTAGCTAATTGACTGATGGAGTCTTCCTAGCTCGGCAGTAATCATGTACAGTTATTAATTAACTACGGGGTTTCAGACACATACGGAAATACTAAGAAATGTATCGCAAAAAGGGCTGTGTGATTTATTTAATGTACGTAGAACTGGTTTTGAAGATGTTGTAGTGCAGTTTTATAGAGAAAATTGGCTTAATTACATTAATAGCGTCTGAATAGATCAGGAAATATGAAAAGGCGATCAGATATAAAATGATGCTTCTTAGTCTTTATGAGAATAAAATAATACATATATTAAATATTTCTATTTCCACAATTCATACAGTTATGATAAATGGCATTTCAAATGCCGACGCGTGGTATAAATGTTTTAAAACAATCATTATTACTAATGTTTGTTAGGTGATATTTTGCATCACAAGAAGATGATGCATCTTATATTCGGTTGCATATTCAAATATTTCCGAGTTTATGTGCCACATTTGTTGAATGAGTACCGTATCGTTGTTAAAAAATCCTTTGTTAAATTATTTGGTTGCATATTCGTCAAGATAAAAATAATTATAATCAGAGAAAGTATCGCAACATTAAAAAAAGCTCTGGAGATGTTATAAAGCACCCGGTTTAATGATGTTGCTATTTCGTTGATTTGTATCCAGAACGAATTTGAAAATGGATAATTATTTTTTTTTCATATTATAAGCATCATCTTTTTCTTCTTTACGTGTATGTATAAAGCGTGTTTAATCTATCAAGTAAATGCATTTTTTTTGCAAGATAGTTGCAGTATTGAAATATATATCTAGTAATAAATGTATTGGCTGTTTTTGAGGTATTCAAAATTTGAAAGCCTCTGTACTAGTAAGTTGTTTTCTGAATTGTAGAAATTCAGACAGTAGCGATTGTTTCTTTGTATAACTTAGAAATTATGTTAAGATATTCATTCAGGGTATCGCTAAGGGTTGGGGGGGGGGGGGTGAAAAGATGGGAAATGTTACAAGTGCTCTCTAATATATGGAAATTTATGTGCGATATCATATTTTAGACCTTTTAATTTGCTGTGCTCACGAAATCGTGATATTTTGTGTTTTAGAACAATACAATCAAGTAAAAAGGAATTCGAAAATTCCTAATTCTATCAGTCATCACGTATGTTTGAATTAATAGAATGTGGATTTTAGATACAATTTTTCAATTATTTTATAAAATATTGTTATAAGGTATTGTGTAAACAATATTTTGGACCTTCTGGGTTTGGTTGTCATGTTTATTTCTCGACTAATAAAGCTGCCACTTACAACGCTTGTTGCAATCAGGGCCGTAACTAGGTATAGGCCGAGTAGGCCCCCGCCTACAGGCGCAAGCGGCAAGGGGCGCCAAATTGGCACTGAAAAAAAAGAATTTCTTTCGTACTAATAAAAAAACAAATAAAGAAGTGGGCGTTTTTACAAACAAATTAATTAGTGAAGTTACTCCAGTGCTGATTTTGTATATGTAACTAAATTCAGCCTTCTGATTGGTTGTGATCGCTACGAAACAAATAATCTACAAAATATGTAATCTTAATGCTGCGAATTACACGAATTTGAAAATTAAAAAACATTGCAGCCAATAGGATTCGAACTCGCGTTCACTGATAAATGCATATGCTTATCGTTGCGTTATAAATAACGCAGTTGCATTCCGATTATGGGCGAAATGCCCCCGATTGGTGCCGATGAAAAGGTGACACAGAGATGCAGTTACACCACACGGTTATACTCGTATATAAGGATTTATAAAATATTCTACTGACTATATAATAATATGCACTTATTTATTAGAATTGTGATTTATAATCTGGTTTTCTGGTCTTATTTTATTTGTGTTGCATTTTGTTATTTTAATATTTAGTTGTTTAAAACTTTTGATTAAAAATCTTTGATTTATTTTTGAATATTTACTTGTTCGTTTTGAATACGTTACATGATATATCCGGAGATAAATGTAGAAGTCATACAGTAACATTAGTATTTTTTGCCACATACAGGGTGTCCCGCGAGGAAAGGTACAAAACTTCAGAACGTGTTCCGTAGGTAAATTCGAGTCGAAAATGTATATGAACATGGTCCGCAAATGCTTCCTTATCGAGATATGACATTTTTTTAAATTTTGCTGCGCCGCACTATGCTAGAAATGTGGTTGAATATTTAAATACCACCGTTTCTGCACGTTGGATCGGACGGGGTGGCCCCCTAGATTACTACTTGTGGGGACACATGAAGACTTTGCTGTATGAGGAGAAATCACGTACTAGGGATGAACTGCTTCATAAAGTTATTGAAGTTGCTGCTGACATTAGAAACAACGGCCGTGTTATCCGGAAAGCCGTCAATCACATTTATAAACAACTATTGTAATATTTTTTTTTGTTAATAAGAGATTTTCCCGTAGTACCTACTACTAAAATTTAAAAAATGTCATATCTGAATAAGGAAGCATTTGCGGACCATGTTCATATAGACATTTTCGACTCGAATTTACCTGAGGAACAAGTCCTGAAAATTTGTACCTTACCTCGCGGGACACCCTGTATATCGTTAGTGTACTGAGGGGCGCAAAAATGTTGGCTTGCCTACAATAAAAGTTTGTCTAGCTACGGCCCTGGTTGCAATATTAACTTTGTCGAAATCTGTGTGTATAAACTCGCGTATAATAGTTATAAAACTAAATTATTAGAGAAAATTTGCAATTATTGGAAAAAAGTTTTAATTATGGTCATATTTTAAGAAGACATAAGTAATTCAAATTTGGATTTTTTACTTATTTTTAAAGCTTAGCGATATTAAAAAAATATGACCGTGATTGTAGTTTTGTAGTTAATTTCTAGAGATATGTAATTTTTTAATAGTTATTTACTATACAAGTGGGATAAGCGCATCATTAATATACGTGTGTGTAAGTTACAAATGAGTGTTTAGCACGAGTTATGTAAGCACATAAGTATATAAATGATGCATTATCACACACGTATTGTACAAAATTTCATCTACAACTGCCCAAAATTGAGAAAAGTGCATTAAGAGAAATGTTAAATATGTCATTTTCAAAAATATTTTAGTAGGCAAATGTCATTGTCATTCATTTGACACTATTTCAGTTAGGTAATGAAGCCATTACATTAACTGAGTGGTGTAATAAGCTTTATTACCTAACGGAAATAGTATCAAATGAGTGACGTAATGAGTTACTTATCCCACTGAAGTAGATAATAAATATTTAATACCACTATCTTATAAAGCATTGTAATTTATCTACATACATTGTAGAATGCTTCTAAATTACATTTGCGGTAATGCACTGTTTCACAAATATAACTATAGTCTTCTTGTTATTCGTGGATATCATATTTTTCTTCAAACGTCAGTAAAATGTGACGAGGTAAAGTTTTTTTCTCGAATTTTGTTCACACCGTTGTAAACAATTTCTTATAAACGTTTGAAGATAAAATACTGTATGTTATACGGAGCAAAAGTATCTTTATGTGGCTCGTCTGTTCTTATCTGCCTCGCAAGCTCGGCAGATAAACCGTCCAGCCACACCACACAAAGTATAACTTTTGCTCCTAAGAACATAATATACTATTATATATGTCGAAGCGAACAAATAGAATATACAATAGTATGCAACCCAAATTACCAATTACAATGCTACCTGGATTAGTATTTTAATAATAGTTAATTAGTATCAGAGATAGCAGTAATTTTGACAATAAATCTTGCCTGTCAAGTTTCACATTTTTCATCTTGCTTGTTATTTCGTGATTTATGACTTGATTTGTTCGTTTTAGTTCGCTGTTATTATTGTTCTTGTTGGTTTTACGTTGTTTTACATGATATATTCAATTATATGCCCACAAATCAGGGTTGGCATGATTTTCCCCAGCCCGAAAAAAACCGACTGGGGTTTTTGGGTAAAACCCACCTGAAAAAACCCGCGGGTTTTAGACTAAATCTGGTTTTTTTCAGAAATTGACAAAAATTATTCTAAAGCTGTAAGTGGTATAAAATCTTCCGTTAATAACAAGTTCATCATTTTTCTCAAACTAGTGATTTTTGCAGTATTCGAAGTGATGTCTGTCAGTCTGTGAGTCTGTCTGTCATCTAATGGATTGGCCTGAAAATGTATACCATCGTTTCTAATATAAATTTTGAGGGCCTATTGATTTTTGGTTAAAATGAGGCAACCGGAAGAGGCACTTTACTCTTGCTTTTTTCCGTTTTGTGGAGAAATTTTATAATTATTGTTTAATAAAAATTAAATGTTATAGAACAGGATCATATATTATGCAATTATTTACAATTTTCGTTTGAACAGTTGTTTTGTAGAAAGTAGTTTTTGAATAAATTGCATTTTTACCAAGATTCCCTTAATTATATATTTTATTCACAACCATATATGTAATAAGGTCATTACTGCCTTTTAAAAAGTTGGAAAATAAGCCATTACCAACGTGTACTTCCCACCCCGGGCGGGAAATAGGTTACCATAGCAACGGGTGGGAAGTAGTCATTTCCCAGCCGCTGCCATGACAACAGATGTTATCCGCATTGTATTATTATGACCTTAACGGCAGTTTTGAAAAACTGTCAAGTCCATTTTTACAATTCCTGTTTACAATAAAGTGGTTCTCAATAAAATAGTATACATACCACGGTGAAAAGTGTCATTCCTGTCTTGAGATAAAATGAACCTCGACGCTTCGCATCTCAGTTAGCATCTCTCGACAGTAAAGAACCGCTTTCCACCTACATATGTAATATACTATTAAAACTTTATTTTATATTACGTAATTATCTATAACTTTTGTTAAAGAAGTTTTTGTAAGACCTATAGTTTTTGAAAAATCGCAAAATTAAATTTTCATTAAAATAATGGGAATAATATTTTTACAAAATGTTTTAATATTAGGTAATTAACTATAACTTTTGTCCAAAGGGTTTTTAGGAAGTATCGATTTTGAAAAAGTCACAAAATAACATTTTACAAGCAGTAAAAGAAAGTTGAGTGATGACCACATCTAATTTTCTAAAGTGGCAAATCATTAAATGAGGGAATCCCCTTGAAGAAAGTCGCTCAGAATCAATGAACAATGAAAACCCCTTACTGTAGAACATAATTTGATAAACCCACTTATAAGTATACTTATAACCCCATTTACATGATTTACATATTTAAAGAATGCTTATTTGCATATTTATAGGTAAATCACAAATTACCCAAGTATTTACCTTTTACCTAAAAATTAAAATTAATATTAATTCAAATTTTTACATAGGATACCTAAATCCAAAAAAACGTGAATTTATCTAAAACCCGAAAAACCCGAAAACCCCCAGCGGGCAGATAATTTCCGAAAAACCAAGGTTTTTGCCAACCCTGCCACAATAAGCATACTTTTTGAGTTCGTCAAAAAGTTTCTGTTTGTATCATAACCTCAATAAATGATTTAATGCCAATTGAAATGATTTCTAATTATTTACATCGCTATCTATAACTTTTTAGTGATTATTATTAAAATACTGATCCAGTCAGCTTTGTAATATGCCATTTGTGTTGCATATTATACTCGTATTTGTTCGCTGCGGCAGGTATAGGCTTTCAGTCGTATTCAATATCTTTATGTATCTCTCGCCATCTTTCTCTGTGGCGGGCTTCTCGGTTTACTCTGTTCAATGAGCAATTTACAGCCTCCCCGATTTAGTCCAAACAACGCTTTGGTGATCTACCTCTTGGTCTTGTATCTTTCACCCTACGATGAATTACAAGCTCTTATACTTATCTGTCCAAAGCATTTCTGTATATGAGTATATACAATTGAGACATTCGTTGTGGTTCTGTAATTTCTCCTAATAGTGATTCATTTGTTCTTCTGGCAGTTGAAGTTACACGCAGAAACCTCTTCCAATGCTTTATTTCAAACGCATCAATTTTCCTCCTAACTGTTAACTTTAGCGTCTAGAATTCTGATCCATATAACATCACTGAAAAAATTATTGTTTTGACTAATTTCCTCTTTTTTGTAGTTTCCTTATGGGTTGTCTTACCATCTCGCACCTTCTCTTGGTATTTTTGGATTTCCCTCTTTCATTTGTAATCAATGCGCCATGATGTACAAATTGCTATACTACTTCGTATAGCCTAATGTGTTATTTCTAGGCTGTTGTATTTTCGGTCAACGATCATGATTTTTGTTTTGGTTTGATTTATTTATTTTATATAGGTGATGAAAAGGTTTATCTCTTTTTACAATGTTATTTCTATTTTATCAAACATTTTGTGTTGTGCTTCTTGAATAATATAAATTGATTTATGTTTGTGTGTACTTACTACACATCATCATACCTCTTAAATAATGCACAACACTACATGCCCTGTTAAACCGGAAAAAGTACGAGGCCTTAATTCAACGATTTACTATTTTCGGGTTTTTGTAAATAAACTTCCCATTATTTTAATAGGGATATTATCACACAAAACAATTACTTATGCCTATTGGCTGTGTGTTTTAAAACTACCAACACAAGTACATATCATTTAATAATAAGAAGGCTGTATTACTGCCTTACAGAATGGGGCACTCATTCGCCCACACGCTCCGTTTAAACACACCCTTATTATTTCGGGAATAATGATCTACTGTGCAGCAGTCCTACATTTTAATTTGGCGGATGTTATAACGTTGAAATGGGGCTGAAAATTGTACATAAATGTACAAACCCACACTGTGCAAATTATTTTTACGTATCATCAGAACAGCCTAGAATTCGACAGTTAGCATAAACATTTTATATTTTACAGGATGGATGTGACTTGTATATTTTCAATAAGCAAATGGGTCTTAAATATTATATTATAAAAATTCTGAAAGTCTTCTTTCAATAAATAGAAACAAGGAATGTACTAATTTCAAGGAGAATTCTCAACTATTTCTATTAATAAAAAATAGTGGCATTGACTTCTTTTCGATATAAAATTAGAAGAAACAAGGTTTTTGTCCACATCAAAATGTTTTATAAGTTATTTTTATAATTAACCCATTCACAATGCTTTTTATGCATTCCCTGCTGCTATCAAGCAGTAAAACTCAATATGCATTCCAATTGTCGACCCGGCGCCAGCGACCGACGGGGCAAGAGTGTATCTTAAAAAAATTCATTGCCAATGCTGCATTATCGCACTACAACGATACTATAATCAATACAAATAACACAAGTTCCCGTATCTGGGTCTGCGCGTACAGAAGTTGCAAAAACAACCTCATTTACGCAAGTGATGATAATAGATCAGGAATCGATTAGTATTGGAGCATTAGTGCATGACAGTTACGACAACGCTAATTGCAAGTTTGAGGCAAATGCGCAAATAAGACGAAAGGCACGCAAATGAACTTGGCGAGCAATCCGTTAAACTAATAAGGATTAATTTGCTTTTATGGGAGGCTACCAGGCAGCTGTCGTTATATTGAATTTAAATCTTGTATTTGCACTCATAATAAAAGAATTGTTCAAATAATTGTTTTTACGATTTTTCCATGTAGGATTATTCTCGAAAAAATGAGTGGCATGCACAGTCGCTATATTTTTCTGCTACTTAATTACCCCCAGTCCGTTACATCCATATATTCAGAATTAATATTCTAATTTGCATTCCTAATTGAGTGTAAACCTCAGACGCCGATTTATAATTATTGTGATAAGCGGACGGCAGAAGCTGTAATTACCGCGTTAATTAAATAAACGCTGCAGATTTTTAATAAACAGTGTCGATAGGTCATCTGTCGTAGCAACAAAAATTAATTAAACTCGTAGTTTTGGCTGCAACTGACTGTGTCTTTTCGAGCTAATCCAGAAGGCCGCTGTTGCGTCAACGCCTTAAAAATCGTCGGTAATGGATTTATGGTGGCACTGCCGTAACCCACATTCTGAATGTGGAACTTTTGCATACAAAAGCACAAAGGAATTGCCTTAGTTGCCCATGCCCACTTACATTATTCCGAGAGGAAATGGCATATCAAACCGGAACGCCCGAAACTGGGGTGAGAATATTCAAATAGTGGAGAATCCGCCGATTTTATTATCTGCTTTTATAATTAGCGCCGCAACAAAGCAACAGTTAATTAAGTGGGCGCTCCTGGTTTTTATGTGAATATAAACCCCACACTGCTACAAAAATGTAGAACACTGATTACAGATTAGTTTTTCTTATTCACTACAACTAAAACTAGTATTTAGGATTCCATTAAGGAGTTTTGCCTGAGACTTCACAGCTCAGGGTTAATAGTGGATATTTGAAAATAAGATGGGTACCTATTTAAAGGGCATTTTTATAAAATTTAAATTGATAATTATGCTGTATTTTCTTATACTTGCAATTGAAAATTGATATTGGCCACAATACACGTAAACGGAAAATAATCCAACAAAAAATAATCCACAGAAAAATATCCGGAGGAAAACACCAGAGAATAAAAATCCAAAGTATAAATTCTAGTGGTTTCTTTAATTTTATTATTGATAGGTAAAGTGTGATCAAAAATTATTTTCATCTATGGCTATGGAATACTTCATAATTTATGAATGCAACTATATTTATACTTGAACGTCAACTTGACATTAGATTTTTTGGTGAGTTATAGTTGCATTCATAAATTAGGAAGTATTCTACAACCATACTAGATGAAAATAGTTTTTGATCGTACATGGATTACTACTTACTAGTAGTGGTAGACAGGGTTGAGTTGATTTATTATTTGATTTAAATCATAATGAAATATGATCTAAGTCGGGCGATTTAATTTAAAATAAATCATTGATTTAACTCATAGTTTTTATATATCTTATTTTTTTAAATTACAAACATGACACAAAAGAAGTGATCTTCAAACATTGCTAATTAAGCAAAGCTTTATATAAACAAAAAACTACCATAAACAGTAATAATATGAGAATAACTTTCAACTTCTAAAATACATTTTGAAACATATAATCAAGGTACACTACACAAACTAAACATAATTTAAAATATATTGTAAAGGAGGTTAATGTACTGACATGGTCTTAAAATGGCAAAGCATTTTAAATAAAATATAATTAACATGCACCTTAATTATAAAGCAAATAAAAAGATATTGAGTTAAGTAACTCCGTTTTATCATTAGAAAATTCTATATCCTAGAATGATATTTGGACTTCCATTAGCTAAAACAAATATAAGTTAGATAGAATTAGATCTATATTAATTTAATTTACATGTGGAATTATAACCGATATCAGTTATTTGAGTATTTGCGGTTGCAATTGTAGTTAAAATAGGTTGAAGATACTATTTTTCGAATTGAGTTGTTCTGTTACTCAGATTTTATCTGTAAACGTAAATATTATTAGAATAGATAAAACATAAGTTTATTTCTTACATATTTGTTGTATAAAAGGGTAAATGTTGTATAATTGGAGGAAGGCACATTTAAGAACTGTTAACCTAAAAATATGACTTATAAAATTAAAAACGTCATAAAGGTTGAAAGGTAGGAATCTGTAATTTTGATATTTCAAAATGGAGTGGGTTTTGGAGGGAATTATAAAATAACAAGAACAAAATTAAGTTTGTAAAAATATAAGTTTTAGTGACACCAGACGAAAATGTGAGTTCAAGATAAAAATGCAATTTTACAATAATAAATACCGGTATTTACAATTAAGAAGTGTGGCCTTAAAGAAGAAAACTAATATAAAACTAATGAAGATGTTAAATGTGCATGCATAAAGTTTAGTTTAAAGGGGTTGGTGACTACAATACAAGAATGAAACAGGTTGTAGCTAAGACAAAGTCCAATTTGTAAATTAACAACAGAGGATATCTGAGCTCGAAGAAAGAAAACGGTAGCATGTAAAGTGTACATCAATTTCAACTAAATAATACCAGATCTGAGAACAAAAGCAGCAAGTAAAAGAATTAAACTGTTATTTAAAAATATAGAATGATTACAATTAAGAAACAGAAAAATAATGTCAAATAAATTTAATTAAAAACAGTATTCAAGAAATGAAAGTTTAATAAACAAAATAAGACTAAACAATATCTACCACATACATAATTATAAATAACCTATATGTAATCATACAGTATAACTAACATAAAATTGAGTTTAATACTAAATTTGAATTTGCAATTCAATATTCAATATTAAAGGAATTGATTTAATATTAAAAATATATATTTATTATTAATAAAGAACAATTGCCCCATATTAAGTGTAAGGGTTTTATATTGTGTACGTTGTTAATTAAATTCTGCAGTAACCCAAAAAGATAAAGAGTCCCAACTATTAATTTTCTTACAATTGCATGCTCGAGCTGTGGACAGAAAAGGTAAAATGTAGAATAAAATGTGGTAAAACCCTGAGAATAACAATTAATTTCAATAAAATAAAATAAAGTCATAAGGACCATAGCAGTACTTTGCTTGTTTTATTTTTCGCCCCAAAAAAAGTTACTGGTAAATACAAAAAACAGTCCATTCTACTGTATACGAAAAGTAGGTATTTTTAAATGCTTTGTTAAGGATTTAAATTCACAAGCGGTGGCAACTCTCATTCTAGAATAAATTGTTACCTCATTCATCTATGTAATGTATTAACTTGTTAGTGCACATGAATTCTCATAAACTGACATAAATAAAGAAAAATAAGAAAATAAACAAATGTGCGATTTAAATCAATTTTATTAACCCTGGCAGTAGAAAGCGACATTACATGACACATGTAATAGATTTTTTACATCTTTTTTCTTTTATTTTCTATACTTGTATACACAAGTATGAGAAAATTCTTAAAATTGTTTGAAAAATTAAAATCGGAAACCTGCGAAAACAGTATGTTTTGGGGGTTGGGGATGGTGAGTCAATATTCACTCCCCATCTCTCGGTTATGTGTTCTACAATTAAAAATAAGACAAAAATTAAGATTACTAAAATTCCGAAAGCAAAGTCGGTTTCAGGTAAATATTTTTTTAAAGTTTCGTTTAAACCCAATAAATTACAATACAAAAGAAAACTTAAAATTTTAAATAATTAAAACTATCTGGGTCGAGATAAACATCAGCAAAACATCTAATTCCTTAAGAAACCGTCAAAAATGTTACCATTTTCGTTAATACACGTATGTAACGTATGAATAAAGTTCCTGGCAACAGAATTATAATTATCATCATTTATTTCTGCTATTGCTTCGTGAATCCGGGCAGTGACGTCATCCAATCCGGCAGGCACAGTAAGATAAACATTTTCTTTTATGTACCCCCACAGCCAAAAATCTATTGGAGTTAAGTCGGGAGACCGGGGTGGCCACGCTTGTGGTCCACCCCGCTCAAACCATTTATTAGCAAATTATTTATTATATACTATTATTATCTTCACACTGCAATGTGTAGTGTAGGTTTTGGATTATTCAAGAATTTTGTTTTAAGCATCGCATTGCCGATAATTCACTGTTACTACAACCGTAGTTGCTACTTTATTGTGCAAAAACTTTTATTAGTTAGCATAATTATTTAAATTTAAAAGTGTCTAGTAAGCTACTGACGTATCCTGCCATTGTATATAAATTAGGTTAACAAAAATTTGTCAAAAATTCTTACCAATATAAAGCTTAGAAATTACTAGATTCTAATATTAGTTCTGTTTTTTGCCGCCCGCAAAGCTAAAATGGTTCTGCTGCAGCTAGCTATAAAATTACATTATTTTTCTCGTATATTTTGACATGTCTTGGACTAATTTATTTTATTCGTCTATGGTGTCATACATATTGATAATTTTTATTACATTTAATTGTGTCAAATTACGTGTTATGATACAAATTGAGTAACTCCATGTAATAATAAAAAATATTGCTATAAATGTAATACCGATTCCATGTTTTTTACTTTTTCTAAAAATCTAAGTTTTAGGACGACTATGAAGCCTAATTAAGAAGCTGTCAACGTGTTAACTATTATAGACTTAAATAAATATTCTTTAAGCTGTTTGAAATCGCTATTACCAATGTTCCATCGACATATTCTAATACAGTGGTCGCCCGGTGATCAGCCTAATCAGTTTTAAGCATCCAAAATAAAATGTCTACTTTTTGAAATACTTAAATTCTAGACTGATTGGTAAACAAACCTAAAATCGATTTAGTAAAACTACTCGTTTTTCTCGATTAATTGCATCACATCAATTCTGAATTGATATATAATTTATTTATTTATTTATTTATTTATTTATTTATTTAATTTGCACTTAGCCAACAGCCGTTAGGCCAATTACAGGCGTCGCTGTGCAGTTATGAGGACTTCCAACCCCACTAACGACTGTCATGATGTTGTATGACCGCCGGGACCAACTTTTTTCCGTGATAGCCGTACCACGAGGCGCCGAGAGATGCAGCCGTGGAACTCCCATCCAAGTTCTGACCAGAGACAGCGTTGCTTAACTCTGCTGATCGAACGTGGATGCTTGTTCAAGCTACACCACTCGGGACCCTTAAATATAAATCGTGAGTCGATTAGAATTGCAAAGTAACTCATCGATTGCTACCATTGCGAATCGAATTGAATCGATACGAATTCCCAATCTTACTTAGTTTTAATCAATCGCGACCAAAACCAAAGTTATGAATGGAAAAATTGAGAAAAGTCGCGTAACTACCCCGCCAGAATGGCGCAGTGGTAAATTGCCAAACTGCCGGGTCTGAGGTCACGTGTTCGAATTTCGAACTCGGCAAGATTTTTTTAGAGTTATCGAAAAATACAAGTACAAATTTCTATCCCTTGGCACATTTAAATCAGAAATGCCATATTATCGGCGCTGTCCAGGAAAGGTATTGGTCCCAATGAGCGTATGGCAAAATCCGCTCCATGTGCTGAAGTCAATAAGAATTCCAGTCTTTTATTTAATGTATTAAAGAATAATAATTTGTTTTCAAATATCTTTTGATCCAAACTCAGTTTTATTCCTATTTAATACCTAAATATATCCTTAGATAACGGTTAGTAAGAAAAATGTAAACCTTCAACAAGAAATTGCGTGATTGTATTCCATGCATACTTAAATAAATAAATTGCAAAAAAACTAGCTTCGTAATAATCTGAATTATAATTCAAAACAAACTCTTAAATTATACGTTAGTTCGATGTGGTAATATATTTCTTTAAATGTAAAAACAGACAAGAAAATATACGTCAACTTGTTTAAATTTTATTTTGAATTGATTCCCATATAACATGTTAATTTATTTTTGAAGTACATATTATTAGTTTGGTGTTTTAATATAAACACGCTGTGTAATACGAAAATATGAAAAAAACATTTTTTCTTAGGTAAATTAAAATGTTTCTGCCGTATGTATATAAATTCCTCAAGATTAATGCTGTATTTGATTATCGTTGCTTAACTGGAAGATAAGAATGTAAACTCGTAGGATGTCCAGCTAAAACGACCTCTTAACAGTACATCTCCAATAAAACAGAGCATAACATCTCAAGCTCAATTAAAGACGCCACGTGTAAAGAAAACAACATTCTATCAAAGCTCGACTTCCCGTACAACATTTTTCAACCGGATATTCTTGTTTATGCCCAAAATTCCAGTACAATAATACGCTTTGTGCGCTTTGAACTTTATCTGTACCGAGGAGATAAGGGCCCCCGATCATAAAAATTCGGGTGCTCGAGGAGCCAAACTTGACCTGAGAGAGCCACTCCACAATTAAATCTCCCACAGGGTGGAAGAAGTATTTAACGAAAGTGACTTTTGAATGTTCGACTTGAGAGACGTCGGCTGAACAATAGAACACGTCCGGATTTGAGAAGAATGCGAGTTGTCAAGCCGCTCGTTTTTCGTTATGGGGCAAGTGCGTTACCACATCGGTGGGAAAGTAAAATTTGAGGAAATAACGAAAATTGCCGCAATTAACATTTCACAGCGAGAAACTATTAATCGCGTTTAACGCAACCAGCTGCTTGTTGCCGTGGACTGTATTGTTTGATGTTGCTTCAAATCCTCATTGAGGACAGGGAGCGGCTGCCATATGGATGGGGATAATGTGAACTTACCGAATAAATGGTACAAAAATTTCGCGTGATCGCCTAAAGCAAGTTTTGATTGCTTTATCAAACGAGGTTAAGAAAATTGCACGGCTTCAATATTGTATGTTCTTTGAAAAATTATTACTCTGCTAAACTAACAAGTTAATACTCCACCTACAGATTTAAAGATTTATTTTAGAGATATTTTCCAATTTTAAGCAATATTTTGAAGATTTATCGCAAAAATATTATGTGTAATTCTACTCTGATAGAAAACTGTAACCATTTAAAATATTAAGTTTGAAATGTCATAAAGCAATACAGATCTGTTTAAAAAAGGTAAATTCCTTTATAACTTTTAATATTTGTTTACGTTGCTTTTATGGGGCAGTTCATGTTTTATAGATATGATAGAAATGCTAGAACCATTTAAACAATTTTCTACGACCACTACTAAAAGTAGGCCTTTTGCCAATAGCTTGTCGAACTAAAAATGACGTATTATACATCAACGTGCTAAAAGTGAAATCAGCTGTTTACTTTGTTTTGAATTTAGGTATTTTAAACTGGAAGTGAGGTTATAAAGTTATCCTAGTTACTTCTTTCGTTGGAAGTAAATTGTTTTTTAAATAATTAAAGCATTATGTAATGAATAAAGTAAAATGTGTACTATCATAATTCCCTTTGATAACTAACTGTGAAAACTACCGGCTGCAGAAACAGTCACCTGCGCCGGCACGGCCATCTTTTTATTATGACATAAATTATACTTGTCATAAATGCAAACCTTTGTTAAATCGACATTTATGGATTAATAACAGTAAATTTAAGGTCGTAGAAAAAATATTGTATGCAAACTCGTGCTAAAAGTGTTAATTGCACTCGGCTTCGTTTCATAATTTTCATGTCTTGTGCATAAACATTCACTTTTAGCACTTGTTTCATAGATAGCTATTAACTTTTAAATAGCATAAAGCAATACAGATTTGTTTAAAGAAGGTAAATTCCTTTATAACTTTTAATATTGTTTACGTTGCTTTTATTGGCAGATCATATTCTCGTGGCTATAATTTCAGCAATGAAAAAGTGTTGA
>OW679198.1:96283940-96317689 GCA_940337035.1 Agriotes lineatus | reverse complement strand
AGAGTGGCGTGCAGTCATTTGGTAGAAGGCGGCAGTCTGTGGCAGCTCAATCGCCAAAACACGGCATTAGGGGTAAACGGGCTGGAATCCGCCAAGATGGCGACGTTAGGACGCTCTCCTGAGAGCACGCTACAGCGACAAAAAGGCCTACTTCGTCCTGCCTAGAAAGATCCTCGAAACAGCGAGTTGCAAGGGGAAAGCCCCCTTTCTCACCAACGCAGAACTGGCCCCAAGAAGCCCTTCACACACCTACGCCTCGACGTAAAGACGTGCCACTCACACAACCACACGCGACCTCCTTCGATCAACGGCCAGAGCTGAACTCTCAAAGCAAAAAGCGTTAGGACGCTTGAAGTGGCGTGAGCCAAACGGCGTTGCCACGTGACTCTCGACAGCCAATGGCGATGCGCTCCACAAAACAAATTAATTCCGGTATCAAAGGCAGCCAATGGCGAAGCGCCTCAACGGAATGACTTCTAGAAGTTTCGGAATTCTTGCGAGTGATAACACCCGGCTGCCAAAGTAGCAGCAAAGGGGTGCTCCAACTGACGAGAAATACTGCGTTTGGGGTCAAATATGTGCAAAATCATTATTGTAGAATTAGGCGATGGAGCCAAATAAGTAACTAAAAAGGTTTAGCACACGGGCACGCTGCCCTAAAGCCTAGGTGGCTACTTAAAATACCAAAATGACCTGAATCAAATGTGCGGAAGATGAGATTGTGCTAGTGCGCAAAAATTGAAAATGGTTTTAAAATAGCAACAAGTTGCCCTAAAGGCGTGAAATGCAATTAAGCATCTACAACAGCAAAATGACTTAACAACATTTACAGCGCTCTCTGCCAAATTCGCACCGATAACTGTATTTATAAATAGCCGACTCGATTGTAAACTAGGCTTTGCAATAATTAATGACCGTTTTCTTTGGAAATTACATTTAGCTAAGTTGGTCGCACATACAGCGTGATTATATTGTATAACATAATATGATAACAACCATACCACACTGAAAGTACTAATTCGACACATTACGAAGATTAAATGTGTCCTAAGGAGCGGGCCTCCCAGACAGCACATGACAAAAACAACTCCATGCCAACTGTGCCGATGTAGCGATAAAGAGCTTGCACCGTCTGATCTTGTTTTCTTTTCTCTTTTCAATACTTGCCTGATCCAGTTCCTTTAAGCTTTTTTATTAATCGTTTTTTGTCTGAATCCGAGGAAATTCTTCATTCGCTCTTTTATCATCACCTGTTATTATACTGTCACGATTGCAAAACTCCTCTACGTCTTCTATAGTTTCTTGTCTTATTATAAACGTCTGCTGGTTGTTCATGCGCATGATCTTTATCTTCTATACGTTTATCTGGTAAAAGTTGGATACATCGAAGTCACCCAGATGAGCGGCCCTTGAAGATTGTCAAGGGCGAAAAACAGTGGAGATGGTCCCGTTTCTCTAAGAGAGCGGGAGTGGGACTTTTGGGAGAGAAAGTTCAACATATCGGAGCGATTCCTTCAGAATTACCAGTTCAAAGATGTGTGTTGTTCTAACTTGTTTAGGTTAGTTGCAGCACAATATGCGTTGTAACTATTTAAAAGTAAACAAGGAAAGCAACAAAGTTACCCTCACAAAAATTTCACTTGCGAAGGCTCTAGAATTAAAGTTTGTATTTTCCATTGAGCACTGTAAGACCAGTTAATTATAGGACACCTAATTCGGTTGATATATGAGAACTAAATATATCCTATATGTGTTACCCTATTTCTTGCATTTTAATTCAAACCCTCCTCATTTTCTGAGCAATTTCTGTTCCGTTACTGCTTGCATTCTGGTTCATATTCAGTGAGCTATTATTTTGTTAATACTATTCTAGAGGGTAATTCCTCGAGAACTGCAGCATTTACTTGAGTCTCAATTGGTTGGAAGAAAGATGATGATTTCTTCTGTGCATTTTTACTTCCCTCGTCTAAAAGACGAAGGAAATATTGTAATCGCGGAAAAAATCACCTTCCGAGATTTCTTCAGATGTTTACGTTTCAGGGTCTCTAGATGACGAAAACCAGGTTTTCTCAATTCTGTCTGTCTGTTTGTATGTCGGTTGGCGATATAACTCAAAAACTATTTGTTGGAGGATTACGATATTTTGCATGAAACCGTGAAAAGTTCAGACAAATATATACAGGGTAAGTACCTTAACAAAATTAAGTTTTGTTTATTTTTGAATGAACTTTGAAATAGATGGAAGTAATAGTTTTCACATAGGTCAGGCTTTACATTTGCCGAAAATACGACTTAACAGATACAAGATAATTTCACAAGAAAGCCAAAACGTTTCAACAATAAGACCCCTCTGTTCAATAGAGGCGCGCGCCGCACTCGTTCCAATAAGTCTGGATGCGCAGTACGACGACTCGATACAGTTACAATCGCTAGGCAGATGCGACTGGAGTTCAAACCTCGGCGGGCTACATTTTTTTAATTTTCAAATTGGTCTAATTCTAGCGAGGGAAGTTTTGTGTAAACCCTTTTACAGATCTTTTAGATATGCTTTCATGTTTACATACTTTAGGATGGCATCTGTAGTCGATCTGTTTTTACGAAATCCTTGCTGTTCCTCCTTTATGCCTACTATTTTGTTTATTTCGTCGCCAATCAAGCTGGTGAATAATTTAGCTATTGTATTTAACAGTGATATGGTTCTATAATTTGAGGGATCGTTCTTGTTTCCCCTTTTAAATAGTGGAATTGTAATACTATGTCGCCATTCGTCTGGTACTGTGGATTTATCTATTATATTTTTAAAGAAGGTCCTTAGCGGTGGAAAGAAAGCTGGCAATCCACATCTCAAGAATAAAGTGCAGTAAATAACAGGCCTTTAAGGCCTAAATTACGACCAAGAAGAAGAAGAAGGATGGCATCTAGTTGTGAATTTGCGACGAGTATGTTTGTTTTAATAGTTTTACAACCATATATATTATCTGGTTTACCTGTCTTACCTACTCCTGTTGACATAACGGCTGTGCTTATTTTATTTTAAGTTTGAACTTGATCATTTTCTCGCTTCTCCGTTGTGACATATCGTAAATTAATTGCTCCTGTTGTTCACCTAGCTAGTTCAGTACACATGAAACTCTTACTTTGTCGCAACATGTAGATTGGAAAGGTAAACGTCTGTTGGCCTAAACTTATACTTTCTCGAGCTAAAACTGACTTCAAACCACATGCACTAGAAAAGCCAATTTGCGATTTGCGTACGTATTAATTTGTCTATTTGCCGTATTCCTTTATAGTCGCTATATCTTCACACGCTGCACAAACTACAATCATGTCCCGTATCAAGTTATCTTAACCTGAGGTCTAGGAACTGCTAAGAAGTCCTCGGACTGGATTGACCTACGCCACCACCCTTTGATGTCTTAATGTACTAAACTTTCTCACGAATGGTGCGGGAAAGTCCCTCGCTTCACGCAATGGTGCCTCTCAGGCAGATGACATCACGAAATTCATTGTCAGATTTACAATTGCTTACTTAGTACATGACTAAAATGGCACTTACTGGAAGTGTAAACAATAGCTTGTGGCATATAAATACTTACGCAGTAAACTTACAATAATTAAACCCAAGTAACGATGAAAAAGCGTACAAAGACCAACTGGCTAGGTATATACGAGGGCATATTTTTATGTTATTTACATAGCCATGGAAAAAAATGACGATGTCAAAGAAATTACGTGCTAGTTATTTTAGTTTGTGCCGTTTATAGACATTTGGGACGGTCTATTTGTCGATAAAATAGGTAAAATTAAGGTTTAACATCACAACGTAATATAGTTACTGACAAAAGATGGCAATGGTTCAAAAGCAATGCATAAAAGAATGGTTGCTATGTATGGGAAAGATGCAGTCCGAACGACCCTTGGCAACTCGAACTGAAGACATTGTACGAAAAGACGAAAATTTGGTACTGCAAGATCGGCGTGTAAAGATCTATGTCAGTACCAATGAAGTTCGTATATCCGAAACAAGTGTCCTGAGAATTTTGCATGACAATTTAGTTATGAATAAGGTGTCTTCGTATGTAAATATTAAAATTAACAATCAAGATAAGGAGATACAGATGCTCGTGTCAAGTTGAAGTGTTAATTTCCATTTGCAGGGGTCTCGATTTGTACGTTGTTAATGCTGATCATCCACTTAATAGGTCCATAAAGTATGACTTCGTTCTTTCTACTTGTTTTTTTTACGATGTTACTGTATTGCCATCTTGATCTCTAATTGGCCTGGTAACTATTTGTTGTATTTGCTATTTTCATTATAATTATGAACATTTTTCTCACGAATAGAGTGCACTTGAGGAGTAAATCAGAAACTAAAACGGGTAACAATGAGCATTTATAGAAATGTAGGACATAGTACTACTTAATGGGCACAAATCACGCACTTTCAAAATGGAAAAAGAGGTCAAACAAGGCGACAGTCTTGAGTCAACTACTCTTCGTAGTATACATGAATGGGATATTGAAAAAGTGTAACGCAGAAACCCGAACACCCGAAGATCAGGATTAGGATACTAGAACCTAAACCCAATAACGACCCGCGATCTATTACACGCAGACGACATCCTAATCGTCGCTGAAAACACCACGAAGCTTCAACACAACGTCAACACGTGGAAAACTAACCTAGAGGAAAAAGGAAAGACATTAAATATAAATAAATATAAGATACTTCACCTCAACAAACAAAGACAAGAAGAAACGACTCCTATTGTAATAGAAGGAACACAGATACAATATGTAGAGAATTACGAATATCTAGGAACCATAATAAATGAGAACGGCAAGATAGACGATGAAGTAAAGAACAGGATAAGCAAAGCAAACAAAATTTACTATCAAATATACAACACCTTAATAGGACAAAAATAAGCACAAAGGCAAATATGCACCTCTATAAGACCATATATACTCGTACTTCTACGTTATTGTATGGGGCAGAATCCTGGGCGTTAACGTATAAACAAACATCAAAAGCCACGGTAGCGGAAATGAAGTATCTACGAAAAGTAATGAAGAAGACGAGAAGAGATAGAATCAGAAACCAAAGCATAAGAGACGAATTAGAACAAACGCCACTTGTAGAAGAAATTGAAGAAAAACAACTGAAATGGTAAGGACATGTAACACGCATGCCAACAAACAGATACCCCAAGCAAGGGCAAAAGAGGTAAGAGAAGGCCAAGAATTACATGAGAAGACAACATCAAGAAGGCGGCAAGGAAAAGAGGGAAAATCATCCAAGAAGTAAGGAAATGGCAAGAACGAGAAACACCTATAGGAAATCGATAGAGGCACCCAACGCCACCTAGGCATAACTGAGTTAAGAGAAAAAAGAAGAAGAACAACAAAACATTTTTCTCGCGTTTTTGATACTCTGCTGCTAACGGATGTTTTTCCTGTAGTTCACTTTCTCGGTTTACTCCCAACAATTTTGACGTCTTACCTTTTTAAACTTGACAATTTCTTTCTATACTATTTTTTAATTCCGAGTTGTTTTACTAGTTACTTTTATGTCGTTCCTGAGGGTGTCCCATCTTGTTTTTAGATTTTTTTCGTTTTCTTCACTCTAGCTTGTTTGTAATATTTAAATTTTGGATCTTAGAGCTTCTCTGTATCTTTTTACTTTCCTCTCCTAAAAGATGAAGAAAAAACCCCTTTCCGAGATTTCTTAAGATCATCACGTCAGGGTCCCTAGATGACGAAAAACCGGTTTTCTCAATTCCGTATGTCTACATGTCTGTCTGTTAACAGTATAACTCAAAACTTATTTGGTGGAGGAAGACGATATTTTGCATGTAGATTATATACAGTGCTAGTGTAAAGTCTGGAACTATCTAAATAGAACTTTTATCAAACGTTTTTGAAAGAAACCCTGAAACTAGTCAATTTTTATTTTAAATAAGACATATTTTACTGTAGTTGTCACTTTTAGATTGTCTTTTGTTTTTGAGTTATGACGATCGCGATAATTTTTTTAAATGGAAACCCTAAATTTTTATGATGAATTTGAAGATTCTGAAACAGTATGATACTGTATTTTGAAATTTTCGAGAAAATCGCTTTTAAAGTATTAAAACAAAAATCGAATAAAAATCAAATAGCCATGAAACAATGAGTTAGCCCTACAATTATGACAGTTCTTCGTAGTTTGTTTATCTGTTTTTGTTGTGTGTTCTTAATTAAATAAATAATGGTGCGATATTTGACGAAAAAAGAACGATTTGAAATTTTTGTATTGAAGGGAAGTGGTAACCTTACGATTTTCTCGAAAATTTCAAAATACAGTATCATACCGTTTTCCGCGCATTTGGTCTTGCTCTGTCCAAATTCATCATAAAAATTTAGGGTTTCCATTTAAAAAAATTATCGCTAACGTCATAACTCAAAAGCAAAAGACAATCTAAAAGTGACAATTACAGTAAAATATGTATTTTTAAAATAAAAATTGACGTATTCCAGGATTTCTTTCAACGACATTTGATAAAAGTTCTATTTCCATAGCTTCAAACTTTACACTCACACGGTATGTACCTAGCATATGCAGGGTGGGCATCTTACAAAATAAAGTTTTGTTTATTTTTGCTTTAACTGATAAAGAGATAGAAGTAATAATTTGCACATAGCTCAGACTTTACCCTCGACGAAACTGAGACGTAACAAATACAGGGTGAACATCAAAAACGCAGCAGAGCGTGTATAATTTGAGCATAGTCGTAGGTTAGTGATCAAGCGTCCGCAACAGGCGTACCGAGCGCGGAGTTTGAATCCCAGCGGACTGCATTTTTTTAAATTTGCTAATTGATGTAATTCGCGCGAGGGAATGTTCGTGTAAACCTCTTTACATTTTTTTTCATATATGTTATAACCTGTATATTAACTAACACGCAACATGTTGTTTATAACTCCCAAGGTTCAATGTAAAACATTTTGTGAATCATAAAGGTTTGATACGCCACTGGGTAATATGCACAAATGTGCTATAAAATATTGGACGTCAAGTCCTGCAAGTGCTTGAAAGATAAAATCTGAAAGAATTTCTGTTTGTAAAATGGACTATTTTCAGAAACAAAATAAGATAGCATTACTATTTGTACTGGAACCGTTCAGTAGTCAGCTTGATAATGGCGCATCATGTTATCATAATGGTGCATCTAAACATGTAGGTACGTCAATGTTAATTCGCAATAATAAATATGACTTTTCCTACTGCAATAACGGCCCGTAATAAACGACTGTTTTATTAATTGGCCTCTCTAAGCTCATGAGCGTAGGGTGCAGATTATCTAGTGCACATTAGACGCAATGGTCTGAGGCAGTCAAGATTGTAGTGTTAGTTATGTCGCAAACAACGAGACTGCACGCGAAAACAATTTGCAAACAAATTACCCACAACTGATGAGCTGCGGACGCCGCCAATGGTAGTTTTACTTAGGGAACTTTTTAATTTATATGTGCAAGTGCAGTGCAATACTAATAAGTGACCTGATTTTTTGCGGCTGCAATGTTCGGAACCAGTGGCAAAATTCGATTTCTAGCGGTTCCTGCAGGTATGGCGAATTTTTTAGTCAGTGGATGCCGATGATTTAGCAAAACTTTGCCTGAAAAATGTATCGCAAAGCTTCAAATTTCTATGCATGCAGTGTTATTCTATTAGCATGATAATTGAATTTCAAAAGGCCTTTGTGGAGACAGTTGCTATTGTATAGTACTGCAGTTTGACATCCTGTTGTTGCAGAGTAAATTATAACTTTTAAAGTGTTAGTGTGCAAATATTTGATTTACTTACAAGCAAATATCAGTGAATGAACTTTTATATACTTAATTTCAGAACATAGTAGCAACTGTAGTATACCCACCTTTATTTGTTTTCTTAGTTTTATATATTACACATCTTTTTCAACATATTCTTGTGTGTATTTTGTTATTTTACTTACCTCTGATTTGGTAGGATCTATAATAGAGTTTAAAACAAAAACTAAGTTCCTCATACGAACTAGTTCCACACACTACATTAATGTTTTTACGTTTTTATGATTATATCGGCTCCGATATAGTAGGAATTTGCGTAGTGATTTGTAATTATATAACCCAGTGTGTAGTTCCCCGTTCACTAATAAATTTTGTATAATAACAAGAAATGCAGTTTCGAGTTGATAAGAAGAAGCCGTGTTTGATAAATGCTACTATTACAAAATTCGCCTATATTTAAAACCAAGTTGCATTTTATAATAATCGGTATATCATATATTTATTTTTATTCTAAACTATTTACATAGAAGCATATTGCAAGATACTCATTTTCTTGTACTGTTTTGAATAGTATAATTTTTGATTACTACAAAAATTAATTATAAACTCTTGCTTTAGCGTATACGGCTTCTTACTCAGGCAAAATTAACAAAACGATTCGCATTGAGTAAAAATTGTGATCAAGACAAATAACAAGAGTTTCATTTGCGATTTTAACACACGTATCTAATTATCAATCAATGTAATTTAAAATTATTCATACCTTTACGAAATCTGCTAAACAAAAACACAATATCCACATATTGGTAGATCTTTGCTGTGGTCATCGATTTAAACTGCGACGACCACGGCATAACCAGGAAGGATCCTGATATTAAACAAGCAATTGAAAAGCCACCTCTGCTTTTAAATAGTTTTATATGATGCTGCTACGTTAAGCAAGAGGAATTGGAAGAACAAACTTAATTACAACATTTGTTGTGCATCTCCAAGAAAACTCAGAACATCTCTTAGGCACGACTCTAAATACAATGTACATTACAAATGAACTAACATTAAAATGTGTGTAACCTTGCCTGTCGTCGGTATAAACAGTCGAGTCGTTACGGTACCTGACTGGAGTAACAAGCGATTAGGGTTTACATTTTACATTTGACGCTCTGCAAACAGCCTGCCCAGGTAGGTACCAACCTATCGTAGTAGTAGAGAAGGAACTTCAGTCGTAAAAGATAAGATGATATCCTTCTAATTTTAACTGATTTGATATAGTCGCTGTAATATTGTAAGTGGTTGCTTCGTAAACTACTAGAAGCAACGTCTGAATTTAAACTTGCCACCACCTAAAATGGGTGTATATTAGAGATGGGCGCGTGAGTGATTTTTCGCTCACGTCACGCACGTTTCACGCTGGCTTTAAACAGTCACGTTCACGCACGTTCACGCTCACGTTCACTCACGTTCACGGCGTGACACGCCACTCACGACGTGACACGCAGCTTTTATTTCAAAATTTAAATTCAGATAGAACAGAATGTTCAAATTTAAAACCAATGAAAAAACCCTAAAGAGAACTAAAAATATGTTTTGCACCTGACATAATTTACGTGATATGTTGCAATCAGAATAGTTGACATGAAAAGAAAAAAATGAAAAATGACTACAATAACTTCGACAAGGGATAAATACTGATTTCTCGCAAATATATTTCTTGCAGCTGTCTTCAAAGACATTACTTTTAATACTAAAAGCTGTCATTGGAATTGACGTTTTCCTTATTGGTATGAGTACAGAAGGTATATGTTGCTAGGCAACACTTTTAATTCGTAGGTTTGAATGTACTTTTACGTACAAGGATCAACATTTTCAGCGTTAAGGCAAAAGAAACATTACTTTTATTAGAATAATAAGTTCATCTACACAAGTACACAATAAATTGGTTTAAAAATAAAACGTAATCAACATTTTCAGTGTTAAGTCGAGTATACAAAACAAAACATTAGGTACTTTTCTAAAAATAGGTTGATCTACACAATACATTTTTGGTTTAATAATAAAACGTAATTAACATTTTCAGCGTTAGCCGAGTATAAAAACAAACCATTACTTTTATTAGAATAATAAGTTCATCTACACATCTAAACATTAAAATGTTGATTTAAAAATAATATGTAATCAACATTTTCAGCGTTAAGTCGAATTCTGCGCTCTTCTAAAATTCGCCCAGCTGTAGAAAATACTCTTTCGCTTGCAGCGGAACTTGCCGGTATGTTTAAAATTTCTCCAGTTCTTTTAATAGTGGCGTATTTACACGGTTTTTCCAAAATCCTAAAATGTCATCTACATTTCCGAATTTTAATTTAACATAATAATTTAGTTCTGTTTCGACATCATCCTAATTACATGTGTCATCGTCAGAGCTATCTCAAAGTGTAAAAAGATAAGAATCTGATGCTGATGTACCAGTTTTGAGTCGTTTGCTATGTATTTCATCATTATCATCTATACTTTTATTTGCATTATAATCTTCTCTTTATGTGAAAGTATGAACTTTAAGGATTTATAATTAGGGTCCAAAAATAAAGCCACATAATGTAACTTGTTTGGCACAATTTGTGATTTAATGAATTTAAAAGTTGCTGCACCCTGCACTTTTTTATTCGTTGCTAAATATTTAACGTGAAATTAACGTGAAACGTGAATCACGCCTTGGAAATTTGTACTCACGTTCACTCACGTTCACGTCACGATTTTCAAATATTAGTCACGTTCACGACGTGACACGCCGTGACACGACGTGACACGACTGTTTTCACGTCACGCGCCCATCCCTAGTGTATATGATCCAGATAATGCCTTTCTTGAGTTAAACAAGGTTGAAATGATAAGGGCGCAAGGAACAACGTTGATCGCACTAACAGCTCCACACTAATTTCTTCCAGAAAAGTTGTGCACGCAAAACCAAAACTACCACTTACCGGCCGAAGGCTTTCACAACTATGATATTAATTGGAGGTAAAATTTTTAGCAAACAAAAAAAAAATGTTGTCAACCACTTTTAGTTGCGGATGCTTTAATAATTAATTAATAATAAATTGGCTTATTTGTCTGAAAATCATAACATTCACATTTTGATAATGCTAGGATATAGAGAAAAAGGAGAACACATCAATAAGTATGCAATTTGTTTAACAACTTGTATATTTTTGAGATATCTAAATCAATACTGACTATTTAAATAAACTTACAAGCACTTTTGCGTGAATTTTTCAAAAATATATTTAAGATAGTATGCTAAAGAATTACGTGATTGAAAACAAAATATAAATTTCTATCAAATGGGTGGCATATAGGGTACAGTTGCAATTAGAAAAAAGAATATTTAATTAATGTAGGTATAATGAATATTCTGTAAATGCTACTTAGCGACATTGAACTGAAAAAAGTAACCATTTTTATTAACTGTATTGAAATTGATAATAAAATAAAAATATCAGAAATTTAAGAACATACTTATTTTTGTAACCGTAGAATTTACTACTTGGTCATAGCACTATCTCTTGCCTTTGTGACATTTAACATTCAAAGCATTGGTAAGCTTTCCTATGTATTTTCTACAACATCCCATAAATCTTTTACTGTACGCCGTCTGACATTCAATTTTAATAGTTTTTACCCATAAAGCCTATCATTTTTAAGGGGTTTAGATAACATATGCTGAAGAACAAAGCCTCGGCTATCCAGTATGACGTCATCAGTAATTGAATTTACACCGCCTCGAACCTCGAGATAAGCGGCTCGCGTAAATGCGATCATTGACCAATTCGACCTACTTGTCAGATCGCAGAGCTTAGGCCTTGTTCTTCAGGTGGTATTGGTGTAGGTTGAGACTTTGTGCAGGATGCTGTAAATCTTCAATATTATTATTTCTTAACACAGGACACTTACCTCTTTTATATAAGAAGGGCTTTGAAAACTTGAAAGCAAATCTATTGTAGTAATTTGTCTTCGAACATTTGTGCTTTGCATTCCTCGTTCGCTGTTAAAAAATTTCAATAGTTTGAAATTAATATTAAATAAAAATAAATAACCTCATGTTTCAAAAGTGATATTAAACTTTAGCTTCCATACTACCATAATAGTAGGTGATATTAAAATGATCGTTAACCATTAAAATATGTTAATCTTAACAGCATTTCAACAGAGCTTCATTTAGCGCTCTAACATGACTGATTTTAACAAATCTATAAAATACTCTAAAAAGCAACGTTATAAGTTACACCTTGATAAATAATTTGTTTAATGACATATAACAGTATCGGAATATTTCTTAAAAATTAGAAGCTGTTGACATAAACAAGTTAATAATTAGGTTTCTCTAACGACCCTGTATATAGTTATGTAACTAAAAGTTGAATGCAACCCAAAATACAAAGAACGCCTATCACGTGATACAATATTTAATATGATTAATAAATTGAATCAAAGTCCCCAACTTTCTGTTTACATGTCGTTGGTGGCACTGTAAGTCTATATCAAATGACGAGGTTAGCAAATTCGTTTTTACGTCAGTTTTGACACAAACTGACAATTTATTAATCATATTAAATATTGTATCAAGTGATAGGCGTTCTTTGTAGTTTTGGTTGCATTCAACTTTTGGTCAGAAGTAACCCACTCATGACTAACCTTGTAATTAAAAATTAAACCGTCAGGTAATCATACATGTTGGGTTCCTGCTATATCTTGAAGAAACAATAAATAATTTTACTTATTAAATTTAAAATGTTCTACCGTTCAAACGAATAAACCTTACTTCGCTGGTAAGATACTGGTTTAATATAAAACATTAATAAGAAGTGTTTCGCCTAGCTCAGAGTAGAGCGATGCAGCTTTAGTCTTAAATGAGATAGAAAAATATTAGGGCGAGGGAACCTAAAAAAAATCTGATGTGATACACGCACACAACTTTCTTTTACAGTGATCTTATAATTAGCCAAAAATTTTATTTTTAATTTTCAAACATTTGTCAAAAATTTTCAAAAATTACAAATTCTACAAAAAAAGTACTAAATAGTGTTAGTTCAAGAGACAAATTTTCACATATAGTCTCATAAGAGCATTAATTCTTTTCGGAAATTCTTTTGAGTGCGTTCTAACGTGGTATTAATTTGCCCGAGCGGGACGCGAGGGAAAATTAGGACGTTGTTGGAATGCACGAAAAATAATTTCTGGATATGAATTAATGCTCGAATGCAGATTCGGTAAGAAAATCATAACGACACAAACCCTAAAAAGAAGTAATGTCTACCTACAAAAATTTGTGTCGTACGATTTTCTCTAAAATTTTAATCTGAATTCAAAAATGTAATAATATGCCGGGTGGTCACATCAATACACATTAAAAATGTAATAAAAATGTAAAGTGGGAAAAAAATCCTTAAAACTGTTTTTTAAAAAATCGAAAAACTGAAAAATCACAAAAGTAAATACCATACTTCCGGTTATGAGATTTTCTTCAAAAGCTTGCTGTCACATCTAGATAGCACACAAAACTTATATATGAAGCACTATTGGAGGCAGATATTACTGCATCCAAAAAGACAGGCACAATCTAATCAACAACCTAAACAAAAGTGACTTGCCGTCGAGGGTCTCGTCTTAATCTTAAGAACACGAAAAAAAGATATTGATAGGTTCCAATAAAAGAGTAAACTACATGTAAGTTTAAGTACCAATACTTGAATGAAAATAAATAGCTAATCGTGAATACAAAATTCACAATGATACTAGTATACATTTTAAAGACATTAAGATATCAGCCTGAAGTGCATATTAAATGCTATTAAATACTAGGTGTCTCAAAAGTTTCCGAATATTTGGAAAAAGAATAAAATACAACATAGAATATATGTAATTAGGTTATTGACAAAACCAGAAAGTAAATGGAAAAGTTATTTCTTAAAAATAATATCATTTAGATGTTGCATCCCTGGCACTTTTCGAATACCGTGCGCTAATTTATAAAAACTCGTCGTAGTACGAGTAGATCGCGCGATACTTGTACTTCAATATTCGCCTTCAATTCTGCTATAGTTGCTGGAGAATTTTTATAAACTTTACTTTTAAGATATTTTACTGCAACTAACGGATGTTTCAAAAAGAACGCAATTTTTAAATTTGGCACCATTCTTTTCTGTAAAAGTTGCAACCCTAAAAATTCTTGAATGTTTGATTGTTGCGATTTTTAGTTATGGAGCGCTTTACGAAAGAACAACGCCATATCATCGTGAAAACCGATTACCAAAATAGGGAAAGTTACGCTGAAACCGTTCGCAAAATTCGTGGAATTTTCAGTCGTGAAAGTGCATCAAATCTGTCCACTTTTCAAAGATTGATTAAGAAATTGGTGAAAATTGGATCAATTATGAACAGTAAATCACCTGTACATTCTCGTTTCGGTCGGTCTCTAGAAAACATTCCAACTGTGAATGTGAGTGTTGTTGAAAATCTGCGAACGTCACTACACGTGATAACGGAGTTCTTATGGCCTCAAGTGGAAGGTATGGACCTGGAAGGCATGTAGTTAAATAATTGATTTATTTGGAAAACGATTTTTGGACACCATTGTCTTCTGAAACGCCAAGGGGAATTGGCCACTGAGATCGTGTGATTTGACGCCGTGCGACTTCTTTCTTTGGGGTTTTTTTGAAATGTCAGGTCTATGCGAAGAATTCCCGAGCTCAATACCGATATCCAACGTGTAATTAATGAGATATATAATTTCACCAAAAGAGCAAAGGGGTACGTCCAGAGTCGCGAGGGCCATTTGAATGATATTTTATACCATAATTAATCGGAACATGTCTACTTTAAAATTCAATAAAAATATCAGCAATCCCTCAAAAAACCTTGCGTTTTATTTTAAAATTAAAAATTGCGTTCTTTTTGAAACACCCTTTATTACAGAATTGAAGACGAATGTTAAAGCACAAATATCGAGCGATTTTTTCCGACGCGATTTGATAAAGGCGCAATGGAAGACATCTAGATCATATTAATTTTAAGAAATAACTTTCCCATGTATTTACTTTCTTATTTTGTCATTAATCAAGTCACATATATTCTACGTTGTATTTTTTTATTTTTCTAAATATTCAAACACGTTTGAGACACCTTGTACAACCACAAATAAATAAAAGCTTACATCCAAATAATTATTGTATGTTAGATACTTATAAATACTATATGGGATATAATAGCAAGCACAAAAGGTTGTGCCAAAGCGAGAGCGCTAAGAATCAATTAGGCAAAGTAAAAACAAACTTAATGGAAAATCATCAACTAACATTAAAAAAACTATTGTGTAAACTGTATCGCGGGTGATGAGGACAATGAGTCCTCACCAAACAGACACAGCTATAAATGTGGTATGGCTTATCGCGTACAAAGAAAGTTCTTTGAGCAATCGCCAGATAGCGCGCATAATGTATCATCTGGCGTCTACTATTCTTAATACAAAGAAAATCCAAGTTAACCCCGTAGAATGCGCAAAGCAAGTAAGACAGGTGATGGTTCAACAAAATTAAAAAGCTGAAGTAATTCTAAAATGAAGTTGTATAAGCAAAATTTCAAAAAAAAAAAAAAATACCAATAGCGAATCCAAAAACTATATCTTTTTTTCTTCTTAATTAGTTTTATATGTGTCTTCAGACATATCCCTCTTCAAGTTCTGCTTTCCGTCGGCCCATCTTCTTGGCGGTATTCCTATACCTCTTTTGTATGTGTATGGCTTCCAGACTAATACAGCTTTACTCCATCTATCTGTTTTCGCTCGTGCTACATGCCCAGCAAATGTCCATTTTTGTTTTTCCGCGAATTGGATTGCATCCCCTACTCTAGTTTTCTGCCCTATCCATTCGTCGTTTATTTTTTGTCTTTTACAGATATTCCAAGCATGGAACGATCCAATACTTGTTGTGTCGTTCTGAATACGTTCAAATTTTTCTGAGTCGGTGTCTAGTTTTCTGCTCCATAACACATTACAGGCAGTACGCATGTATTAAAAACCTTCGCTTTTCAATACATTGGCTGAGTCTTTCAAAAGCTACCCATCATTGTCTTGTTCTTCTTTTTATTTTAGTTGTCCGGTTTTCTTTTCCGAGTAGAATCGTTTGCCCTAAGTTTATGTGTTCTGATACATTTTCTATCTTTTTGTTTTCTACTAATATTATTTGGTCTGGTGGTTGAACATGACCTGAGTTTCATTTAGGTCCACTTTCAATCCCACTTCTTTCGATCCATTATTCAGGCCTTCTGCCATATCTTGAAGGTTTTGTATTTCTGTTGCCATAATTACTATATCATCGGCGTAACGAAGGTTATTAAGATATTTTCCATTTACATTGAATCCTTTTCTAGACCAGTTTAATGCTTTAAAAACGTCTTCGAGAGCTAAAGTGAATAACTTGGATGACAGGCTGTCACCCTATCTGATACTCCCCGTACAGAGGGCTTAGGTCGCCTTTGGTGGTCTGCTGTTGAGAATTCCTTCCTAAACCCAGCTTGTTCCTTTAGTTGGTATTTGTTGGGTTGCTTAGTTCGACGTGTAGTAATTATTTTCGTCAATACTTTCTACAAGTGTGATGAAAGAGTGATAGAGCTATAGTTTTTCATTTTTCAATTGTCCCCTTTTTACTTCCTTTTACGATAAAGGAAGTATAGGATGCACCCCAAAAATTCAAAATTGAGTTTTCAACAGATCTTCACGTTTTAGCGTCCCCTGAATCCAAAAATACATGTTTTTGTTGATTGGTCTGTCTGTGTGTGTGTCTGCCTGTGAACAGAATATCTCAAAAACGAAAAGAGCTATGGCTTTGAAACTTCATATATAAGTTTTATGTACTATGTAGATGAGACAACACACTTTTGAAGAAAATCGCATAATCGGAAGTAGGTGTTTACTCTTGTGATTTTTCAGTTTTATCGATTTTTTTCAAAAACTGCTCTAACGATTTTTTTTAAAACAGCTTTAACGAATTTTTTAAACTTTACATTTTTATTACATTTTTAATGTGTATTGATGTGAGATAGGTGATTTTCTAGTTGAATACTTCTAAAATGGGTTTTTTTTTTCTACTTTTTTATTAACTCCTATTATTACATTTTTCAGTTCAGCTTAAAATTTTAGAAAAAATTGGTCTTTTTAACTAACGCTCTATTTTGCACGGTTTCTGTGGAATTTGTATTATTTGAAAATGTTTGACAAATATGCTTAAAAATTTAAAATCGAATTTTTGGTATAATAGCACCACTTTTGCATTATTTCAGGAGTTCGGAATAGCGTCTGGTTAAAGACATTCGTCTAATAATTTGATAAGTAATATTCGTGAGGCTTTTTACGCCTTTTTCGATCTTGTCTATTGTAATTCCATTTTCTCCAGGAGCTCTAGTCTCTTTCATCTCTTTAAGAGCGTTTTTACTTCTTCTGTTGTTATTGGCGGCAATTCGTGTGTTCCAACATTTTATAACCTATTTCTACTTTTATTTTCGTTCTTCGATTATAAGAAGTTTGTGCCGGTCTGTTATTCTGTTTTCCTGCTGGTGTACATGGTGATGTATTTGTTTTCATCCCAAGTTAGGTCTGAAACACTCCATGTTCCTGTTTTCTTCTATAGTTTCCCGTATTAGTTTCTGTTCTCGCTCTTTTGTTTTCTTTTATTTTTCTCTTACTTAGTTTATTTAATTCCATTTCTACTGTTCCTTTTTATTGTTTTTTTTTTAATTTTCTTTGTTTCTCAAAAAATTCTTTTATGTTTGCGTCAATATTTGTAAAGATCGCGTTGTTCTAGTGTACTTTCTTAGTGACCTTTTTTACACATTCTTTCGCCATTTTTGGTACTTGTTTGTTTCATGGTTCCATATTTACAGAAGATTGGTCATTAAGGTCCAATGATGCTAGTCTTTCATCTATTGCTCCTTTAAAGTCTTCAATAACTTTATCCAGGTCTTTACAAGTTGTTCGCGTTTCTCTCCCCTTATATATTTGTTGTCTTTCTAGTTTTTAGTAGACTGCATTTTGACTAACCATATATGTATTATTCAAGACATCATAACGCTCAATACATTCGATGTATCACGCGATCTTAGAATGGTCAGGCCAAGAATTGTTATTAAAACAAAGACTAGATAAAAAGACCATACATAACTAAACGTGGCTGAATGTACTGTAAAAATGAAAAAAATCGGATAATATTTTAGCACCGTTAGAAACGCCTACAATAGACCTTGTTAAAGAAATTGTATCAATTAACCCATTAACGCCAAGATTTTTTTTAATTGAATTTTTACATACATGCTTTCATTGGCATACTTAAAATCAAGTGTCTAACACTAAATAGATATTTATGCAGATATGAATATGTTTTTTTTTCCCTGAGGTTGACATGTGTTACAGACCGAGGGCTCTAGCCCGAGGTGTGTAATTCAACCGAAGGTAAAGAACATGATTATCTCCCGTGGTGCATACAATATTTTATTTACTAGCATATTAGTAAGAATAGTATGAAATTTTAAAATGTCATAATGACATTTAAAATTAGAATATGTAAGTGATATCAAGGATTGCCTCATTGTATCGTTGCTAAGACGTTATTTGTAGTTGCATGATTAACATGAGTTTGAGGGAGAAATAATTTGACAAGTCCGTTGGGAGTTATGAGTAGTTTTTTATATTTTGTTTCTATGCCGAAAATGTACAATATCATGTTGCTAGTAAATAAAGTAACTTTTTATCATTCATAGTTTAAGCTAAAAACAGCGTTGCCAAATGGCAACGCTAGGCACTTGCACTGCCACATACTGCAAATAAGAAAAAACAATTTTCACAATTTATGTATCGGACTGAAAAACAATACAAAATGAAATACATCTAGAAATACATTTACCGAATTTAATATAAGAAGATATGGCTGTAAAACAGAATAGAAAAAGAAATGGGAGGAGCAACACAGCAGATAAGAATTAAAATTACTTTACGATTTATTTCTATAACAAATTATTGTATATTATGTTATTAGAAGAATCTGTGCTAAGATAGCTTAATTCAAATAATTTATTTCATTTTGTAACCATAATCTTGTTTACTGGCGCTCGATAGCGGACGTAAAATGGCTTTTATCGCCCTAAAGCCTATAAAATTGCTAAACAGTATAACAAGCACCAACAATGTAGTATAGCAATACCAACAATCTGCATAGAAACCATAGCACACCAAAAATTTAGCCTGTAGCGAAGATACTGAATCCTTGAATTTTGTCCATTTTGAGAACCAAAATGAAATAAAACGTTGTATGTACCACGTGCTAAATCACGATTATGGCCCTCGGACAATTTAAAGCTTTCCGCTTCGCGTAGCGCATTAAATATTCCCTCATGCTATAAACTATTGATTATGCCGTTAATACATAAATAACTATAACATTTCTTATTTTTTATAAAACCTGGAAAAACAATTAATACATTACATTTCCCACATATAGTTTGCACAAAGGACTTAGAATTAGTTCCAGCACAACGCCTTTTTCTGTTTTCTGCAGTATGAATTAGTAAATAGTTGGTTTTGTCCTATCTAACATCTTTGGATACTGATGCCCTTCCAGGAGACTCTTCTACTACCCAATGTATTCTAAGGTATGCTTGAATAATATATCTTTGAAATTCTAGCTGTGTTTCATCCGCCTACTCAAAATACCACCACACACGGTGCTTTTAGTCATAACCAACTAAAAAGTTTTCTACATATACCAGTGTCACGTGTGTCAATTTTATGTTTTGCATAACAATGTGTTACGTTATTACGTAATTTTCTATTTCGACGAATCTAGTTCCTGTACAAAATTTTACAAAAAATGGAATTGTTAACACTATAGTATTGAAGATATAAAGGGATATAATTATAGCAAATTAAATAATAATAATAAAATGTATAATCAAGACAATGCGAAAATGCCAACACATATTGTATATCTAAAAATCCAGGTGAAAATACTCAAAGACAGAATTTAAAATTTTGCAGAAAATATTTTTTTATAAAATATTTACTTATAATTATTAACAATCCCAAAACCAACCTTCCATCTCTTCCTTACGACATAGGAAGTTGGTCCTTTAGACATTCCTATTCTACTTTGTCATTTCTATCCGAATTTGAAGGTACAATTTAAGAACTCCGAAAAAAAAACCAGATAAACACACGCGGATAAACACAATTAACGAATTCAAATACTACTCCGTTTAACAGAGTTGATGAACATGTGTACGATTGTAATTTACAAATACGAATAGCTTGTTGTTGTTTGTGCTTAAGGTCCATAGCCTTTTAATATACCACGTGAATATGTTTTCATTAACACAATATGTACCAAATTAATATCAGTGTCCTAAATAATCAAATGACAAAAACGAATTTTTGGTTCTAACTAATAAGTTAATTCGTTTTCGTAATACTGTAACGTTGTTGTATTTTAACTGAACTAAATAAACACATGAAAAGTCAAATTATAAGAGTCGCCAGCTGTTATAGTTATTAACGACATAAGGCAGTTAGATAGTATTAGTAACGGCGACTGTTAGAAAACTCGTCTTATCAGAGTCGCATATGGAAAAAATTACGTTTGGCTACACTGAAATGTATTGCTGGTGACACTGTAAGTCTATGTCAAATTCGGTATTAGTAGATTAGGTTTTGCATCAGTCTTAACACAGACTGACGCAAAACCTAACCTGCTAACCTCGAATTTGACACAGACTTAAGTTTCACCAACTATACATTTTAGTATTGCCAATGCTAAAATGTTACTGTTCCGTTATTTCTTAACGACCTAGGCTGTTAAATGTATAACAGCCATGGCTGTTACGGGGAACTTTTCAATCAGATTGACAGTTTTGTTATTGACAAATAACAAGTAGGTGTTATGAAAAAAAAATATAAATGCCGCCGGCTGTTATGGAGTACGGGATTTAAAAAAATTAAGTCATTCATAACGGCTTTCGGCCGCTAAGGATCACGCGATTTTGAAATTGTTTAATAAATTGTTCATAAAATGTATATATTTTTATTATAAAACATCTTGAGGAGCACACGATGGATACGCAAATGACGGCCTAATGACATTAATAACTATTACATTCAAGAATCCAAGTGGTATATTTGCACACCATAGCATAACGTACACGTTTCCATTTAGTTTATTTATTAATGATTATTTACGACTTAAGGATTAATCACCTTAAACAAAAATACAATATTTATATCGAGTAATTAAACACATAACTTAGTTATGGTGGGCTTGAATTAATGTGATTTTTAATGTCATGCGTCAAGGCTGTAGATTATTATTAATAATACGTTTCGTTTTGTTTTGTTTGTTATGCACTATTAATGATCGTACAACCTATTGTCACGTACCTGACAATTGGAGAAGTTAATGGTCTGTTCAATTTTCGAGTATATTAACATAAAATGCGTTACTTTAACAACTGAGGCCTATGTTTCTAATTTTGATTAAAGGTATGGCATCAAATTTCTGGGAATAATTTAATTGATAAAGTGTAGCTTATATTTTGGCGACTAGATTGGTAGTTTACTTGAAGCTATTGTAAGTTATAAACAAACAAATTGATTGTAATATACCAAAGATCAGCAAATTTCTCCACACATCTAACTTGTTCAAATTTTTCCTAACAATTTCTTCCTACGCGACATTTTAATCACGTTATTGTATAATAATTTTGATAGCGGGAGATTATTATCATATTAAACGTTCCTGAAACAACCCAAAATAAGTAAAAGTATGACTGTGCTCACGCACAGTTAAATAAAGAAAATTAAGAATGGCATTTTGCTGATTTTCCAACACTATCTAAAACAAACATCTGATACGAATTTCGTCCTATTACACGATCAATATGTCTTAGAAAAACAACGATTTGAACAAAAAGAGGGCATGTCGATACTGTCGACAAGATGTTATCCACAGACGCGGTCAAAGAACAAGGGCACGCAGATAATCCTCTTAGCCCTTTCGACCGATAAAGAAGTGTGAGTAAATAACAAGTGTCTGTTCTGTAATTTCCAGAATTTCAAACCAGCACTAACATGACATACGTTGCTAAAATATTTGTTATCACGTGAGTTATCTAATTGTTTTATTATTTTGCAAACTTAAAAGAGGGAAATCTTGAAACTTTCCATTGGCGAACGTTATCAAATAAGCGATAATATTTCCAGACGCACATTGAGATGCGACATTTATGAGGTGAGAATTGCTTCCCCACACACTTATTATAAACATTTGCCTTCAGTTTATCAAATAATAATAATTAGTTGTTGACGTCCTGGACTACGATTTTTGCATTAGTATTTCCTTATGGAACGTCAAACTTTAATTTAATTTCAACGACAGTTGTTATTCATGTAAGGTAAAGCAGAGGTTTCTTCAACCCAGCAGTTGTCAAAAACAAAATCACTTCTGCTTTCAAAGAAAGTATGAAAAGGATATATGCGCATCAAGAGCCATGGCCTCTTAAATTACTGCGTGGGTTTTGCTGTTTTGGGAATTAACTTTAACTATTTTTATTACTTCCTCATCATATACATACTCGTAACGATGAGAAGGAGCCGTCTGACCGCGGTCGTGACCCATCTATTGCCGTACCATAAACAATGAGATTGTAATCCACTTGCGTTTATTTATATTATACTCAATTAGGTGCTCATGAAGCCAAGTCTGCCGCCTAAATTTCAAATTGGACCGCAATTTCCTAAGATGTTAGTAAAGTGTTGAATGGGGTAATAACCAAACGGACCTTGGCTAGTTTTAAAGAATATGTAAAGTGTTGGAAAAGGCGTTCTCTTAAGCAGCTGCGATAATCCAATTCTCTCAATTAACTCAGTTTTTAACCCAGCCATCGTAAAATTCGTAAATGGTCTTCTAAACAAAACAGGAATTTTCTGGGAACTAGCAAAAACTCGGCTACGAAGACAACGTCTCTCTCTCTAACGCACCATCGCACTTCAGTTAAACAACAAAAATGTTTTCGTTTTATTAAATAAACTGTCGCCTAAACTACAATTTAATTTAATCGGATTGAGCATGGTAATCCTCCGCCAGCTGTTAATGGCAATTACTGGCCATGTGCCCCTACTTGCAATATAAGTTTGGGGAAATACATAACGAATACATTTTTCAACTCTTTTTACAAGATATTGTTTTTATATAATCCACTTAGACATGAAAATTACCATAAACAGTAGCTATTTTCTGCTGCATGCATTTCTTACGGGTCGAATTAAAAATTCTGTAGTTTTAGTAGACTCATTAAACAAAAAAAAAGAATGAATTACGATTGAATACAAAAGCTTTCGAAACGAAACAGGGCAATAAAACAAAAACATTCACAAAACAATGATTGGCATAGACTGAGAATATCTGCTGCTATGCAATTTCCAAGAATCCATCCGAAATAATCCAAAATGCTGAAAGCACGAAGAAGATATCAAAAATATTGAAGATCGATCGAACATTGAAGATGTTAGAGATTTTAAATGAAGTCAGAGTATTAAAAACAACTGTTTTCAAAATTTTAAAGAAAGATTTTTGGATGAGCAAAGTGTCAGTGGCTGCGGCTGCAGAGAGTTTTTTTGTAGTTAAATGCATTTAGATTAGCACAAGGTGTTATAATTATAAATGAGTTTATATACGCATTTCACTTGTTTGAGGCTACCCTCCACAGGTCCCATTAAACACAAATAGTCAGTTGGGTATTATCATCGCTTTCTTTATCTGAAGAGGAAATCAAGTTTTGTGGTAATCTTCGCTTCTGTCTTCTTTGCAGTTCTATTCGCCCAGTTGAGTGATGAACAGCTTCAGGATAGTTGGAAATATTTTTGAGAAATTATTTCGTTAACACTTTTATAAAAATTTCGACAAATGCACGCCGAGTTCATCGTATAAATGACGATTTCTAAGGAACCGTAATGCATCGACCGAGATTTAGAGTATTTTAGTTTGTAGTTTTATAGTCTATTTATATTTGTTGGTAAAATTGACTTATTTAAAAGTAATTATGTTTCCTAACGGAGACTGAATTCCGTTGACCAATGAGTAGTTTACAAAGGCGCAGCCAGGGTACCAGTTAGAAAGGGGCAAAAATTTATGTGCAAGATTAATTTTTGTTACTTAATTTTACTTTTTACAAATTGCAATAAATTATACGTTAAATTAACATCGGTTCTCACGAATTTGCTGAAAAAAAATTTTAATACATTATCTCCTAGCACCTTCCTTATTTCCAATGTAATTTTTCTATATACACTCAACGTAAAAGATAGAGTAAAAAGCTCAGCACATCACCATGACACACACCTCACACAACGGTTGCTACGCAAGCACAAAAAGCGCGCTCCAACTTTGTATCCCAAATCCTGGGCAAGTTGAGCATTGTACCACCAAATGCAAGCGCATAAAGCATCAGCCTCTAAACCGCAAGGTAAAATGAGATTATCAATAAAACATACACACTCAGCATAGGTACATAGTCCACTAAAACGATCTCCTGGCATTGTTGGCCGCAAAACTCATCTGCAATATAGCAGAAGACCTTTCAATGGTGCTGGTTATGCACGACTGAGCTAAGGAAATGACCAAAACATTTTTTAATCTGGAAAGAAATTCTCAGATTTTTAACCATTTCTGCTAATTTCAACTCTTTCAATTCTTTTTACTTCCCTCGCCGAACGCGCAAGAAAGTACTGTAATCGTAAAAAAATCATCTACCGAGATTTCTGCAGATTTTTACGTTTTAAAGTCTGCATGAATGAAAAACATGCCTTTTTGAATTCTATCTGTTTGTCTGTTCGTCCGTCTGCCCTTTTGTCCGTCTGTCTGTTGGCGGTCTAGCTTAAAAACAATTTGTTGCAAGAAGAGGATATTTTGCATGCGGATTATATGTCTACCTTTCTCCAAATCGGTCAAATATACTGGGTAACCATCTTAAAAAACTTGTTATATCTTTTCTTTGGTATTTTGAAAATTTTTTGTTTCAAAACTTCCACTTGCGAGGGACGTTTAGAGTAAAGCCTTTTACTGATTTGTTCGAAAGTTTTTATCCTTCCAGGTATTATACCGCAGTTCCGCTTGATTGTTAAAACTACTTAGAGTATAGTAACCAAAAATGATTTGTATATTTTTTAAAGTTTTCAAACGTTACGTCATGTTTTCGAACTTCCTTTCTCGGAATAGAACATACATACATAGTACATAGCACATACATTCTCAAATATTGGAAGTAAGACAAATGAACTCGTTCAACGTTTAGCGAGCCTTTACGTCTACATCTAGATTATTCCAAAAACGTCTATTATAGGACAAATGCCAGTGAAGGTTTTCGTTACTGCGTCATGAATATCATGGTGTAAACTGTAAAGAATACAAGGTGAAACGTTCCTGGAGATGCGCAGCCGTTCATAAAGTGGAGGGGAGATGTCAACCAATCCTCAGGAATCATGGCCGCGATCATGGAGTAACTGGCCGCGATCGTATATTTTTGCTTGCACTGTCTGTCGATGTCAAATTCGAGGTTAGCAGGTTAGGATTTTCGTCAGTCTGACACAAACTGACGCAAAACCTAACCTCGAATTTGACAGACAGCGGTTTCAGCAATACACATTCGCGCCCTTTGTAAGTGCATTTCTTATTGGTTGAATTTGAGGCTCGCCCACAATGCCTCCATTCTGCGGAACGTTACACCTTGTACTCTTTACACGATGCAAGTGCATTATACAGTGTGTCTCGCGGACCATTGTTGTGTAATGTGTACGCGACAAGGCACGTGATTCATGGGAAATACAAACAATTTGAAATTAATTTGACATTTGTCATTTCTGAATAGTTGCGTACCTCGATGCCTACACAGAAATAGGTTATCGCCGAATAATTTTTGAATGATAATTTGGGTATGTCTGATAGTTGGTGAGAGACACTGGCGACTCACTCATTGAATTTGGTTTTTGAAAATAAAAATATTTGCATTTATAATTTTCTGGATATTTGCGTACCACCCTATTGTCACGCACGTTTCAGCCTTATGGGATTTGCAGCGGGCCGCGATTTAACTAACCTTTAGCAGCGTAAAAAATCTACTTAGAAAAATGTCAAAATTACATTTTTTCATAGATTAGAGTTATTGAAAAGACAGGTATATGTTGCAACTATATAACCTATTGTAGTTTCTTTTTTTCAAGCCTGTAGAATGTGAACCATAATAGTAATTACAAATCAACTGTCTTTCGCTCTTAAAACATTTGTTAGGGGTGGACAAGTGTCCCTCTCTGCCCACCTCTAGCTATACTCTTGGGTAAAGCCATGTTAGCTTAGCATACGTTTCCATTCTCCTTTATAGAAACGTGTGTTCTTGCAATCATAAGTATTTAACCGATAAGTCGTCAGAATTCCATGCTATACCATTGTCATTTATTATTAAGTTAAGGAGATTGTTTAATGTTCGAAGTTTAAACGTTTTGCTAAATATTTTGTTAGGTTTAATTGAATAGCTCAGTCGGTGCACCATTCTGATATAACGTTGGTACTGCCATAAAGACCTTGCATGGCAGTATTGATGTCACAGTTTTAAGCGTTTAGCTCAGTATCGTCTGCATACATAGCCAAAGTCGTATTTTCGGGCATGGGTATATTATTCGAGTAGATGTTGAAGAGCACTGGTCCTAATATTGAATCCTGAGTCACCCCAGCTAAAAGGTTGTAAATGGACAAACAGTTTGAGTTTACGCGCACATTAAAGGATATTATTGTTAATAATTTAATATAACGACTAGCTCGGTATGTTGGTGAGTAGTAATTAATTGCATAGCAGTCCTTGCAGCCATACTCTATTAAAAGCCTGTGAAACATTTAAAAATACTGCCGCACTGTATTCGTATTTTTAAATCGTTCTTCTATGATCTCAATTAGTCGTTTGCAATTAATGACATGTCAAATAATGTTCCCTAAACCCAAATTGGAAGGAGCGAATACTTTCTTGAGGGCTATCGTGGCTATTCGGTATTCAATAGTTTAAGAATGACTTTCATCAAATACCTTGTTATGCACAATACTCTTATTGGTCGATAATTTGTTAATTCGTTAGGTTTTTTTGCAAGTCATGTTAATCGTTCTTATTTTTGGATGGTTTCAGTATTTGGGAAAATAATACTATCTAGCATGGCATTGAAGCATGAGGCCATGAAGGCTAATGTTTCTTTGAGTATTATTTTAAGTACTAAACTTGGGCTTAGAACAATATTTTATCCGGTAGGTCTTTAATGGTGTTGTGCAATTCCTTTGGGCTAGTTGGTTTGAGACAATTGGCTGCTATGTTATTTTAGACGGTGGTCGCTATTTCCATATTCTGCATTTTTGTAGTACAGATTTCTGCCAAGTAGTATACAAAGACGTTGCTTTTTTATTGTTTTATTACTGACTGTAATGGTTAATGTTGTTGAAAGTGTCGCAGTACTCATTTAATTGATGTCCACTGATTCTAGTCAATCTATTTATGACTACATGACTCCTCGTTGTTGTCGTTTAAGTAACTAGGCAGATAAGGGTAAGTTCTAGAAGTTCTAGAAGTTGTTCACCATTTACATGACCTTTTACCAGTAGATAGTTCACCGGCTAGCTGGGCTGAGTTGGAGAAGAACATTATGACTAGAGAGTAATCCGAGTCTAGTTCTGGAACTACCTGCAAAATGGGTCTGTTCAAGCTTTTAACGATTACTATATCCAGCACATTGGTAACGTGGTCCCTATTGCGGCCTGTTGGGGTAGTGTGCAAAAATGTATGCAGCGAGTTGAGAAGTGCTTCATATTATGTATTTGCTATTAAAGTCTTGAATCATGAGTTTGGGTATTGGCTGTCTAATATTTCTTGAATATCTTGTTCTTATTCGGTTGCTTATAGATAGATTGGAAATATGTTTGGGAAGGCATCACTAGCCAATTCCAGTTTTACTACAGTCGTTTCCAGAGACTGTATATTTGTGAAGGTTATAGAATAGGCTATTCGATTACGGGTTGCAAATATTGTAACACCTCCTGGAGCAATTGAGGTATCTCCATCATCACAATAGATGTTCTATCCTTGAATCCGGATTTTCTCAAGCAAACATGCAATGTCTAAACTAAGTCTGGATAAGAACTCAATGCATGCAGATCTTCGTCTTTTGATAACGTTTGCGTTCTAGTTACACAATGTTAATGTACTTACTAATTAAAGGTTGCTTAGTCGGTATTGTTGAATGTAAATAACATTGAAGTTACTGATAACAGCAAATTTTAATGTTTGATGTGTGGAGGGTAATTAATTCTTTCAGCATGCCTATAATGTCTAGCTTTGAAAAGATTTTATTCTCACCAGCACGTTGCGTTTTGCTAACTACAGAGTTTTTAGTTGTACTGTTTTTAATTCTTGCGTACTATATACACGTGTGTTCTTAAACGCTCTTTATGCATTTGGGATTGTCTTCTTTAGATTTTAAGCATTCTGATGCAAGCCATTGCAGTCGGAAATAATTTTTAGTATAGCCATACCTTTGGCAATTTGTGCATTGGGGTATTTCCTTTGTTTTTCACGTTGGCCCCACGGTTATCGTGCAATAGCATCTTCTTCTTATGGTACCAATCCGTTCCGGACGTTGATGATCATTACGGCAATTTGTACTTTGTACACCGCAGCTCTGAAGAGTCCAACCGTTCTTGTATTAAACCACGTTCCCAAGTTCTTCAGCCACGATATTCTTCTTCTCCCAAGGCCTCTCTTTCCTTCCACCTTTCCCTGAAGAATCAGTTGAAGGAGCTTATATCGCTGTCCATTTCTCATAATGGCCCTAGGTATTCCAGCTTACGCGTTTTTATCTTTAGTAGCAGTTCTTTTTCTTTGCCCATTCTTTCAAGAACAATTTGATTAGTGGTATGGTCTGTCCACGGGATTTTTAAAATATGTCTGAATAGCCACATTTTAAATGCTTCAAGTTTCTTACAAGAAGCCTTGGTCAAGGTCCAAGACTCTACTCCATATAACAATACCGAAAAGCAATAGCATAATTCGTCTAGATTAATGACTTCATTATTTTCTTTGATGTTCTTTAATTTGACTATGCACAAAGGCGATGGTAGCTTTTCTTTATTGGGAATTCTAATACCTTTCAGTACTTTGTAGCTTTTCCTAATCAGCTCGATTTTAACTACAGCTTCAGTAAAGGAGATTTGTATGCCTCTACGCACTACAAACAAGTTGCATTCTTGCTGCTTTCAAAAGTGTTATAGTGTAACTCGTCATAATATTTTGTTAATTTAAGAAAATATTCAATATTTGTTAGATTAATTCTTAGTGTCTGGGGTATGTAAGTAGTGATTAATTCCGTTTTCACAAAAACTTTGATTTTGAAATACTTTTGATAATTTGCTGCTTTGTGTAAGAATATTTAAGAAATTTTTTAGCGTTTTAGTTATTGAGTTATCTTCGTTGGTTTGATTTGACGATCCGGGATTACTTACGTAATGAAATTTGTTGTTTCTTGATAGTGTTATACCAAATAAGTATTTTTTATTGTAATGGGACGCTTCTTAGATGATGAATAACTGCTGACAATAAATTATTAATTGTTATTTACCTGTTTACCACTTGTTTTGTTGAGGTTATTTTCCTCGTGCAAGGCCTGTTCAGTTATCTGGCGAAAAAGGATGCGGAGGTAAAGTCCAGATTGGGAGTCAGTCATTTATGATTATGTGGCTTTAATGGGAATGTCTTTTGGAACTGCTCCTGATGTGGTCACCATGCAGCACTTGTATATTATAATTTACTATTTATGCAACTAATTAAATGTTTCTGTTTATTTAATATAGAGAACAAAGTTTACAGAGCAATGGGGTGCATTGCAAGTTGCAAGCGGATCGCAATCGAATCAACCGTACTGCACCAAGCCCTACACGATACTTCTTCATAGTGTTGAAGCATCGACCATATAGCTCTGATGTGGTACCCGCGCGGAAGGTTATTTTCTTCTGATGATGAGCTGAGAGACGCCATTGACAAGTACTTTTCAGAGTTATCCAAATTTTTTAGAAGGAATTACCTTACTATGTAAACACTAGAAAGGTGTGTTGATATAAATTAAACCTATGTTGAATAGCAAATTTTAATTTGCTTCAATATTTTCTTGGAATGGATTACATCAAAGTCTCTTTTAATAACATGTTAATTAATAGTTTTTGGCATGAAACCATATAATATGTTAACTGCTTCTTCTTTTTTTATAAGGACTTTGTCCTGTTTTTCTGCTTTCTACTTCTCTCTGTCCATCTTTTAGGGGGTCAATCTGGAGGTCTTCTGCTTTGTGGTTTTTGGTCTTTAGCTCACTTCGCAATTTTATCTAGGTTCATCCTGTCTTTATGGTCTCCCCATTGCCGTCTTCTCTGTTTCATCCGTCTGACTACATCTTCTACTTGCAGTTCTTTCCTTATATCGCTACTTTGACCTCCCAAGGTTACTCCTTTTATTGTTCTCAATATTTTCAGTTTTGTGCTTCTCCACAGTCGTTTGCTTTTTGGACGTTACTGCGCGAGTTTCAGCTGCGTACGTCAAAATCGGTCTCACAAATGTTTTATAAATTCTTGTTTTACTCTCTTATGACATTTATTTGTTTATCTAGATTAACTCCCTTAAGCTTCCGGATATTTTTGAAGCTTTGATGGAGTCCGCCCAAACCTCATCTATTAGGTTTCTGTCGCTTGAAATTTGCGTTCCAATGTAGTTAACTTCCTTAGTATATATTCTGAGAAAAAAAGCGAAATTGTTAACCAACAACTATTATACAGGGTGATTTAGAAGTATGGTGATTAATTTTAAGGATAGTTAGATACATCAAACAGAACAACTTTGCATACAAACCTACATCTTAAAAATTAATAATAATCCCACAGTTAAAAAAATTATAACATTTAGGGCAGGTTGCAGAAAGCAATGTTAAGTCTGGTGTTAGCTAACGTCGAGTCAAAGTGAACAAAATCACATCAAATTTTGTTTACTAATGTATTAGTTGCCATAAGCATTTGAGATTTGATTCGTTTTTGTTCACTTTGACGTCGCGTTAGCTAACGCCAGACTTAACGTTGCTTTCTGCAACCGGCCCTTAGTTGCTTAAGCTGATTGATGGTCACTGAAATAAATCTCTATGAGCTGAAGTTCGCCCAGGTGGTTGCGGTAAAACTGAATTTCGATTATCTGCAGACGCAAAAAATCGTTTTTTGGGTATTTCAATTACATCTGGTGCATTAGGTTAATAATTTTACTGATTTGGCCAGTGGTTTTCAAAAGATTGCACCAGATCCTAATGCAACTTTTTTCGGGTAAGCGATTAATTTTTAGTGCAATGTACTTCCACAGAGCTACACCCCTTCAACTTAATTGCCATACTTATAAATCACCCTGTATATCCACAAAGAAAATCATTGCTTTATATACTAGACGACAGTAGAACTCAAGGACATATACGTTTTATAATAATCATATCGCATGCTAACGTAAGCTGGTTATGTTTACTATACAAATCTGATTAAGCTATACTCAAACAAGTAGCTCTTAAATAGTACTTACCAAAACAATCGATAACAACACTGAGCCACAAGTACGGAACACATTACATAGGGGTTTCGATAAGGTCAAACAATCCAATCACGATAACCTCTACGCTATACGGAATAATACCAAAGACGTAATAGTATCCATCTTACTGCAAAACGAAAATTTAAAAAAGGAAGGGATGTATTACAGGCGAAATTCTGACAATGATGAAGGAGAGGTTGGAAAAAATGTTTGATCTTCCTAGCTCTTGAGACGTTGACGTCCAGCTTTCACACCACCATGGAGATCTACAGGACTTATGATAACTTAATACATTCTGTACTTCCAATTCTTCTCTTATCCCTAAAAGTGACACCTTTAATGATTTTCATTATCATCTCCAGCGTTTTTCTTCATTTATTTTATTTTTGACTTTTCCGCTCTTCATTCTGCAGTATAGGTAAGTACCGGTCTGACCCCTGTTTTGTATATTCTCATTTTGTTCTTCGCACTCATATGTTTGTTACTTCATATTATACCTTTACAATAGCCTGCTATTCTTGTTGCTCTATTGAGGTGTGCGAACTTCCTCTGTTAGATGTCCATCGCTTGATGTGTCTACTCTCTCCTATTAGTTGAATAACATTACTTGTTGAATACTCTTGTAGTCCATTGCCAGCTTGAATCTGATAGTGTATAGAAATCACCATAGATTGTGTTTTTTCAGGAATGATGAACATATTAAATTTGTCATACGTTATTTTGAACTTGTATCAAAAGCGCTGTAAGTTGTCTTCAATTTTTGCCATAAAAATATCCAGTATACTTTTAATAATTTGGTTCATGATGATGTTGAAGAGAGTCGAGCTTAAGGTATCTTCCTGTCCAATACCTGTGACTATTTGTACTTGGATGAGTTCCTTATCTAGACTTCTTGTGGCTATTGAGCGTTGTGATTATTTTTAAGTGCCTTGTGTTAATATTGGTTTGTCTGTGTTATTACGTAATTTAATCGTACTTACACGAACGCTTGTTTTAGGTCTACAAAACATATAAACATCGGTTTATTGGAGTCTATTGATTTTTCAAGTTGTCGTAAAATGAATATTGCATCTATCGTCAATATGTTTGAGCTAAATCCTTGCTGTTCTTTGCATATTTTTGGATTAAAATTTTATCCAGTAGTTTGAGTATGCAACTCAACAGCGTTATGTCTCGATAGTTAAGTGGATCATTCTTTTCACTTTTTTGCTTCCCTCGTCTCAAAGATGAAGGAAGTATTGTATTCGCAAAAAAATCACCTTACGATATTTCTTCAGATCTTCACGTTTCAGGGTCCCTAGATGACAAAAAACAGGTTTTCTCAATTGTGCCTGTCTGTCTCTTTTTGGAGAAAGACAATATTTTGCATGCGGTTTATATATGCCTTCTTGGCAATTACTTACATGAAAGAAATCATTTTCACATAGCTCAAGGTTTTACACTTGACGAAAAAGGGCATATTTTTTAGCCAATATATAAAGGGTGTGCACCTAAAAAAATGTTTATCTTTGCTTTAACTTAGTAATAGGTAAAAGTAATAATTTTCACATAGCTCAGGCTTTATCCTTGACGAAAATGGGAGACAAATATACAGGATAAATGTTGTACGAAACAAACAGGGGCAACGAATTTAATGCAGCTGCATCGAGGATCTAGTCCCATCTGCGAGAGGACCTGCCTGGCAGCGGGCGAAAAATGATCGAGGTATTGTCTAGCGTTGAAATTGCATTCGCAGGAGCTGAAGTTGGAATCCCACCCCCGGTAATGTTTTTCTATTTGCAAGTTTATGTAATTAAGCATTACCAAGTGTTTCATTCTATTGCCCCAGTATTACTAAGAACGTTAAGATATTTTTACTCCTAGATTCCTTTGATTTTTAAAGTTGTTTAGTGTCACAACGCCCGCTTGCTAGGAAAGTTCTGAGTAAAGCGATTTACAAATAGTTTTCATCTTCTTTGGATCCATGGGAGGTATTTACACATAACTAATCCATGAAGAATTCCCACATTTGCTGATGTTAACATACGTACGTCCAGTATCTGGCTGTTGCGTATTGCTCTGTTAGTGATTAGTGATTGCATAGTCAATAATCAACTTCTACCACCTTGTATTAGTACACGTGAATATTTGTTGCTTTTTGTGATTGAAGTACGTACTCGTATTACTGATGCGTAGTTCATTATAAGAGTATAATGATATTAACATACCGCCATTATCGTTAC